>CM067474.1:57804868-57835742 GCA_034552555.1 Semaprochilodus insignis | reverse complement strand
TATATATATATATATATATATATATATATATATATATATACAAGACAAAGCAATTTGAATGAAAATCCAAACAATCTTTTTTTGAAAGTTGTTTTTTATACAGGTTTATAACCGTTTTTACCAACTCTAACACAATTTGGCTCAGGCCTCCTCATCATTCAGTATTTTAGAATGCACCTTGAAGAAAGGTGTGCAGGAATTCATGAGCCCCAAATTCCAGAAGACGATTGGCTGATTGGAAAACATGACTGTGTTGCATAGGCACAATGGGAAACATTTAAGAACCTGCACCAGAAGGATCCCAGAACCTATTGTCACTTTCGGAACAAAGCCTTTTATCTCCATTATTATGGTTTATGTACTTATTTATTGATTGAAGGTGTTCTTTCCAATGCATATGTATGTATACAATGAATGATGTTGTTGAATGAGGGTTTTTTTTCCTTTCTTCTCTAAAGTTCCCATTTTGGCCATATGCAGTTTTGCCTCAACAGTCAAATGTCAAAAGTTGCACTGGAATACACTAGTTGTGTTTGAGCTCTTTACCGCCGAGTCAGCAGTCACAATTTTAAAAAGAAACCACAGTGTGGGTGGATCTCTAAAGGTAAATCCTGCCTTTGATTGGATCTGCTGGATGGTGTGCTGTGTTTAATCCTCCTATTTGTTACCAAGCGAAGGCAAGGACAACAACAAAAACTGAAGTGTGGAAAAATGGCTGCTGAACATTGATCTGTATACACTGTAATGTAATGCGTAGGCAATACAGATGTCTCTGTGGATGTATTGTTGATCAGGGCTGGGATTATAGAAGGATATAGAAGGAGCTCAGCATCTCTGGTTTAACATGGCGTTTGAAGGTTGTTTATATATCAAATGGTTGTAAAACCATTTAAGCTTTAATGCAATATGTTTACATATTCATCTTTACATGTTCATGTAAATGCTTATTCTTCAAGGCTTGATTGTGTTGCCCCAAACAATCTCTAGGAGTATAGCTCACTTTACCATTACTGAGAACCAAGACATTTGGACTGGAAACAGTTAACAAGTAGTTAGTGATTGTGCAATGTGCAACACTATTGTTATCCATTCTTCTTCTTCTTGGTCAAGAGAATTTTGTCCACTAACTAATCCTGCAGTTTTTGAGATATTGACACTTTTCCACAACTCCGGAATGTTCAGTCTGATCAGAAATGGTGTACTTATATAGAGCTTTATGACCGGACTTATGGTTTTCCTTAAAACATTATTAAATTCCAATTTTTTTCCTATTAAGAATGAATGGGGTGGAAAAGTACACGCCCATCAACTGTACTTTTGCTTGACAGATGCCACATCGCATCTCAGGGCAGACCTCCAAGCACAAATTTAATGTTTGTCTGACTTGCACTCTTGTTTTCCCCATCTCTCAGTTTTCCCCTAGAGTCCCATACATTTTTCGCCCTACCTAAACCTTATTGTTTTCTTTAACCTACAGACACCAAACTGCATGTACTCACTAAGGACAGATCCCCAAACTCTAATCCACAGTGATGCTCACCCGGACTCCTCTGTGTGTCATTAATTCATCCCTCGTTTCTCCCATAGACTCCCATTCATTTGAGCAACACCTAGCAAACACTTAGTAACCTCAAACTATAGCAGCCAACTAGCAACACTATAGCAAACACCTAGGGACAGCAACATGGGATATCATAGCAACTACCTGGGATACCTTAGCAACTGCCTAGCCACACCTTAGCAACCACCTGGGATACATTTGCAACTGTCTAACAACAAGCTTAAGCTATGCAATCACTCTTTCTTCAGGAAATGCACTTTTCTAGTTATAAGTTGTTCTTGGGTCTTAATCTTGACTCAGTCTCACTCTAATTTGGACTTGACCTTGACTTGTTAATTGTCTCCTTCATATTCAGCCTTGACTCAGTCTAGCCATAGTCTTTGACTTTGACTGAATGAAGATGGTGTTGACTTAAAACATTGGCAGCATGTGGTGACAACAGGAGTAATGCACAATTGGCAGCTCTTCATTATGTCTATTAAAAAAGCAATATGTAAAATTTTCAACACTCCAAAATGATTTAAAACTGAATTTGAAGAAACAACAGTTTTGCTTATGTCAAAAACATCTATGTATCACATTGCACATTGGTCTGTTCTCTCTTGTAATACAGAATAAGGAGAAGAGTGAAGCGTTATTTGTGAAGTTTTACATGCTGAGGTGGAAGTGCTGCGTTTGGAGTGTTTATTCTTCTTCCTTCTTCACACCTGATCCCACTCAGCGGTTAATTATCACTTCCTGAAAGCGCTGAATCAGGCACCAGATAAAACAAGAAAAAATAGTGGACTGTGTTGCGCTTTCAGCTAGCACAAGGGTTTGTACAACAACAGCTAAATGGTCTGTAACTAGGGCCATAGTCTCCAACCAGAGCACTGAAAGCTGCTGATTTTAATATAAGCAAGGAGCAGGTTTGAAAAGGAAATGTGATGCTGTACAGTGGCCCTGATGAGAGTACAATCACGCATACAGGTTTGATTCAACACGGTACAGGTTTAAACCTGTCTTAAGTTAGTGAACTACTTAGCTACTTAATACAATGTAATGTAGAGGTGGGTGGGGAAAATTTGACCTTGGCAGAGGTACAGCACAACTGCTTATGGTGGAGTCTTTATTTCTGACTGGTAATAATGATTGTGTGAAACTCCAGCACAATAAAGGCTGGTTCATACCTAGTGTAGACATGGATGGGCCATGGGATGCATGGCCAAAGTGACTTAACTACGGATGAAATCGTTGGGTACATTCCACTACAAAATTGAAACAGCATGGACAGCCTGTGTGGTGATGCAAAAGTGCATTGATCACTCATTGGCCAGAGAGTATGTTTCCTTTGTTCTTTGGCTTCTTTAAGATTATTACGATTATTTAAGATAGGCTGTACGCTGTACTTACTGAAGTATTCAGTCTAAAATCACAGCATATTACGTCAGAATGTATATGTATATGCCATAGGAGCTGCCGTAGTATTACACCCAAAAGTGGGAAATAAATGTACACCTCACAATATTTGTAAATCCTACAAGATGATCTGGTATTATCAGCTTATAACTTTTTCAAAGGTACGCTGGGAATAGTTACAGTTTGCATGCTGTGAAAGACCTGCTGGTTTGCTACAGCGCCACACTGAGGCAGACTGCTGCTGCATTGCTAGTTTGTCAGGAATGCCAAAGACAGAAGTTTGGCAATTGTGGGTGAAGCAGCTACAGAAGGACCTTTCCCTGATATTGTCTTTCAGCTTCTGTTTTACTCAGACAAACTGCTTCACAACAAGTGTGTTTTCAGGGATCCATCAGAAATTTGATTCTGGGACATTCAGGGCGTCCATGAGCTTAATATCCATGTATTTTACACCTTGTTTGTGGGAATTATATAAGACTAGTTTTCGTATTTCTCCAGCTTCTTCTATAGGCAGTGACTATGTTTATTGCAAGCGCTGTTTCTTGGTTTTATGAGGCAGATTTAAATAAAGAGCTAGATGAAGTCATTTAAAACAAACAAACAAAATAAAAATACAAGATGAGCAATGTTATAATTTATTGTAGTGTACAGGTTTTGCCCATAAAATTTGAAGTCAGCACTCTTTTCTGTGTTGGTGCAACGTGTTTTGGAGAGCTGTAATGAGGGCTGGGTGGGTGGCGGGGGTGGGGGGTGATCAGATTCTACACAGCCCCCTCTAAAGGCTGAGGCTAGCTCTGTTGTATGTATGTAAAATGCATGAAGGCCTTACAGGGTGGCCATGAAAGGACTGAATGTGGCTTGCTGGTCTGACTACAGTAAATTTTCCCTAAAAAAATTCACCGTTTTCCAGAAATGTGGAAGCAGCAAAGACACCGTCGAAAGTGAGGTAGTTCATTTATAATAAAATGTGGAAAATATTTAAGACGTAAAGGCCCATAAGACATCATTGCCATCATCTTCATTACAATGGAGCATCATGCATGTTAGGATGCTTTGGCTCGGAACCGTGCTAATCCATCCAGACATCGTGCCTGCATGTGTATGCCTCTGTGAGTGTTTGCCCATTGATTATTCATCTCTGCTGCCTTCATTTTCACTTCCTGGCCTCAATTCTTCAGTCAGACTATAAAACATACCCGCCATTCCAGATAGAAAATGTGCGTTGACTTCCAATGCATAAATGAATCACTCCGTTTAATGTTTAATAGTTAATGGTCTCTGTAACTCATAATATTTCGACATGAAATTCCCTTTGGTTCTTATTTTCTGGACACTTTTGAGGCTTGCTAAATGAATCACCTTGGGTTCTCCCTCCTTAAAGCTGTTCAGAATACTGCAGCGAGCTGGGAGATTTTTGGGTGAGATGTTAAGTGTTTCCTGCTCGTTTTTGTCATGGCTTTGGCCTGGAGCGATGAGGCTAGCTGACTGTGGTCCTGTGCTGATTCTGCGTTAGCATTCAGTACCACCTCCAGTTCAGCAGGAACAGGGGAAAAAGTCTGAAAGTCCGTCAATCTCATAGTCACTATGTGCATATATCGCTTTTGGCTGTTCATCTCATTAGGGAAAGAGAGAGAGAGAGAGAGAGAGAGAGAGACAGAGAATTTACAGACTGAAAGAAAGGAGAAAGGAAAGAGGGCGAAGACAGGAGGAAAAGAAGAGAAGAGAATGAGGGAGAGGGAAAGAAAGTAAGAGAGAACGAGAGAGAGAGAGAGAGAGAGAGAGAGAGAGAGAGAGAGAGAGAGAGAGAGAGTTAAAAATGAAGAAGTAGCAAAGAAATAGAACAGAGCAAAAGTGAGTGACTAGGTGAAACAAACTAAAAGAGAGAGGAAGGGATGGAGAGATCAAAAAATAAAGATCACAATAGAGACAGTGATAAAGAATAAATGAGTGAGAGGTAAGTTGAAGTAGGGAAGAAAGAAAGAGTGGAGTAGGAAAGCAGAGTAAGGGGAGAACGAGAAAGTGAGAGAGTGAAAAGTGAGTTAATGAGTGGGTAAAAAGAGAGAGAGAGGGAGGGAAAAAGGAAGGGAGAGTAAGAGCAAGAATTAAAGATAAGAAAGAAAGAAAGAAAGAACGATGAAAAGGAGTGAGAGGGAGAAACAGAAAATAGAAGGGTGCAGAGGGCACAGAGAGAGAACAAGAGAGACTAAGTGCTAAGAGAAAGAGAAAGAGAACAAGAGGAAGGTTGAGAAAAAAGGAAAGCCTAAAATTAAGAAGGACAGAAAAGCAAAAAAGGAGGAGAAAAGACACTAGAGGAGCTTCAGCCGCTGCCTGGTGGCTTTGAGGGCTGTTATTGGTGGACCATGTGGGGCGTCTGGTAGTGGACCTGTGCGAATGTCGTCCTGCCTGAGGTGTGTTCAAGAAAGCCCACAACAGCTGACATTTAGTACGCAGACAGGACACGTCTCTGGAGCAGCAAAACCCACAATAGCCCAGGGTGCATGAATGGCTGTTGAATGGAAATAATGCAAAGTCGTCATCATCACAGTGTGAGTCAGTGATAGCTGGAGGCTATGACAGTGATTGGTGGTGATGTGTTTAGACAAGATAAAAAGATAACAGGAACAGCTACATAAGACCTATAGTGAAATAATCTAGGTCTGCAACCTGCGAATTTTGCTTCTTGCCCAGCATGAGTAAACAGGACATATTTTATAAGCAGCAGTAGGCCGACATAATGGAGCACAGAGCCATGTGGTCACTAATGGCCAAGCAGCACTTTATTAGAAACACTTGCCTTGTACTTCCGTTCACTGACCACTTTATTAAAACACTTGCCTTGTACTTCCGTTCACTGGCTGCTTTTTTTATAAGCAACAACCTTGAACTCCCATTTATTGGCCATTTTATTAGAAACACCCACCTTGTATTTATACTCACTGGTCACTTTATTAGAAACACCCACCTTGTACTTTCTATAGACGCAGTATTCATTAAATACAGCAGCAGTGATAAAATGCTGAGGTCGTATCTCTGTTAATCTGAGGGCAGTCTTTTCGTGCACTGGTATAAAGGGAACTTCTCAAGCCTGACCGTGCTGACATACAGAACAATATGATGGGAAAGACGGAGAGAGAGAGGGAGAGGAGGAGAGGGGGAGAAGGGGGGAAAGGAAATTAGAGTGAGTGAAAAGATGGGGAAAGAACTGGAGAGAGGAGGACAGCTGTCAGTCACATTGATAGATGATGCCTGGGTGGAGTTTGGTCCTTCGCAGAAGTGACATCTGCATTGTTCCATTGACAGAATCATTCAGGGAGAGGGAGAGACAGAGCGAGAGAGTTGATCTGCCAAAGAAAAGGAAAGGGACAGCGAGTCAGATGTACGTATGTGAGCAACCACAGCGCAGAATCTGACTTGATGCAGCTGCACTATGTTTTCGCAATGCATCTGGAAGTAAGTTTAGTTCACTGAGCTGGCTAATCACACAGAATAATAAGCTGGTAAATCCACCTACTGAGTTTGCTGGAAATGTAAAAGGCGCAGTGACTTGGTGTGGCCCACATCAAGCTCAGGACAAAAGAGAAAATGGACCATTCTCACACTTCTGCTTTCGTTAATGTGGAAGTGTAAATAGCAGCTATTTCTGATTCCAGTCGTGTTGTAAACAACGTCTGAAGCTACTATGCGCTCTTTGATAAACCCACAATGAAACCAAAAAGCCTCACCAGTGTTTCCACTCCATCAGGTATAAACATGTTCAACTCCAGCTAAAAAGCTCCGCTCGCCGTGTGTAAGTTTTAACGAGGCATCCAATCGAAAACAAGAGTTAAACTGAACCGGAGAGTGAACGCAGGGCTGAACGGTGGGACAGATTTACTCATAACTGTAAATAAATTAATAATCAACTGCAAAGATAAACATGAATTCACTGGTGTACGTACCATCCTGGACATTCTTAACAGCAGGGCTTGCTTAAAAGCCTTGAGAAACAGACCCCTCAGCACAGCAGCTCGTTGAGTACTTAACTTTGATGTAGCAAGACGATCAGGGCGCTAGCTAACGTTACCTGTTCTGTAAGGTGTGGGAAAAATTAAACCTGCTGGACCTTTTCTCTTCCAAAATGACTCACAATAAGTCCGAGCTTCTTTAGTCTGTCCATTTAGGGATGTGACGTGGTGCTGAACATAAAGAAACTGTCTGCTCCTTCTCCACTTTCCAAAACTCGTCACAGCCCAGTTCCTCACAGATCAGACTCGGATTTTTTGTGGCATATGCTCTAACGTCTGAACAGACCTGCTTTCACACTGAACACATTTACCGACGCGCTTTCACACATACTATCTCCTGTAAGACGCGCGGAGCAAACGCCTCCTGCAGCGTGCTCGGTTTACAGTGGTAAACAGCGTGCTGTGGCAGACATGCAGGTCACACAAAGCTCAAAGCTTCTTGCACAACGTGCTTCAGCAATGTCAAACTAGCCTTCTGGCCATCTTGGAGGGATTTCCAGATATGTGAACTGTCCTCTTGTAGGTCGTGCTGAAGCCCAGTGAAGATTTTTTAGGGGAGGTGGGAAACAGGCAAGCTCTCTGTTACAATGCAGGCGGAAATTTGATATTGCTACTATTCACAGCCAGATGCCAGATCCAGTAACAAGTAAGAAAGGTTTGTTGATATTAGTACATGTTGAGATAAAGAGCTTATATCCTACATTTGTCTTACATTTATTTTTTGTTTATTAGGTATATTTATGACTTTATCTACCAGACACAGCCATAATTCATTTTTACATACTAATTTTCCAACTCCCTTTATCCCTTACCAGGGAATTCCTCCATATTTCAGTTATGGAGATGTATACAAAGTCAATAAAGAGGTGTTTTAGCGAAACCTACCAACTCAGGTTTGCTTATAGGGGTGGTGATGGGAACCAGGGGTCCCAATATGGACATTTCATTTATTATGCAAAACCAACAGTAAACCTACACGTGCCTTCTGTGATAAAGCTGAAGAAAGTTGTTTGCCTCATAACACCCTGCAGTTGTAGCAAGAACAAAAACACATTTTAGACTAAATCAGTCTCTCAGACACCTAACAGTATTTTCACAACTATGTCATGTAATAACTTAAAAATAATCTTATTCTGTTGAGGCATTTGCATGTCTATTCATGTCATATTCAAAGCCTATGGCTATGTATGATTGTCCATGCACTATGACTCTCTGCTGTTAATTTACAGCTTCTTGTAAAAGGCAGAGAAATCTCGCTGCTAGCCACACAAAGTGTAGTAAAGGGAAGTGTACTGGAGGGAATATGCAATCAGCTGCACTTACATTATCTCCACCCATTCATTTTGTGATTGTCCTACATTTTCCCTGAAATGCATATGTATGAGAGAGAGTGAGAAATGCTTTTTGTGTAGGGTGCATTAATTGTGTGGTTCGATTCGTATGCCGCTTTCACACAAAACATGCGCGCCTGAAACGTCCATGAAAAGCTTAATGTGTCAGGCCCACAGACAGCAACATATAAACATCAAACAGTAATTCAAGAATAGCTCCATTTTTGAAATTCCTGTAATGTTGTACAGTGAGCTTCTTAGAGATTTTAGAGTCTCCTGCAGCTCTGGCCATCATTCATCATTTCTAATTGCACCCCTGCTTCCATGACAGTTGTGATGCCATGCAAATTGTGAATGAAGACAGAATGCAATGATGGGCAAATCCAGTGAACCCTATATTTAATTAGAAAAAGTACGAAGACAGCATAACAGACGGTGAAACTGAGTAATGTCATAGTTTTTGAAAAATATTTGCCCATTTTTAATGTAATACCATCCACATGTTTTAAAAAAGGTCAGGACAGATTCATGTTCAGCACTGTGTTACATCACCTCCTCATTTAACAACACTGTGTAAGCATTTTGGAGCCGAGAAGACTTTAGAAAAAAACTTTAGAAGTTTAATTTTATGTATAAACCGTTCGGCATAAATGCCTTTTTTTCAGATGCCCCAGTCACCCATGCCATGTGCACTAATGCAGGAGTTCTCAACCTTTTCCTCCCCAAGGACCACCTGATATTAACTACAAAGCATAGCGGCCCACCAGACAACAAAATTTTTTCCAAGATATTAGGATAAATAAAAATCATTATGTCCAAATTCAAACAAGGAAGCTGTGAAAGCAACCTAAGAAACCTCACCATCAGTGGCTAGTTATCGGCCATGTTGTCTCAACCTGAAGATGTTTAATTAGCCTGCAACTTTGACTTTTATATATTATAATATACATGTATTTATGTTAATATACTCATTATAACACTAATATGATTATACAACGTTTCCGGCCCACCACAAACTACTGCCTCCTCAAGCCCATGGACCACTAGAGGGTGCTTCATGGCCCACTGGTGATCCGCAGCCCACAGGTTGAGAAACTCTGCTCTAATGCACCAACCTACCGTTACGGATGGTGACTTTTGAACTGTTTGCTGATAAGACTGTGTGCTGATAAGCCTTTCCTCTTTACCCCGGGGGCTGTGGCGGGCCCAGGTGGGCCGTGGCGTCTATGTTTTTTAAGAAGAATTAAAATTTTTGAATTTTTGAATCAGGACACTTTTCCACTTTGACTCAGTCCATCTTAAATGAGCTTGACTTCAGAGAAGGCGGCGGCATTTCTGGATCCTGTTTATATCTGGTTTCTGTTTTGCATGGTGGAGTTGCATTTGTGGAGCAGTGGCAAACTGTGTTCACAGATGATGGTTTGGGAAGTGTTCCTGATCCCATACTGTGATTTCTGCTACTGAATCATGTCTGCTTTTAATGCAGTGCCTCCTGAAGAGCCGAAGATCACAGCTATCTGATATTGGTTTTGCATCTTGTCCCTTGCATACAGAGATTCCTCTGGATTCTCTGAATCATTAAATGATATTATGTACTGATATTATGGTGATGAAATCCCCAAGGTCTTTGCTATTTAATGTTGAGAAATATTTGAACACAATGAGCAGTCTTTCACAGAGTAGTGAGCCCCTCCTCATCTTTACTTCTGAAAGACTCATCTGGGATGCTCTTTTCATACCCAGTCACATGCTAATTAGCTTTTAAATGTTACCAGCCTCTTACTTTCTGCTGATGCCACACTGGTGTCAGAGATGGCACAAACAGTTAGTCCAGCCAAGGACTGTGATAGTCAAGGCAGCTCAACAGGGGAGTTAGAGACCGGAGTCAGTGCGGGAAGGCCTGGAGACAGGGTCGGCGTAAGGAGGTGGCCGAGAGCATGTGCCCGTGAAATCCCTCTCACTACACTATATCACACAGCTGGAAGGTAACCATTCTCTGGTTCAGGTCACCAGCGGCAAAGGTGAAGCTCCCACGTGCCCAAGTGCCATTTGGGGGAGTGGCAGTGGTTAGAGTGGAAGTGCTGGGATGAGCACTGCTGTTTTTGCCATTACCCCCAAGTGTGCGTGACTTGACTTGTTTTTGTGTTTGCCAGAACTATGTCTGTACTTAAGAGACTCTATTTGGACTGTGGCTGGACTTTATGGGGGCATCGGGTGGGTTCTTTTTTTCTGCTACCGGCTCATTCAGATGTGGATGTGCGGAATTTGTGGTTATACAGAGCAGAATGCCAGACATGCAGTAAGACTTGTAAACAAGGTGTAGTGGTGCAGTATTGCCTAGCGTCCTGTTGAGTTATGTGGCTGCTGATGACCTGCTTGTTATCCTGGCTATTCAGCAGCACTATGCAGTGATCTCCTTTGCTGCTGTGTTCAATAAATAGCACTTGTTTTAAAGAGCAATGTTTCCTGCGTCTTCTTACTCTCTGCTGATGCAACACTATAGTGCTTTTGTACCACTTTCAGTTAACTACAGGGTTGAAATGATTCACACATCACTGCATTCTGTTTTATCTACAATTTGCACCATGTCCCTACTTCTTTAGAAACATGGTTGTACACTCATCGTCAAAAAAATAGTTGCACCAAGAAGGAAGTGTCGGACTGCAATTTTTTTCTGAAGGAAAGTAAAGGTTGCCAGGAACAATGAATGATGATACATTTAGACTGATATGGCCAATATTCTTTATGAGCTATGAGCTGTCTTTCAGTGTGGCGTTGGGCCGCCATGTTTGCTAATGCAACATTCCAGACATCTTGGCATGGAGTTGTAGAGGTTCGTAATGGTGTCCTGTGATAATCCATCCCATGCAGCTTGAATATTCCTGGATAATTTGCAGGAGGGGTGGAGGTGGAGTGACACCAGGCCTTCTGGGCATGTGACGTGTGACAACAAACTGTTCATCATGGTGCTGACTCTGGTTTTTCCACACAACGATTCATTGGTTGTCTCCACCAAGACAAAAGCGGGACTCGGCGCTATCATAACGATCTGCGTGAATGTAGTCCTGCGTTGTGCAGCCGTCTGCCAATGGCGCTGCCACTGACAGGATGACTCACAAAGGGCATTACTGCTCACTGAATGTCCGCAATTGTGGCTGTTGGGTCAGTCAGGTACAGCGATAAGGCCCATCCTTGCCTATGTGACATGCACGGCCAAGTGTGAGTCATTCACATGTCTCACAACATCAAACCCACCCACCAAGTTTCATTCACGTTGATTGATTCCTTCTGGGTGCAACTATTTGTGCAGCTTTGATGATGAGTGTATTTGAAACCTGCAAAGTTGCACAGGGCTGCAGTATTAGAATCATTTACAAATTTACCTGATAAGTCAAATTTGTTGAAACTGTTGATTCCAAACTTTTGAACCAGCGTGTGATGTTTTTAGGAGATGATATCAGTGAGTGCTTTAGAGTCCAAATGACAGTGCTCCGTTATGGCTGTTAAGGTGCTTCGGGTCTGCCTTTTTACGAGTGAGGAGGGAAACAATTTCCCTTTAAGAATAATAGGCAAGTGTGAGAAGTGGTTTGAATGTGGTTGTAAAACCATTCTTTTTTTTCTTTTTTAGGTTTTTCATACTCCACTCCTACACCCCCTGCAGGTTATCTGAAACAAAGAGCAGATTATATAGTCTTCCATCGATATCTCTATAAAGAAATACGCTGCATGCTGAGTCCAAATTGCCTTTTCTGAATTTTATGTAGTGTATTGTTCTCAAAGGGTGCCATAATCCCACCACACACTCACACCCACCCAGAGGATAGTGTATTTTGATTAATGCGGTGTGTAAGACGCTCTTGGCTGACAGAGAGTTTTAATTTGTTTCACACTGTGTGTGTGCCCATTGTTCTGTCGGTTTGTTGTCACTGCGATACGTCTGCTGCCGCGGTGATACAGCGTCTGCCACGGCAACGACAAACAGGAAAGAACGCATCCACTTTTAGAACAGTAAACAAACTTGGATGAGAAAAGATCCCTCCTCTCTTACACTCTCTCAATTCCCCTCGCCCTCGCTCTCGCTCGCCCTCCCCGAGATTCCATGCTTAAGTATCTGCTTTATCTGGAGATAACAGATGTTTTTTTGATGACTCCCAGTAGCTTTCAGTCATGCAGCTCATTGCTTATGCGCTACAGGCTGAAACAGAAAGGGTTTAATGACGACGGGGATGTGCCACGCTGGGTGGGTTTTCAAGGGCCAAGATATGAACATGTCAGTGACTCATTATACAGTGTAAACAATACGTTTTATCTTCCCAAGCCTGAAATGCGGAGCGATCGTTGAAGGAAATTAGGGTTTTGTTTTTTTCTTTTACCCACAGAACACATGCAGCAGAAAGATACATTCAAAGATACTGTATATAGATGAGCGCACCCAGAGGATTACACAAACACACACACAGATAGCAAACACACAAGCAAGCCACAGGCCTAAGAATGCCTTACACCCCGTCCACATATATACAGTAAACCACCACTCAAAGGTTTAGACACAGCTATGTATAGAAGGTTTCCTTATTTTTAGCTTGATGCTTTACTGTAGAATAAAAGTGAAGACATCAAACTATAAAAAAGTACTCATGGAATTATACAGTCCACCTTAAAAACTGCCAAAATGGACCTGTACAGGAGGATAAACAGCTTTCTTAACTTGTAGTAGATGTTGATATAACAAGATTTTGTTCTAAGCTATTTTGGATTCATTCTATTGGCTGTCCATCATAAATAGTCATGATGTTTGAAAGGGGATCTACAGCTTTTATTTGTGAAAAATATACTGTATATTAGAGATGGTGGATATGGCAAAAATATAATAATAAGTGTTACATCAAGAGTATATTGTTGCTATCCAAAGAAAAATAAGCATCTCCAGACTGGCATCTTTACAGAAGAAGGCAAAAACTTAGTTTAATTTTAATGTAACTCAATGGAACCAGACTTTTTTCAAAGTGATTATAGGCAATTTCTGCTGGTCCACATGGAATTTCACACAGAGTAAACAGCAGCTGCAGTGTTCAAATGATGCATTAAAGTAAAAAACAAGAAAAATGGAGATACGTGTTGACGATATGTGGTATATCAGGATATGTATTGTTTCAGCCATCTTGTCACTTGGAACTGTTAAGTGTAAGCCTGTAGCGTCTTTAGGATAACCAACATCCATTTAGTTCGGTGTCTCTAAACTTTTGACCGGTAGTCTATGTTTGAAAATGTCATTTTTTTTGTTGTCTGTTGTTTTGGCCTCCTGTCCACACACACACACACACACACACACACACAGTCTACGTTTTTGGTGCACACCAGCTTTTTGAAATAGGCTTGCTAGTTGACCATAAAAACATGGAGCTCATCCTGGCTGGATATTTCATTGCACTTGGAAGACAATAAACAGACAAATATTCTCAAGAGTGAATCCTGATATATATATATATATATATACATAGATGCTGCGCTGTTTGTTGTTTACTATATGAGGTGATATTTAAGCCTGTGTTGGAGTTGTCAAGATCCACTTGTAAACAAATACACGCGTACTAAGACATGATGAGTTCTCATGATTAAACTCAACTGACTTTCACCACATTTGTTTGGTCATATTTGGTCTTTAGACACAGGTGGATGCAGGTTGCACAGATTACTCTCGGGTGCTTTTATTTCTACTTCATAACTGTGATCGTACTGGCCACCTATCCGGAGTAGCAGGAAGAGTGTTCAGGCTGCTCCTAATGTTAAGCACTTAGTGCGCGCTCTAGGAGAAACACAGTCACACCCATCAGCAATTCCATCAATGTGGGAATCACTTCTAATCCTCATGTACATAAGAAGGCAATAAACCTGCTAGTATAATGAGAATATCTATACGCCGTGGGGAAGGCTGTACCTACAGTGCTTGCTCAGCATTAACAATCATTGTAAACAATGATTATAACTAGTTCTCATCAAGTTTTAATCCCCTGTATAGGTTGCTAAATGACAGAAGCTGTAAATAACACCAGAAGAAACACAATCACAGCAACGGGTCTCTGTGTGCTTCACCATCCACATGGTCACACAGGCCTGAGTGTGGATCACTGTGTTCTCCTCATTATATAATCCTATCCCACTTTCTTGAAATAGTGTCATTTTGAACAGTACCTTTTTTAATCCGCCATTCTGTAATGGTGATGAATCCAGTCCAGGAGCAATGCTGACGTGCCTGACTACACCCAGGGTGTCATCTATGTACTTCTCATTGTCAAAAGAATGCAGTGCTATTGGGAAGGAAGATAAAATTTACCAGGAACAATAAATGATGATAAATTTAGACTGATATGGACAATATTTATTGAGCTACACATACAGAAGCAGTGTCTTTCAGTATGGCTTTGGGCCCCATGTTTGCTAATGCTACATGCCAGACATCTCGTAGAGGTTCCTAATGGTGTCCTGTGATAATCCATCCCATGCAGCTTGACTATTCTCACACAGTTCCTGCTGATTTTTGCGGTAGGGGTGGAGGTGCAGTGACACCAGGCCTTCTGGATGTGTGACGTGAGACAACAAACCATTCATCTTGGCGCTGACCACGGTGCCCAACATAACTTTAAGATGCTGAGGATTTCTATAATTTACTGAGATAAAAATACAGTCAGACTTGCCAGACTTTGCCATCGTTTCATATCTTCCAGTGAAACATTAGACAAAGGTAACTGGAGTAAATGCAAATTACAGTTTTTAAATGATCATTTTATTTTCTAAAGGAAAAAAATATCCAACACCCGTCAGACCTGTGGGGGAAAAGTAATTGACCCCTTAATTATTCATTCAACCAATTTACCAAAATTAGTTGATAACTGGGAGCAATTAAACTAGACACATCCAGGCTTGATTACTGCCAAGCCTGCTTAATCTGAACATTATTTAAATAGAACCTTTCCAGCAACATGAAGTACACTGAAAGGTCTCAACAAACAGTTAAAGTTAAAAAGGGGGTCTACATAATACATTCATAACATCTTACATAAAAGCACTTAATAACATATTTATTAATGTTACAATCAACATTCATAAAGTGTACATGTTTTATGGACATTAATATGAAGTACTATTTTGTTTTTCTTTTTTGACAAAACAAAAGTCCTCATTTATTATTTTGACTATACTATTTTCAATGAAATGTCTCATTTCAGGAGAGGCAGAACAAAAATGGCCTAGCTTTACTGATTTGGACAGAAAGTAGTATGACACTTAGACAGTGTTTGCACTTTGTTATTCTTTCTCCTTTCTACTCTGTCATCTTTAATTTTTTATTGTGTCAGAGGGTTCATTCAACAGCCCATGCACTGTTTAGGAAAACATTATTCTTCCTAAGTTTAAATCTCTTGGGGTTAAAAAGCCCATTCTTAAAGGTTTTATTATTGGTGATGTTCTTCCTCGCTTATTGTATTGGAGATCACATGCTTATATAATTATGCTAACTTAATAACTTAATCAACTTAAAAACATTTAATAAACTAAATGTTCCTTATAAGTGTATAGACTGTTGCATTAACCCTGTCATGTTTTTTTGTTTGTTTGTTTACAGAAGATATGAAGTAAAAAGGAGAAAGAATAGCAAAGTCCAAAATACCAATGTTTAAAAAAAATATCTAGTAAGTCTAGACAAAAAGTACCCACAAAAAATTGTCGAAGCAGTTTTCTGTCCTAATGGGTTAATGCCATTTTATATGCCTGTCCAGAAATTAGGCATTTCAATGAAAATTATGTAGTTTCTCAAAATAAAATTAACAAAAACTTTTATTTTGAAAAAACTCTTTCACTAAAATGACACAATACTCTCTATTAATACCATGTAAACATTTATTCTCGCATTCATGAATATGTTATAAAGTGTATATGTAAAATGTTATGAATGTGTTGTATAGACATGTAGACGTGCTTCTAGTAAGGTGCTACCCCCATTTCTAAGGGTCTGGTACTCCAGCAACCCATAGAGAAAGCCATTATCTCCTAATGGAGAATTACACAAAGCACAAGTGCAGATCTCACAAAACGAAGGTTTTAGAGTGAGCTAATCAAAGTCCTGACATAAACTCCATTGTGATGCTGTGATAGGACCTTAAATGGGCAGTTTGTGCATGAAAGCTCACTAATGTGACTCAATTAAAGCAATTCTGCAAAGAAGAATGGACCGAAATTTGTCCGCAGTGGTGTGAAGAACTGATCTTCAGAAAGGGTTTGGTTGACATAACCGGTGATGAAGTTTAGGGAACAATTGCTTTTTCACATGGGTGATGTAGCTGTTGCAAAACGTCAATGGAGCTTTAAGATATCATGACTTTGTTAAATACTAGATATTACAAAGTTGTTAGATGTTACAAAGTTGTAAGATAATATGAATGTGTTATGTAGACGCCCTTCTAGTAAAGTGTTACCCCTATTTCTAAGGGGCCTGTACTCCAGCAAACCACAGAAAGAGCCATTATCTCCAAACGGAGAAGGATACAAAGCACAAGTGCAAGTCTCACTTCTAAGCATCTCAGAATGAACAAAACCAAGATTTTAGAGTGAGCTAATCAAAGTCCTGACATAAGCTCCATTGTGATGCTGTGATAGGACCTTAAATGGGCAGCTTGTGCATGAAAGTACACTAATGTGACTCAATTAAAGCAATTCTGCAAAGAAGAATGGACCAAAATTTGTCTACAGTGTGTGAAGGACTGATCTGGAGGAAGCCTTTGGTTGGTATAACCAGTGATGAACGTTAGGGAGGAGTTACTTTTGGAGCATTGGTGATGTAGCTGTTGCAAAACTTTAATAAATGAAAGATTATTCGAAAGCTGTGCTTCTACTGTGGCCTTAGGCTCATGTTCGACTGCTCCAAAGCATCTCATCCTATCAGCAAAGCCTTTTCTAAAGAGATTAAGCTATACTGTGAGACATATGGTGTTTCCTTAGGAAAATGCTGACATCCCAGAATCAACTATCTGACATCTGACATAGCCGATGGCCAGACTGTTGCTGTGCTGATTGGGTTTTGATATAAAGAAATAGAATTATATGGCTAATTGTGACTGAGGCCTTAGCTCGAAGCCCTATGTAGAGCACACTGAAAGATGGACACATACGCATTCTCCACTAAGACCTCCAATTATTGCTTTGTGATTGGTGCCTTTTTAACCAGACTCGGTTAATTTACTGTAATTACATCCACTGCCCTCAGATGTAACACTGGCATTTGCTGCAAATGTGAAAGCTGAAAGCCCAACGAGGCATTAAGATCATACAGCCACTGCTTAAAAGCGCCGTAAGTCTCACATTCAAAAGGCTGTATATGGTATTTGCATATCAAAGTTTTAACGATAAAGCGTGTAGATAATAGGACGCTTGTGAACACGCATGCTCAGACCGTCACGATAAAGAATGCCGCTAAAGACAGATGGCAAAATCCGCTGTATGAGCTGGATTACCTCCTCCTGCAGCAACCACACTGCTTTTCAATGAGCTTATATGCACGATTCTGCACATTTCTTTACAGAATCATAACAAAAGCATCACCCACAGCAACTGCCAGCCATGTATTGCATAGCTAAATGCTTGCATCAAAGGAATCCTGGGAATATTTCAACGTTTTCCATTCCATTTTCCATTCTAATCACTATTTAATGCATGCATAGTGTACATTTGATTACCTTATACAACCATGACAACTGTACTCGGAAAAGCTGCTGACTCAAAACATGCTTACAGTAGGAGCTGCTGGACAGTCAGAAAGCTGTGTTTTAATTTAAAGGGGCTTTCTGGGCTAAAACTCGAAATATGTTGTTATGTTATATAATGTTCTTTAGCACAGTATCGTACTCCTCAGCTTCATCAGGCTGACAGAATTTATAGTAATTGCTTTCTGTGTTTTCATCCAGCAGTTTTCCCTCATACTTTAATGTGGTATTTGTTTACAAACCTTGTCGCCCATTTTCTATTTCTTTGTCCCCCCTCCAAAGATTTTCTATATTGCTATACATAATATTCGGCTTCCTAGCTGTAACATCCTACATTAGCCGGCCTTGCTGGAACTAAAATAACAAACAGGAGACAGTTTTTCAAAAGTTCCCCCCACCATCAAGACGCGTCATCAGAAGTTGTGTATTTCAGTCTTTACACAGCAAAATCTCACAGTACATGACGATCTCTCTGTAGGAGATGTAGCAATAGTTCCGTTTTCAGTTTTGGCAGGAGTGTTGCAGCCTTTATATTGTAAATCATCTGAATAATTCTTTCCGAGATGGGACAAGTTTTCCAGAGGGAAGACTTATTCATCACCAGTACAGTAATTCTCAAGATCCTCCTGGTGTAGCTATCACTTCAATATGATGTGCATGTCCAGTACTATTATACTATATTGTATGAACCAAGAAAAATTTCTTTCGTTTTCATAAAATAAGAGAATATCAGCCAGTAGGTTGCCGTAGTTGTTGCAGCATGAAACGGTTGCTCTCTCTCTTGTTCACTAAGCGAGGAACAGTGAACTACATATCTTATTTAACACAAATTTAACAGGCTTTCCAAATTAAGTGTGACCTCACCCAAGAGAAAGACTTTTTGTAGCATCTTAGTGAGTGCAACCATACCGTACGTACCGTCTCTGTCACAACCCATCTTCGAACTGGTAACTGGAGTTTTTGGTGACATGCAAAACTTTCTTATCTAGGAGCAGAAGGCAGCTGTAATTTGTAAATTCAGTAAGAAATACATAGAAAAGAAAAATATAAGCAATATATTACTATCAGTGACCTGCTAGTAGAAAGAGTTTATTGCCTTATTTATTAATTCTTTTTACTAACACTGTACAATAAGTGTTGACTAGCTGACTTGAAGTAATACATTAACAATGGTTACAACTAATCTTACATGAACGACTAAATGTTTACTTAGCATTAGTTAAACATTGTTAACGTATCACTTCATGTCAGCACTTCATGCAAAGTGTTACCATTGTTTTATATTTAATGAAGCATTTCCATGCGGCTTGTGCCATATAACATATATAACGGGTTCTGTTTAAGAAAGGTGCATTTCACAGGAACTACTGTAAATGAAAAGATTCCACTGTCAAACAATAGAAATCATACATCCTGACTGCTGCTTACAGGTTGCTGTTGGTGTTGTGATGCTAATAAAGGTGGAGCCCTGCAGTCAAACAGTGCACAAAGACTCAATACCTATTTCCTCAAAGGCCATTTCTCTTTCCTGCACACTATTGTTCTTTCTCCTTTTTTCCCTCAATATAAATAAGCATGCTTGGGTTTGTGAACAGTGCTATGTAGTAATATTATTATTATTATTATTATTAATAACAATTATTATTATTATTATTATTATTGTGGTCTATTGTAAATGAGATTTGATTCAACGCATCTTTAGGTATGTTTATGTTCTGCATACAGAGGTACGCGTCACAATGATGGTTGTGGTAACTGATGGAGAGATGCAGATGCAGCAGCTAGCCTGTAAAATGTAAGAGTATTCCTTCAACTCTCCAGTGTTTTCAGCTCAGCTTTGAGAATGACAATTAGAGGTGCTGCTGATTAAGAGTTTCGCAGGATTTGGCAGGATTGTACTAATCTAGCTCCACTCGCTCCACTCACTCCAGTCCAGAGTGCGGGATTAAACTGTCACTGTGACGCTACTGCTGGCCATAGCTGAGGCTAGGCGTGGTCCCTTTAGCAATAGGCATCCTGGTTACCTGCTGACTTACTTACTGAACAGTGTCAGAGATGCATGGCTCGACCAATCAGAATGCGGTGGGTGGGTTTTTCCCCAGGGTTCTCATTAAGAACAATACTGTTGTCTGGTTTTGATATACAACAAGAGGACGGAGGTTCAAAAGAGAGTTTCTCTCTCTCTCTCCTTCTCTGTTAATTATCACGACACGCTCCTTCGTGGGTGGCTGTTACTTCCCTCACGCTGTGAAACATTCATCTTCCCCTCCACTCCAAACAGACTCACACACACACATACGCACACACACACACACACACACACGCACAAACACACAGAAACGTATTTCAGGAAAATTCTGAAGCTCTCCACAACACACACACGCACGCATTCACTCGCGCAGAGCCGCGCACAAACACTCGCACCAGGCACTGACCGTGTCAATTCCTCCTCTCTCCAGTGGAGATGTATATTAACATTTGTAAATTGCAGTTTAGCAGAAGGGATTGATTTTTCCGTTCCAATTTGCTCTGCTCACCATGGATTAG
Source organism: Semaprochilodus insignis (assembly GCA_034552555.1). Lineage (NCBI taxonomy): Eukaryota > Metazoa > Chordata > Actinopteri > Characiformes > Prochilodontidae > Semaprochilodus > Semaprochilodus insignis. The sequence goes on along the minus strand of CM067474.1, from coordinate 57,815,146 downwards.
AGTTTGTTTTTTTACCACTGAGTGGCTTTGTCTCAGACACGGAGAGAGGGGGAGCGAGAGAGAGAGAAAAAGATACAGAGAAGACGTGAAGGAATAAAATAAACTGAGGAGAGAAGTCAGGGTAGAGAGAGAGAACAGGCAAAGAGAAAGTAGGAGAGAAAACTATGAGAGAAAAACAGAAAGAAGAAAGAAAGAAAGAAAGAAAGAAAGAAAGAAAGAAACAACTGAATGCATAAAGACAGTAAGAAGATAATTAAAAGATATATAGAAATAACAGGAGTGAGAGTAAAAACTGTGAAGAGAAAAAGTGAAAAAAAGAAAGAAAGAAAGAAAGAAAGGAAGAATGAATCAAGGAAAGAAAGAGTAGTGACAAAAGTGAGAACAAAAATGATGGAGAGAGCGAAAGAAAAAGATGGAGAAAATGGAAAGAAAAGCAAGAAAGAAATGGATAGAGAGATGGAGAGAGAGATTAATAGAGAGGGAGAGGAAGTTGAGAGTGAAGAGAGAAATTAAAAGAGGAAGGAGAGAGAGAGAGAGAGCACTAAATTGAGATTTTTATCTTTCTTTATGAGGACAACAGTGTTTTGGTTTTAGCGGGTGTCAGCAAAAGTGCTTGGTGTGTGTGTGTGTGTGTGTGTACGTCTTGCTGGGGACCAGCTGACCTTTTCATCCGCTGCTGCTGTTTCTCCTGCTGCATCAACACAGCACAAATAGCTGCAATTCACCACAATACACAATTAAACCAAACCAAACCAACTCATTAAATGTTTGCCAGGACACACCTGGCTCAATCTTCAGAGGAGCCACCCGCAGTGCTGGGGCTCAAAAAGTGGAGCATAAATCTACAAAAGAGCCCTGAATTATACATTTCTGCTGGCCCGCTACTGCAGACATGGTTATATGAACCGTTTAATGCCATTGCCTTCATCCCCTGATGTTAACTGAGGCTATAACCATCTCTACTGCTGATTTAGGTGCATATGTGTTGTGCAGTGTTAATTGGTGGATGTTCACATTCACTGATTGTTAGCAACATTAACTAACTCTTCGTTTAGGGAGAAGAAGACTTCCTCTTTGGCTGGAGTTTGTGTTCACCCTTCTTGGATAATTGAAAATGTTGAAAATGAACATGTTTGCCATTATGGTTAAAGGGGAATTCCACCCATTTATGAAACAAATCTGAATAATTAATTGTTTCAGATGTAAACAACATCATTCAGAGTGGTTCAACATACCGACTTGGATTTCTTGACAGTGGTGGTGACAGGAAGCAGCGTTGGCATGTCTACTACACAATTATAGCCATTTTATTTACTACCCGGAAGCGCCAATGAAGTCTTCAGAGTTTTTGCATGTAATGTTGATCTAAAACTACCGTAAAAGTCTCAGGCATCAGACAGTGTATTCATAGCTGTTTCATACAATAACTTTCTGTGGGGGAGCTTTTAGAGGCACTGAACCTTCCAGGCGTCTGGTTCCTCACCACCACTGTGAACGATTGTGACACAGCAAGGTTCTCTAGAAGAAAGCATTTTGTGTGAAACCAGTCTCAGTGGCTTTGCTTGCATCTTGACCTTTAAATATGCAGGGAATTAGAAATTGTCAGTTGTATAAACAGAGTTTTGGAACAGCTGAAATTTGAAGGGAAGGCTGAACCTGAAATCCTTGCTCCCTTCAAACTACCGCGCTAAACGTTCCTATCTTACTACTTTTTGTCTCCTGTGTTTTTGCAGTCCTGTCTGTCAATCTTATAAGCACTCACACACTGGGGGTCCATCCTTGTTGATCCTAGAAGAAGCTGCCCAGATCTCCGGTCTGAGCTCTCATAGTTTTCTTCCCTCTCTCTGTCACAGAGGAGTACTCATACTACCTGCATACGTTTAAGGCACGGCCTGAACTCACAAAAGACTGTTAGATATAGAACACAGTGCTAAAAATGATTAGAACTGTTCACATCAACAAAAGGGACCACATTAAAGCACAAGAACACTCATGTGTATATATGTAGTAATTTAAGGGTTCAACCAGCAGCCCCCACTGCTTTACTGGTTCAGCCCTGGTGTACTGATTGTAAATCGTACAGTGGATATCAGATAAAACTTTAAATCTTTTTTTTTCCCATTCCACCTTAAATGATGCAGCATTTACATCCAAATACCAGTTCCAGCGCTAGCGTGTAGCTTCTGCACTATTTAAGGTGGAACGGGAATTCTGATAGGAAGCCTACATCAGCCTTGAGAGATGATCAAATTAAGGATGCATTAGTACAGTGTTTGTAAGGCTGATTTCTTTGGTCAAAATCAAGCTGCAGCAGCAGTTGCAACTGTGGACTGCGTATGTGAAATAACACATCCAGAGCTGTGCAGTGACTGTAAACAAATCAGGGCTATATGGTCAGAAATCTTATATTTTAGATATTCAGAGTAGCCTTGCTTTGCCTTGATGTAGGACTCTTGCCATTCTCAGCAGCTTCATGGGGAGCCCACCTGGGGTGCTTTTCCAACAGGACTGAAGAAGATGAATATATGCTGAGACTTTGTTGGCTGCTGAAAATGAGATTGCATTTCAAAAACATGTTCATTTTATTGATATAAAAATATGAGCAACTGTGTGAAAGACTGTTTTGATGTCAAGTATACTGTTCGAAGCACTCGAAACTGATTGATGTGGTTCAAAATGAGTCACCTTACGTGTTTAAGGTGGTAGTAAATTCAGGCTCCTGCAGATGGCACTGCACAGGGATGATGGGGCTATAAATACCCGCGGGGTGTGAGTGATGGGATTCATAGATTGAGAAGAGGTGCCGTGAATGTCTCGTTTGATGTGTGGAAAATGGCTCTAAAGCGGATATTAATGATTGGCTAAAATGGGTGATTGCATTTGGCTGTGCCAAAGACCATGCTGTGAAGGAAGCAGCTGAATCTGCAGGTGTATGGAAGTGCACGGTCATGCCGGTTTGTGCAGTTGCACAAATCCCAGTCTAGAGAAAAGTCTTTTTAGAATTGTGCCAGAGAAGGCATCCACCAAATCTGGCTCAACTGCACAACTCTTTGATCCAAGAGTGGCTGAAGATTGATGTGGCCTACATCAAGAAACGTGTCCAGTCCATGCTAAATCAAATAACAACTGTAATTTGTTCTCATGGAGGTATTACACACTATCTGGGATGTTTCAGGCACAGTGGACTCATTTTTTGTCTGGTGAGCTTATGAAAAACATGCAATCATTTACAGTTACATTTACATTTATGGCATTTAGCAGACGCTCTTATCCAGAGCGACTTACAACTGTGCTTAGTGTTCCGTTGGATAATGTTTCCCAGCTAGCATAGGAAGGTTAGAGTCTAAAACTCGCCATGAGCTCAGACACTGCCCGAACAAGGGCCAGTGCTGATACCTAGAGAGAAGAATACACAGACATATATAAAGCATAAGTGCACTACCTAGTGATCTCAGCCCAGCGCTCATACCTAGAGAGAAGAAAGGTTATGGTCAGTATAAGTGCAAAAACAAAGTATTTCAATATACACATCTACTAGTGCTCACTCACTTAAGTGCTTTACAAAGAGATGGGTCTTCAGTCTGTGTTTGAAGACTGCGAGAGACTCAACTGTTCGGACAGCCAGTGGGAGTTCATTCCACCATCTGGGAGCCAGGACAGAGAAGAGTCTGGACGCTTGGAAGCTTTCATTGAGACCTAAACTTTGGTCCAAACCCAAATATAGCCAACAGTATTCTTTTTGACCCTGATCCAACCTGAGCCTATTCCCCCATGGCAATACAACAGATCGGCAACATGCCATCCAGGATTGGCACGCATTACAAATCCCCTTTTTGGTCAAGGATAATCCCACATGCCGCGTAAACAACACTGGTAGTACAGAAAGATGAAATATGTTTCTAAATTAGTATTTTTACCATTATAAATTAATAATGCTCTGCTGAAGAGTTTCTGTGTGGTTGGCTGTATTAATAACATTTTAGAAACCACTGATCTCAGATTTGTTCCCCTTCCATGTCCCAGCTGAGACAGATAGATAGATAGATAGATAGATAGATAGATAGATAGATAGATAGATAGATAGATAGATAGATAGATAGATAACTAAGCTAACATAGCTAGGCTAGGTCAGCTGTCAGAGCACAAAGCTTGTAGAGCAAAATACGCGTCACATTTTTATGACCAGCTAATATCCAGAGTAACAGCTGTTTGCAGCATGGACAGCAACTAGACGGACTGGGAGTGACTCAGTATGGTCCTGGTAGGTTGTCACAAGTATCTTGAGCCATGCTGACCCAGGATAGATGATCAGCATGTATGGGTGTACATGATCTGCAAGGATGGATTCATACCTAAATCGTTTAAGAGTGCCTTCAACATGGATGAGTGGCTTCCTTCATGAGCTACATGCTGCTTCTGTTGAAAGTAGGAAGTGGTCATAATCATGTGACCCGACTGTGTATTTTACACATTATTACAAAGTATTTAAAGTAAAATATTATTTAATTTTAAAAGAATAATATTTCGCTGGTAATTTTGTTACCTGGATACTCAATAAGATAAAAACAGATGCCCAGGTGGGAGAACAAGCTTAATGCTGGGAGACTGAAGGGGCTCAAGAAAACAGGTAAAGTTCCCGGATTTGCAGATCAGGTGTATAAAAGGAATGCTCTCACATTCCACAGAGGCTAATAAATAATTATGTAAAATTCTGTATCCTAGCGGAAATGTAAGCAATTAGCCAGCAAGAAAAAAAAACATTTCAAACAGCATGCCTTGTTTTTCCCACCTTCAAGATAAATCATCAGACGGGATTTTTCTTTGACAACAACAACAAACACTACCTCTCTGGACTATTGTAGCACCACTGTAGGAAGTGAGTGAACATGTTTACAACATTTTGACTGGAATGCCCAAATGTATTCATCAATTAATGTCCTCAAACGACATGGAAAAAGCTTTTAGTGTGGCTAAACTTTTCAGAATGCATTGCTCTCATTTTGACCTTGGTGGAAACACTACAAGTGACAAGTGAAAATGGGATAAATGTATGTCAAAACACATCTGAGTATAAGAACCCCCAATGTGAAATATGAGAATATTTGAGAAATGATGTTCAAACCTGACCAGAACTGACATAAACATAACAATATCATCAGGGTCCAATAAATATTTCAATGTTATATTTCAATCTTACCCCACGCCCCCAACACTCTACTCATTGGCATCCTCCAGTGCCAATGAAAGTGCTATACAATGTACCTTCTTTTGCACTCTAATGATAGAAGAAGAAGAACTGCTGAATTACTGCAATCTTGTGCCTTAATTTCAACCTTAAACACATACAGGTGATAAATAATAAAGCACATAAAATTATATAATGATAAAACATAAAGGCTAAAGCTCTCATTTGATCTATTTTATGTGCCCACTATCACCATGGCAACATTTACTTGGATGGAGTACATGGTCACATAACAGTACAGGTTTAAAGTAACTCTACAACAAAGCACATACTGATGTTTGTGTCTTTCTTTCAGTGGCAGTATTACTGCTCGACTGTTTCTAGAGATTGAGACAGAGCTGTACTAGAGACAATGGTCAAGAAACAAAGAATAATGCAAAGTACACTCGTCATCAAAAGAGTGGCTGCACAAAGAGTTGCACCCCGACGGAGTCAACCAACAGGAGTGAAACTTGGTGGGTGGGTTTGATGTCATAAGACATGCGAATGATTCAGGTTTCATGCTCGGCCGTGCACGTGACCTTAACAAGGACAGGCCTTATCACTGTACCTGACTGACCCAACAGCCCGATTGTGAACGTTCAATGAGCAGTGATGCCCTCCATGATTCATCCTGCACGGGAACCGTCACGACGACTCCACTTAACGCCACATCAACATTGCAGAAGACTGCAACTGTGTCGTGCCAGACTGTCATGCAGTGGGTCAGAACAGCAATGGGTAATCTTTACTGATGATACATAAACATATATAAATGACTGTAATGAAGAAGGCAAGCTGGTTGTGACTATAGAGATGTCTATAAAGATGTCCATGGGATGTAGTGCTTCCTAGCTGGCTCCCCAAACCCCCTGGTTGTGCCACGGCTCCAGGGATTGCACAGATTTGGTTAAACTAAGTATGGGATGCTAATTGTACACCCAGTAACAGAAAAAGTTTGGAAAGCTTATGCTATATCAGCTTATTCTAAGACATTCACATGCAAAATCACAATGAATTGTTTATTGGCATTTATTCTAGTGAGTTCAAAATTAGTGCTTTAACGTTTAGCACTATTCATTTATTTAATTGCCATAACACATTTTTTTTTATCCCTTTGAACAATTCACAGCTCCAGTCTAAAGTCCAGTGACTGCACATTATTTCCAGCTGCTGCCATGATGTGGATTTGTTTATCTCTAAAATGCATCAAGTCTGAAGGGTCATCTTTCATCAAAGCACAGAAGCTGGCAATATCAGTAATATCAATAACATTAGCACCAGAGGACGCCTCCAGCAGGCTACACTGGACAGCATCAATGCAAGAATTGTGGATAAATCAAAGAAAATAACAAAAGCAATGGCAAAGTGGAAGGACTCAGCTACTCTCAAAAAAAAGTAATCACAGAGGAGTTGGACCAGGCAGCTACTGTTGTTCTCATTGGAAGTTGGTGATGAAAACTGGAAACTACAGTTGAATATTCCTGGATTACATGTTTAATTTAAGTGTAAATAAGTGAACACATATTTGTCCTCTACAGAAAATAAACCTAAATATGGTATAGTTTAGAGTTTTGCATATAGGACAAAACAAAACTTATAATGTGCCAGATTTTTTGCACTTTAGCAAATAAACAATAAGAGTACATTAAAATGTGCAAGAGTGTGTTCTCTGTAGAGAAGCTGTTAGGACTGTGCGATATGACAATATCTGGTACAATACAGTATCATGTGATGACAGATAAATGTCTATCCTTTAATATTGTGCTCTATCGGTTATTTTGCTGTGTTGCAAAATGCATACTTTATGTGTTGTATCATTAGAATGACACTTTGCATTAAGGCAACACAAACAAACATGGAGGAGAGTGAACCTGACTAAGAACAGAGTAATTGGAGACAGGAGAAGAAGAAGTCTGGTATGGACCAGAAAACCGTACTTTGCAAATCATGCCACAGACCGGTATTGCATCCGATTCAGTCCCCCCTCCCTAATTTCACAAAGCAAGTCTTTTACTGCACATTTACCGAACAGAAATCAATGGCAATCAACAGTGGAGCTATGGACTTGATTTCTGAAACCTCAGTGTGGATTTGAGGATGGGATTCTGAATCGAATGCAGCACTGGTCCCCACAGATTCAAACACTACCAATCTTTTTTATCCACTGGTGCACGAATCATTTCAAACAGTATATAGAGTGTAAACAAATGGGAGCACCAAAGGAGAGTCGAGTGCTCAAAACAAACCCGAGACTCAGGCATAGCAAGTGGCTTTTGCCTACGGCACACCATATGGCTAAAGCTCGTGAAGAGATAACAGCTGCCATTGCAACTTACATCTGCAAAGACATGACCCCAATTTACATGGTCGGGAAACTGGGAGAATTGCTAAGCCCAAAATACATGACGCCAGGCCAAAAACACTTCCCTTAAGTTGGCACATTAACAGAGTGTCGTCCCAAAGTGGAGGAGGAGATTTACAAGGTGTTGTACTACGCTTGATGTTCTACCATATATGTATGTTAGGTGTATATATACTGTATATGCTGTATGTTTTCCTACCTATAGTTAAAATGTTTTCTATTCACCTTTTTATATTTGATACATTAATATTGTATATGTTTGTTATTATTGATATATATTGATATATACATATAAGCCTGCCAGACAAAAACGTTAGTCGCCTTGCGTGTTTAAGATGGTAGTAACGTCAGGCTCCTGTAGATGGCGTTACACAAGGATGATGGGGCTATAAATACCTGCATGGTGTGTCACAGAATTCATACATTGAGAAGAGGTGCTACAGTCTGTTTGAGGTGTGGAAAATGGGTCCAAAGCAGATGTTAATGATTGGCAAAAATGAGTGACTGCATTTGGATGTGCCAAAGGCCATATCAAACTTGTCCAGTCTATGCTGTTGTTTGGGCTTGTGGAGGTATTACACGCTATTAGGTATATTTCATGCACAGTGAGGTGTATATATATATATATACATATACACAGTATATATATAATGTTATGTATGTTGTCTGCTTACTTGAAATTTGTTTCTAAAAAAAATAAAAATAATAATAATCAAATATGAGTACTTTTTATTTGTTGTGTGAATAATTCAAAATGTAATAATAAGTAGGTCTTTACATGTGGCCACTTTACAGTATATTAACTATTTGTTTATTACATTTACAGAAAATGTGCTATATTGTTGATATTGTTGTGTCAGCTGGCCTATACTCTCACACAGAACTGTATGTGTATGTGTTTGGGTTTCTTGTAAGTGTGTAAGACAGCGAGTGACTGTGTATGGTGTGTGGTCAAAGGCATGCCTCTTAGCTCCAGCAGTAATTGGTGTTGTGATAGGTTTGCTTCATGGCTTCTGCCACCTCAGAGCAGTCTGCTTTCAAGGCCAGTATAATGAGTTGTGTGTGTGTGTGTGTGTGTGTGTGTGTGTGCAGCATGCTTATGTGTCCAGCACAATGAAAAGCGTGAGCTTAGGGATCGATTCTCTTGCGAAAAAAGAAAAGCCCATTTCTTTTTGTCCTCAGCGCACACTGAGAAGCATGCAGAGCGAGGAGAGCGGAAGAGAAAGCAGGGAAGAGACAAATGTAATTTTCCTTCTTTAATATCGATTACGGTGTTCCGAATGCTCACAGCAAACCGCCTGAACTCTTATTTATTCCATATGCTAATTCTGTTGGCCCCTTTTTTTGGTACAGCTAATTTGAAAAAGGGTTCGGCTCTACAGAATGAAACTTCTCCTGCACCTGTGTACAAGCAAATGTCTGAGGAGGTACAGCACAGCACAAGCAGACACTCTTCCGCACAGTTAAAGGCCAGGTTCTCTTAAGGCCTGAATTGAATGCACAGTTCACTGCATCTAAGCAGGAGTGCAACTCATACTTGCTTACCTGTCAGCTTAATCCTATTAGAAATTTGGTGGTGACTGATGTAAAACCTGTAGAATTTGATAGAACCCGTGAGCCTGCTAGCTCCGCCCCTCAATCTGAACCAACCCTGTGAACATGCCATGAACTCTTTGCTTATGATATTTAGGCCCAATATGAGTACAGTTTTGAAACAGATGTCTGCCAGTATTTTATTCATGTGTTTGCTGTGAGCTGATACAGATATTGCTCATTGAGCTGAATAATACTCTTAAACGATTGGAAATCTGTGCATGTATACTGTGCATGTCCCCAGTGGTGCGCTGCGTTGTGTGAGCGTGCAGTTTGCTTTCACACATTTTATATGTTAAACACTCAAGAGCCCCACGACGCAGGGATTTTGCTCTCCTTGATTTAATTTCATTATGTATCAGATTTACGCTACATCATATATGTGCACTGTTTAGATGCTGGCTGATTTTGCTTAGCATGGTAGGCTTTTTAAATGTCAGCATGTGAAATCTGTACTCTGGTGTTCAATATAAGGTGGCTTTATTGGTCAATAACACAGGGCAATGTCATACATGAGTACATGACTACAGCTTGCGATGTTACTGTGATGACATTCCGGAATTTTGTGAAGCAAAGTTTAAGACAAAGAAAAAGAAAACTGGGTCTCATGGTTAAACCTTGGAATTTAACAGCTATACATTTAATGCCAGTGTTTTGCAGAATATCTTTTTTTTGTCATGAGGGAAGTGCGCAATAGACAATAAGACACTAGGAAGTGTATGTACACACTCTCGGTTTTCAATTTGTGCATGAATATGTTTGGGAAGCATGCTTTTTGAATGAACATGTAAAACCTTCTATTAGCCAACAAAGTCAATATAAATGACATTCTTTGCTCTGTAATGAGCCAAACTTGGATTGTACATTAGGACAATAATTCATGCTTCATTATGCTATGACATTTAGGCGTGATAGCAGCATTTATCAGGCTTACATTATTTACATCATATAATTGCAACGTAGATCGGCTAAAATCCTATACAGAATGAAAAAGATTTTTGTATTTGGAGAAAAAATCTGCCAATTCCGGCTGATTAAAAATATAAAATGATTATATATATATATATATATATATATATATATATATATATATATA
>CM067474.1:57783835-57804805 GCA_034552555.1 Semaprochilodus insignis | reverse complement strand
ATATATATATATATATATATATATATATATATATATATATAGGAAACAAAATAAAGAACTAGTTACACACAGGGACACTGTGTGCTTCCATAGAGCATAAAGGTGGAAATCTCACAATTCAAATCAGGGTGTCAAGAGGTGATTAAGGGTATACTGCTAAATTACTTCTTCTGCTCTTTGTGCACTGTGACAATGTTTTTTTAACTGGCCTGAAAAAATCTACAAAATCTGCAACACAGAGAGTGAAGGAGTACTTTCACTGTACAGTTTACTTGTTAAAACTAAGAGAGAGATAGAGAAGGAGAGAGATAGAGAAGGAGAGAGAGAGAGAGAAAGAGACAGCAAGTCACTGACTGATTGAAGTGTTGAGGCAGTAGGAGGTTAATGAATGTAGAGATGTTGCTCTGACTAAGTGCTTGGTGTGTAAATGTGTGTAGGCAGAGAGTGAGTTCTAAACCTTCTGCTGAAACAAAGTGCTGTAGTGTGTTTTTGTGTATTTGTGAGGGTTTATGTGTCACTAATATACTTTCTCCTTGGCAACATTTACACGGGTGCATGCCACCATCGGTCACATCCCATTGTTGTTTTATATCATGTCTGCAGTAAGCAGCAGAACAATGCTTTTTTAGTCATTGGTATGTAAGCATCAGCCTATTAGACAGTTTCTGAGGATTGTGGATATTTAGCTGTACTCTACTAGTGCCTAGCACAGGCTGCTGTTCACCTAACTAAGTTGTAAAGCTTATTAAAAAACTTAATAAAATAAAATGTAATACTGAGTAATAAAATACTTTCATGAGACTTATGGTGCCATCAAATGCAGGTCTGTTCATGGATGTCAGCTTCACTGTATGCTTATTTCCTAGCTGTCTCCCTGTGTGTCAGGGTCTCATTGAATGGGACAGTGTACCACCCACCAATCATCATGCCCTTATGTACATGCTATATTGTACATGCTGCTGTACTGACAGGTGGCTGTCACATCTTGTCCAGACCTGCCTCTGTCTTTCCTTGCATCTGTCTTTGTTTTCCCTCATGTCTCTGCCATTTGCCTTTTTGTACTTTCCCTCATGTGCTTTTCAGCCATGTGCTTTTGTTTTTGCTTTCCTGCTCCTCCCTGGCTCCACCTCTTTGTTACACCCCTCACCTGTACGTAGTCTGTAACCCCACCCTGTTTCATTAGCCCCATATTGTTTCTCATTTGCACACATATTGTGTATTTATACTCCTTGGGTTTGCTCTGTGTCTTTCTCTTGCACATTGCGGTTCATGCTGCCTGTGTTCTTTTTTCTTGTCCTCCTTTTGTTAGTTCTGTTACTCTGTTGTTTTCCCTTGTTCTGCTTCTTTGTTTCATCATGGATGTTTCTACCCTGCGCACCTCAGCTAGTCCATTTCTATACTTTGTAAGATCAGATTGTAATGAAAACTCGCAATTGCATCTGGCCTCATCGCCTCAGTTGTTAGAGGAATTGAAGTGAAAATGAAATGCTGCTAATGCTTCCAGAATAAAGTGCTTAATCAGTCAACATTGCATCACAGAAATGTGTCCAAGAAAAGTAAATAACCCTGTCTAATATAGTAACGTGTCCCACACTACAAGGTAATCTGGCCCATTTTGAGGCCAATTTGCTCCACCAGACAATTGCAAACGATATCAGGGTTGCCAGGTAGTGCTCTTTTTGCTCTATATGTGTGTATTGATCTATCTAGGTATCAGCACGGGCCCCCTGTTTGGGCAGTGTCTGAGCTCAGGGTGAGTTTTAGGCTCTGAACTTCCTGTACTAGCTGGAATATTATCCAACGGAACACTAAGCACGGTTGTAAGTCGCTCTGGATAAGAGCGTCTGCTAAATGCCGTAAATGTAAATGTAAATGGTCTTAAATGATGATCTTTCCAAATTGTCCTGTGGGGTGGGTGTCTATAATCCAATCTTTACTTCTCTAATCTATGCCCAGTCCAGTCAGGCCAGCCTGATTGTGTATTGTGCATATTAAACATGTTCAATATTTATGACTCTGTATCCTGTAGTGTGTGGTGGACCCTGATTCTCTGGTGTAAAATGCAATGTTGACAATATATCTGAATGACCCTGAGAACCAATGAGAGCTGAGCTGAGGGTAACTTATTAGTGAGTAAGGAAAAGTTGTAAACATGGCTGCTTAAGTGATGTATGCATGTATGGATTTACCTCAAGCTTTGCCGTGTGTATAAAAGACTCCTTGTATTCTGCCATGAATTCATCCATATTTTATTCTTCTGCTTGGCTTTTCTGTGGAGAGAGCACATGCCACCAGCATAGCAATAGCCTCACTGTCATCTGCCATGTTAGTTCATATATAAAGTCACATTCCGTGACATAACATGTCCTAAATCTAAAAGTGTGTGGTGCTTCATTCAGGGACAGCAGATTGTGCAGTGTGGGGACTTGATTACCAATAACAATCAATGACAGAACAAAATTGGGCACGGTATCTCATGTTCTTGATGGAATTTAGGATTTTTAAAGTCCTGTAATGTTGGCCAGGTAGTAGTTAGTGTAGAAGAAGTTTATTTAAAGTGAATTATGAGACATTTACCATGAACTTTAATTATGTAGAAATTTAATGATGTAGAAAATAAAAAATGGAGATGTGTGTTTGTCGAGGGATTTCTCACTGTGGATATAGCCATGTCCTGTTTCAGTCTGGTGATCAGATAAGAGGTCTGGAAGTGGATGCTCAGATTCTGTTCAACAAAATCAGAAAGAGAGATTTTTTGTCATGAATTGACAATTCAAACAATTATTTTTAATAGTCTACAGTCTGTTAGTCTTATCTAACATCTCATTTTACTGAGCCTACCTTGCAGTTTTAAATTTATACATTCATATACAATTTTAAATAGTTTGATATGATATTGAGAAAAAGCATTATGGTGCAAAATTAAACTTCCCCACTGTGGATAGCTTAAGGCTCCTCTATGCTTAATGTTAAATACAGATACTGATACGGATGGAGCCTTCTGTCCAGATTCTATATTCATTTTGTCTGTATTTGTGCATATTCTCTGGAAGCTTACAGATACGGACAAACTGGCGAAATAGCGGGGGCAGCGTAGTCTATAGCTCAAGCAAGACCTTTGTCAGTTTCTCCCAGTGGTAATATAAACCAAAAGAATTCTCCATCCACGCACCACAAAGCATTTAATGGCCTCAAATGACTATAGCTAATGCTAAAGCTTTCTTGAGGCTCTTTAAAAGACCCTATGTAAAAGAATGTGTTACCATGGCAAAGTTTTGCATTCTATAATTCGTGTCTGTTTAAGTTGTTAACTGAATGGACACATTAAAAAGCTATCCGTTAATAAAAGTGTACTTCATTGTTGGAGATGAAAATGCTCGCTTGGACGTACTTGTGGAACTAGGTAGCTGGAGGCTTATGCTTTCGTTTGACTTTCAGCTCTGGCTCCTGGGGTGCCATCTGCTTGCTTCTTGTTCTCTCAAAAAATCTGAATGTAATGCAAAGTGAACCTATAGCAGGCAAATCACGCTCAGGGCCCCCTCTCTAGCAGACCCCCAGAGGCTTAGCAGCTAGCCAGAAACACACCAGTGGAATTTAGAGTGTAGGGGAAAAACTGGTTACTGCACTTTTCCCATATCATTTCATGCTAAGAGTACATTGTTAGGACTGAACTCATTAAACTCTAGGGAACTGTGGAACTGTTGCTGAATCTAAACTTCAGTTCCTCACTCTCATGACATCGGAGTTAATACACAGCTAGCTGAAGTTGTTTTCTCATCTAGCGTGTCTGTATAAGCCAGAGTCTGGTGTTTTAGGGGTCTGTAAGCAGTGTACTCTTGCACAGGGCTGGTTAAACTCCATGTCCTCATTTATGGCAGGGTGTAGGGGGTCGACTTTCCCTATCGTTCTGTGTGGTTGAATTGTGCCGGCCTTATTCCAAACGACTTTTCAAGCAATTTCATGAGCTTTAGAAGCAGCATGCTCCAGTCAGATCAATCACTTGGTGAAAGATTTTATCTGACATTGCGATGTACAGTATTATGTAATATTATCATCAATTCTTAGTTTTGGCTCATATGCTAATAGTGACCCTTGTAACACTTGATCTAGACTAACACTAGACTCAGGCTAGCTTTAAGCACTCCAATCCAGATAGTGGAGGGCTTGGAAGGTGAGAAATGAGCAGATGACACACCAAAGCACATGGAATAGATGCTAACCAGTGACTCAAACACATGTTGTTGGTATTGGTGGTGTATCGACTACTTGACTATGGCTAACAGGCTAACTGTCTGTTAATATCTGAGCTAAAACCAGTCCAAAGCCTTAACTACACACTACTCTTTAGATCTTAAAATTTTATTTAAATACATATTAAATTTACATTTTTATCCCAGTCACGACTGTGTTTTGTGTTTCAGTTAACTACTCCATCCTTTGTTAACTGCTTCCTTTGATAAGTGAATATACCTATTCAAGTCCTTATAAAACAGTGGATCTGACTGATCGCTACACTGTTGGGTATTATTAGTAACATTGTGTGATGGTCGGAGATCTAGCAACTGGGCTTGAGAGAGAATAGGTGAGAAAAAAGACAAGATCAAAACAAGATCTTGCTAATCTCTCTTTGAACATTTAGAAATAGCTTTTTTCATCAGTGCATCATTTAAAATAAAGAAATCAACGAATCTCCCGACCACGGCCCTCCAGTACTAGAGTTAACACCGCCTTCCCAGCGCATATTAGTAGTAGGTTACTCCTGAGATGGGGAAAGGCAGTTTTCCCCTCTCACTAATAGGTTTGCAGCTACATGATTGGATTTTTATGCTCTGTGAAGAAGTTTCATGCTGACTCCACCCACTCAAAACCCTAATTTTAACCATTAGATAAACAGCAAAACTGCTTTTTGTAACCAGCATGAAATGATTTTAGCTTTGGCTCTCTGTGAAAGGCTGAACTCCTTCAAGGTTTCTCATTCTGTCTCTCTTTCTCTCTCTCCCTCTGCCTCTATGTCTCTCTCATTCTGTCTCTCTGCCTCTATGTCTCTCTCATTCTGTCTCTCTGCCTCTATGTCTCTCTCATTCTGTCTCTCTGCCTCTGTGTCTCTTTCCTTCTTTCTCTCCCTGTGTCTGTCTTTCTTTCATTCTGTCTTTCTGACTCATTCTCTCTTTCTCTCTTTACCTCTTTTCACCCCCTTTCTTTTTCTATCCCCTTTGTCTCCTTTTCTCTGGCCTTTCTCTCGCATGCTCTCTTTCTCTGTCTCTGTCTGTTCTTTCTCTCTCTTTCTAGTATTCTGTTTTTTTCTCTCATTCTCTATTTTTCTAAATCATTCACTTGTTCTATCTTTCTCTCTCTTTATCTCTTTCTCCCCCCCTCTGGTTCTCTCTCTCTCTCTCTCTCTCTCTCTCTCTCTCTCTCTCTCTCTCTCTTTCTATCTACTTCCCTCTGCCCCTTTCTCCCTCATGATCTCTCTCTCTCTCTCTCTCTCTCTCTCTCTCTCTCTCTCTTTATCACTGTCACACAATGATGATGTCAGCAGCAGAAGAACAGGTCTGATAGTGATGATCTCAGCAAGTTCTAATAAGTTTGTTTTTTCTTCCTCTCTCTCTTTCTCTCTCTCTCTCTCTCTCGCATCCTCTGCGCATCCCTAGGTAAGTTCACTTTTACTCTGAGTGGAGAACTTTGGAGTATTAATATGTGTCTTGCTGGTTGAAGGTGATATTCTGAATTTGGGCTGTTTAAGTGGCACAGCCGGCTAAGAACATGTGGTACTGTGAGTGAGGCTTGAGTGCAATCCATAGCTGTCCGGATGATGTTTATTCCCTCTCTTCTTGGCATTTCATCATATTCACTGGATCAGCCAATAGAAGACTTGGTGGGCAGATGGGGGCTGCTGTATATTTGTTCTCTGCTTTATTCGGTGCTGGAATTCCTAAACCTCATTGACCTTTGTGTACTAGTTTGTAAGGTGTCTTTAGTTGATGATCCATATTTACAGTTATTGTTTGGTTTTCCTAGCTCAGTTTTCGAACTCCAAACCGCACCTCCTGATCCAAATGTGTACACGCCTCCTGCTCATTTCCTTGTAAGCACACTATGGCCAGTTAGAGTGATTTGTTTGTGTGATTTATTCAGATGTCAGGAAATTAATTCAAACACATATTATGATATTATGATGATTTATTGTACACCAGAGGTGATGAGGAAAATGGGACATAATTTTATCCACCCTCTCTTACATTTTTTCTGCTAACAGAACTTTGCAGGGCAGCAATCAAGGTGGCTGTGTGCCAGCAACTACAACGTTTTCCCAAGGGCTAAAAGGTTTATCCTTACGTATGGTGCTGCATCTCAAAAAGCAGGTCAAACTGTTTTACATATGCCAGAGCTAGATGAGAAAACTGACAGGACGTTTCAACACCTGAATGAAGCGTTGAAACTACCTTGTTGTCATTTGAAGATCATTTCCTGGCTCCACTTCCTGGTTTTATTCATAGTGAAAACAGCACAGTGAGATTCAATGATTTGCATTTTCATGTCATATATCGTTGAGAAGCAGCAGTCTGAGTTTTTATCCGATTCCGATACCTGAGCTCTTTATATCTATATACCTCACTGTGACTAGGACTGTAACTAGAACAAAAGACTAATAAAAATGAAAACTAAATTATCATAAAAATAAAAACAACAATGAAGCATTACAAAAATGTTTTATTAATATGCTTTTGGATAACGCAACAGCAAAATGAGCATAAAATAAATGTAATAAAAAGTAATTATGATAAAAGTAATTATGATTCCAGTGTAAACTGGACAACAATAAAGTTGTTCAATCTAAACATTTAAAGAAGTTCAATTTAATAAAGCTAATCATAAAAATAAATATACATACAGTCTATGTAAATTCAGGAGTTTTAGAGTCAGCCATCCTTATTATTCATTTCACATTATTCTAATTTAATTTAACTGTAGCTTTTTAGCCTACATGAAATTGATAATGCAAGTATGAATCTGAAGCGAAACGTTCCAATATGGCTTTTATTCTGGCGCACCGCAGAAGAAACAGTCGTGCCACATTTCACACTTGCTAATTTCCTTAAACAAAGACGCTTGCCTGTAATGTGATCACGCATGACTACAACATGTATGAGTGTTTCTGTTCTCTCAACAAAAGCAGAGAGTTTTGATGTTTACTATGTTTTGTAATACACACTAAAGGTGAAGCGCAGCTGCTAATAAGAGACCATTATGAATGTGTGTCAGACACATCTGGCCGATACCCGATTTGATTGATAAGGCCAGTATCTGTGCTGATCCGATCCAGAGTATCAACATCATCTGATTTATCTAATGAGATAAAGCTTTCACTCTGTTCATCTGACCTCAGTCATTTTAATTCAGCTAAACTGGATAGTCAAGCAGACAGACTGACTAGCACTGTGATAAAAGCCTTACTTTAAACTGATAGCATAAAATATTCAATCCTTGCCTTACGTGTATCAATATAATATTGGCATGCACTATATCGCAGTACTGAGCTGTATGGATTTTTTCCCCACCCCTAGTACTCGAGTACGTTACTGTCCACCCCTGGCCAAACAGCCTAAATGCACAGTTGTATTCAGTAGAGAATTAGAAGAACTGAGCAGATGAGATCATAGAGTAGTTAGTAATTACAGACCAGCTTCTCCATGAACGTCTGATCCTCTCTATGTAATGGCACTAGAGCATTATCATTCCGCAGCACTTTGAGCGAATTTGAGGACGAATATTAGGTGAATATTCAGACTAACCCTCTCCCTTTTCATTTCTAGAGAGCCAAAGATTTCCTAGAGGTCCCTGCGGCCCTGTTGCTTTCTTTACCATCAGCACTTCCCTCTCTCTCTCGCTCTTTGGTCTTTGGTATCTTTCCCTTTCGTTTTCTCTCCATCACTCTGTCCTTTTCTCATTCTCTCTCTCTTTCTCTCTCGCTCTCTCTCTCTCTCTCCACCCACCCTTTCTTGCCCTGCATTCCCCTCTTCAAATCTATCTTATTTGCACCTCTCTCTCACTCTCTCTCTCACTGTGTCCTCCGAAAGCTGCTCTCTTTATCTCTCTTTGCTGGGCCTGTGTTATAGTCTCATCCTCTCTTCAATGCTAATGAATGGATCCCATTACACCCGCTTATCTGAGGCCTCTCTCTCTCTCTCTCTCTCTCTTAGGCCGCTTTCTCTTTCGTCCTCCCCTACGCTGCAAATTGATTAACCCCGGCCGAGTGCCTCCGAATGCTCCGATAGCAGCCTGACATTTCTGCATACGTTTATTTATTTATTCAGTTAGACTCTCTTCTTACAGGAGCACACCATTCATAAGAGAACATATAACCTTCATTCCAATTATCTTAAGTCCACATATCGCTTCGTTCAGAATGGCATTGCGGAACAGTTGTCGGATGTTTGTACATATTCACATAGTTTCACTTGAACTAAAGCCAAACTCGTGTAGCTTCTATGTTGTGTTCATCCTGTGTATCGATATTTAGCTCAGCTGTTTGAGTCGTCCATGTCGTGAAGATTGTGAGTCTGATTAGCTACCGGTGTTTTACACTAATTTTTAAATGCATCAGATTCTGTCATTCAAATTGCTGATGTACTCTTGTTGTAGGCTGTGGTACTCATCAGATTACAAAAGAAGAGAGAGAAAGAGAGAGAGAGTGAGAGAGAGAGAGAGAGAGAGAGAGAGAAAGAGAGAGAAGAAAAACAGAAACAAAAAGTTGAAGAAAAAGAGATAGAGATGAAAAAAGGCAGAAATAGGTGGAGGAAGGGAAGAGACAAATAAGAAAGGAGGATAGAGAGATAGAGAGAGAATAAGAAAAGAGGAGACAGAGACAGACAGGGAGAGAGAGAAAAGAAAGAGGGATAAGAAAGGGAGAGAGACAGAGAGGTGAAAGAAAGGCAGAAACAGAAAAGGAAAAGGAAAGGAAAAAAGGAAGGTGGGGAGGAAGAAATGGGGAGAGAGACTGAAACAGAGAATGAAGAAAGGCAAAGAATATGTGTGTGAGAGAGAGATGAAAAAAAGTGAAGGAGAAAAAAAGGAAGGGGACAGAGGGACTGAAAAAAGAAAGAGGACTGAGGGACTGAACTAGAGAAGGGGGAGATGAAAGAACAAAGGGAGGGAGAGGGAGAAAGAGAGATACGTAGGGAAAGAGAGAGCTGGCAGAGTGAGAGAGAGAGAGACAGAAAGAGAGAAGGAAGAGGAAGGGAAAGGTGGAAAGAGAAGGATAGAGAGAGATAGTAGGGGAGAGAAACAGTACTAATAGAGTTTTAATTGCCCATTGTCAGTTCCAGGTATTATGCTGTGTGTGTATGGGTGGTCAAGGGCGGGAGGTCTTTAGAGTGCAATACATTTAAACACTTTTACACACACAGTACGCACACAATCACACAAACACACACACATTTGTTTCTGTGAATTGTGGGGCCATTACATAGGTCATTACAGTCCCCACAGTGTGAGTATATGACCCACACACACCACCTGCACACACATACATACATTCACACTTACCCGCATACACAGGTTATACTGTATTCACACACACACACACACAAACACACAAACAGGTTCTATTTACTTACACACACCTAAGTCTACTTACTGCTTGTACGTACGTGTGTGAGTGATGATACAGAGGATGCAGTCACTGGTGTGTGCAGGAAGTTGTTTCGGTGGAACAGGAAGGCAGAGATTTATGCTCCCTTCGACCTCTTTTAAGGATGATCTTTAATCAGCCTTTGCGTAAAGCTGGTACCAGTGAAGATACACTATGCACAGTCCCTACAAAGTGACTCACTGCTGTGTAATTTACTTGGTAGCCCTGTATTAATTAACTTGATTGCAAATTCAATTGAGACACATGTACATAGTTCCAGTTAAAAACTGAATCAATAATTTATTCACAGTTTGTCATTGTACAGTCCTAACTAAGTGGGTAAGATGTAGGCAAAGTCATTCAGAGTATTGTGAAATGTTCTTGAGAAACTTGTTTTGGGTTTGAATTGTTTGTTAGAATGATTGTGAAATTGAAAGTAACCAGTCGTCCAAAGAGTTTGTTGCATCCTAAATCTCCGTTACGGAAGGTTGTTGCACCATATGGTTATAGTGCTGCCTGATGTCTGACATGTTGTTTTAAGATAGTTTGGTGATGATAGATCCGCCTTACAGTATATTTTAATGTAAATATTTCATGGTGGAGGAATACATGCAGAGTATTACACACCAAAGTAGTCCCCAAGGAAAGCTTATGACAGTTTTACCATCATCGACATCAAACTCAAAACAAACTCAGAAGGACACGTGTAGGCTCATTGGTGGTTTTGGATAGTACGTAATATGGCTGTATTTTTGTTGGCGATATTGTGATCTGTGGTTCAGCAAGTTTCTCTACAATCTACCATTTCACAGCAATCTACAATTTCACTCTGAAAGACTGAATTATTCAGGAATTTTTAATAAATGGTGGAATTGCCCTTAAATGTTAACTACTGAAATGTGTCTCTCTCTTCCCCCCAACACACACACACACACTCAGGTGCTATGAGGGCTGCTGTGAGCTGCATGTGTGAATAATAGATGTCTGAGCATCAGGCTCCATTAGACTGAGGCTTCTGGATGAGACTGTTTCACGTACATGCTCACTCTGCAGGCCGCTCAGTGTCTGTACTGCACCGCGGCGGTGTACTCAGGGGTCCTGATGGTAACCAAGCTGTTACCTATTTATTTACTCTCCCTTTTCTCTCTCTATATATCTCTTCCTTCCTCTCTCATCTTCTCTCCCTCAGCCCTTCTTGTTCTCTGCTCTTTCCAACTCTCTGTCTCCCCCTTTCTACTCTCTCTCCCTTCCCCCCTATCTCTTGCCCTCCTGTACTCCGCTCTCTCTCTGTCTGTCTCTGTCTCTCTTTCAGTGAGATTGAAACACCAAAACCAAATAGAAATGCATAAACACATGAATAAAAAATCAGTGTCAGTCACAGTGTGAGAGAGGAATCTCTCCTGTGTTTGAGCTTTCTATTTACTCTCCAATACTCTGGCAACTTCTCAGAAATTACCTTGCACACACACACACACACACGTACACACACACAGCTCCCCCAGTGGCCCAAACTGACAGGAATCTGGTCTTTTTCACAGGTTCTCATCTCTCCAGCCACTGTATACTTTCTGAACTCTCCACTTTCTTTTTAGCCTGTTTCTGTGAAAAGTATGAGTATAGAAGTGAACCCGTTATCAGTTGCAACTTCATAGTAGTTTATAAATAAAGAAGTGTCTTGGTTTCAGACATCTTGGTGACGGTTCTTCTTATCTCTGCTCTCAGACTGTGCAAGAGCTGACCCTCTTGGTCAGCTTATGTAATAGTGGTCTTTAATATGACCATTCTTAAAGATCAGCTTCAGCAAGCACTGGCAATAAAGTTGGGATGGTTGGCTGGTTCATGCCTGGGTTCCCCTTCTGGTGCAGTACCTGCACTAATGTCTCTATAAGAAAGCATCAAATTCCATGACGTGGTTATTTTGCACAAGAACTAAATCTAATTTGTTATAAATCTTTATTATCAACATATTGACTATTTCTGTAGTGATGAGTTTAGGTCATTATGAGTGTATCTCAAAAATGTACATGACTAGCAAACACAGCTTTGAACAGTACACACGTAAAAGTCTAATATTTTTATTAAAATGTTTTTAATTGATAATAGATAATATGTGTTTCAGTAGTGACAGTTACACACTGATTTCTGACTTTGGGCTACGTTTACATTAAAACTTTGGGATGTAAGTGCTTGCCATGTGCCAATGAGCGATAGAGATGCAGTCTTACTTGCTGCTCTAAAATGCAGGGGTGTGGCTAAAATAAGGCTCCGCCTATAGCCTGAAACGCTTTGTGTTTCGGGAATGAAATTAACACATGGAACAGCAATTTTGTTTAAATAAAGAATTCACTTTAAACAATTATTAAAATAAAAGACATTTAAAACATAAAAACAAAATACAAATTTGTACATATGACTTTTTCAAGTGTAAATGTAGAGGTTAGGATTTGGGACAGACACCTCCCAGTACAAAATACATTACAAATGATATTTTGTTATATATTTAGCTTATTACTGTGTCCTAATTAATGCATTAATGCCTACTAATGTGCTTACATAGATGATAACATAATATTGTATAAACAATTAATAAGTTTGTTTTTATTATTATTCATAATAGTTTCTATTGTGGGATTGCAGGTTGAACTATTACTGCATTGAACTCATTAGTTTGCACAGTTGACAATGTAGTTGTCACTATATTGACCCTTTAATAAGACTATTTACAATATTCTGTTAATTAAATGTGAAGTTGAACGCATGTACATGTTGCCCTTTTACATTAAGCCCCTTTCTCCCATGTGCATGAGCTTGTGTATGTGTACACCTGTCTGAATAGGACAGTTTAAAAGACTAGAGGAGATTAAGCGAGGGTTAGTGAGTGAGTGAGAGATGGTGAGGGAGCTCAGAGAGACATTTTTGGATGGACACCCGTAGTGTAGCCTGAGCGACACACAGAGCAGAATGATTTAACTTTGTTTAAAGGCTCACAGCGGTGGCGGTGGTGCCTACTATTCTTATTTATTTATTTGTTTATTTATCATTATTCTTTTTTTAAATGCTGAATTAATTATGTCTGTGGCTGCCGCATTGTCCTCCACAGAAACCTCAGCCATACACTGTTTAGCTATGATGTGGGTGTTGTGTATTTACTGGCCCCTAATTAATTTCTTTAAGCTTTTCCAATAACGTCTTTCTTCTCATTAAGTGATATATGAATCCACTGTTAAACACCGCCTACAGTGTTCCCATCTCAGACACAGAGACAGAAATGCTGTTAATACAGCTTGTGGTCATTCATTTGAAAACATATGCTTTCAGTTTTATTTAAGGGGACAAAAGCAATAAGGCCAGTGGGAAAATTTGGATTCCGGTCAGCAGAGATAAAGAAAGCAAGCAAAAGTGCTCTGGTGTCATTAAAATACTTTTTTGGCATCATTTTGATAGATCTAGGGCATATAATTAACTATGATATACTTTTTTTTGCTAAATTAAAATTATGGCCAAGAAAGTTTACATAATGCAAAAGATGTGGTACATATATTATTTAGGTAGTAACTTGTTATGCACCATATACTATCATGTGCTCACTATATACTATCAGGTGCTCACCATATACTACCGGGTAAGCACCAGATGCAGTTTACTTGGTACACAAGCAAGACATATACCTTTTTCACATTGTAAATGCATACTATGCTAATTCTAATTCTATAACAGTGCCTGTGTGAATCCCCATGATATTGTAATATCTAAAAGTGTGCGGCTAGGATGATCGGGAGCTTGCAGCTCTAAGCTTTCATTTTACTTCAATGCAAACCTTAAGATGAAAACTTAAGATACTAAACACGTCATGGATGATCGGCTGTATTAGGGTGAGGGAAATTGTGCAGATATGATTTTTGCATATATATGATATAAAATAATACTGCAATAAAAGAGTTGGTCCCGTATTATGTGAAACATCTCTAATACATATGTGGTTACAAACTAATAATACGTGCCACAACATCTGAACTATTGGTGATGGCTTCACTGTTACAGGTGGATTACGGCAGTACAGCTTGTATAATTACACAGGTGTATCTTTATAGTTGTAACCGCAGGTTTACTCTAATGTAATTACTGATGTGTAATAAGGAGAGGCTGCTGCTTTCCCAGCAGGACTGATTGTAACAGGAGGTGCATGATTACCTCTATTATGAGAGTACCGGCAGTGCATCAGCACAGGAAATGGCAGTTATGTTGGGGTGTAGGGGTGGGGTTGTGTATGTCACCTTGTGTCATGATTAGCCCACAATTTTGCCTGTGTGTATATATAACACACATCATAACATCATACATGAACATAAATATAAATCACTTATTCATATTTCACTATTGTCTTTGATCTGTTGGAAGACACATGCAAAACGTTTCAAGCTCCGATTTTTGATCAAACCACCTGTTGTCCCTTAACTTAGAAAATTGAACTTAGAAAATGGAATCACTCAAAAAAATGTTTCTAATAGAAGCCAATGGGCAGGTGATGAAGTCAAGAGGTTTTCTGTTCTTTTCCAAGAATGGAGAAATTATTGAATGAATTAAACACTCGGACTACTGCAGTGGTACACTCCAAGATTCTTGGAGTTGCTCTGTTGTTTTATTTGCCTGGACTTATTTCCAGTAAAAGGCTTAGAGAAGGGCAGAGCACAACCTATCATTTGTTTTTCTCCCCTAATTAATTTTTAAAATTTCAAATATTTATTTAAGCAAGAATAATCAATTGCACACATCGTCAACGGAGTGGACTTCTGGATGTGTGACACGTGACAACAAATCGTTCATCTTGGCACTGACCACTGTAACTCCACACACAGATTCGTTGGTCGTCTCCACCAGGACATAAACACTCCTGTAGTGTGTAAATGCTGCATATGGGCGGAATGAAAACATTGGTACAAAACACCTTAAATGATTCCACATTAATCCAAAGGGGATGGAAAGTGGGGATGATGATTTTACAAGGGGGGATGGCATCCCCTCATGTCCCCCTTAAATCAAGCCCGGCATGTGATGTTAATGTTAATGTTAACTATATGGCCACGTAGAGCACAGCTGATAAAAACTTATACTGCCCTGTTCTGCCTACAGCAGCTTAGCCCTGCCCAGTCACGCGGAAGCTTTAAGGAGTGTTTCAACCTGGACTGGCCTACAGTATAAGTGGCTTTTCCCCAAAGCCCCTTTCTGCTCAGAGAGAATCCTAAACTCAGCATGAAGCATAATATCATATAGAACAAGGCCCCAGCTGTCATACAGCAGTATATTCCATTGACAGAGACACACTGGACTGCCCTGTTTCTCCTTTGCTCTCTTCTTTTCTCCTACAGTAAACCCAATCTCTGTTTTTGTCAATCATTCCTCCACCTCTTCACCCTCCACCTGCCCTCTCGCTGGCTCTTTGACTCTCTCTCTCACTCTTACTCACTCTCTTGCTCTTTTGCACCTGTCACTGACTGTCTAGCTCAGTCAAATTCATATTCAAATATATAATGCATTATTAGGTGTGGCTGCCTGCATTTACCCTCTTTCTAACCCCACTACAGCAGATGTTGTCTATCTCTCTGTCTCTCTCCCTAATCTCCTGTTCTCTATTTCTCTCACTACTCTCTCTCCCTCCTTTTCTCTCTCTCCCAACTCTATCACTCTGTCTCTCTCACTACTCACTACTACTTCTCCCTTTCTCTCTTTCTCACCATCTTTCTTTCTCCCTACTATCTTGCTCTCTATCTTTCTCTCCACTCTTGCCCTCTCTCTTTCTCCCTTCTCTCTCTCACTCCCTATCTCTCTCACTACCCTCTCTCTCTTTCTCCCTACTCTCTCGCTCTCTCTCTGCCTACTGGTTGCCTTCTATCTCTCTCCCTACTCTCTCTCCCTCTCTCTCCCTACTCTCTCTTCTTACACTCACTCTCTTCTCCTCTCTCTCTCTCTTGCTCTGCTTCTGTCTCACCCCTCTTTCTGTACCACTTCTCTCTGTTTGTCCCTCTCTTTTTTTGTCTTCTGCCTCCCTCTCTCTCGCTATTTCTGTCTTCTCATGCTCTCACTCTAATCTCTCTTTTACTCCCTCCTTTCTTTCTCTTCTCTCTGCCTCTCTCAAGTTGTTCTCTCTCTCTGTTCATTTCTGACTTTTTCATTCTCTCTCCTTCAGCAGACAGGATCTTTTTGCGCTTGAGATTATGGGCTGTTAATTAGCCATCTGGATTGCATGCTGTGTGTGTGTGTAAGTGTCTGTGTGTCTATGTGTCTGTGTGGGTCTGTTTACGTGTGTATGTGTGTGTATGTGTGTGTGTGTGTGTGTGTGTGTGTGTGTGTGTGTGTATGCGTGCACTGCAGGATGTGAAGTTATAAATAAATGTCGTATTCAGATTAATCAGTAACATTCAGAGACGCGTCCATCATTATGAGGGAAACAGTGCAGAGACGTGGTGCTGGAAATGCTACAAAATGACCCCGAACCGTATATAGAATGGACCTCAATTAATCCGTCTACGATTAGAATTGATCCCAATTTAAGTGCACAGCGGGCTTCGTTCTGATGTCTAGATTTATGGTTATGAGTTTGATGCTTGGGTCAGGACCAGCCTTTATAAAGCCTGCACTTTAAATCTTCTCCTGCTGGCAAATCATGTCAGATGGCAAGCAGTAATTAAGGAAAGCTGAGAGCATGTGCCGGGAGGGGAAAAGGTTTTCCGTAAATTCTATAAGAGAATCTGTGGAGTTTCGACACAGCAGAAGGAGAAACTCAGACAAGAGTGTGTAAATATTGCTTTCAGTGAATAAATGAAATGTTCCATTTTATGTAATTCACTGTGTGTAAATGGCCACTGGGAATGAGCAGTGGTGCCCAACTAAGCTATTCTGATTGTGAACTGGATTCAAGCTAAGCAAGCCAGTGTCAAGCTAAGCAAGAAAATTTGTGGGGAATTGATGGGCGATATTCCGATTCCGAATATTCTTCTTAGTAAAGGCGAACTGCAAAATACTGCAAATTTTATAGATCTTGGGAGAAACTTACACAACTCAATGTTGAGTGGCCCATAATGCAGCTTTAGTTTTGATTTGCTGATAACAGCTCCAAACACGTTGCGTAGATGTCATTACCCAATTTGAACCGGAAACCAGATTGGGACTACGCATTCATGAAAGTCTACGTCACTAATGTCGGGGCTAATGTTTTACGACTGCTGCCTGGCTGCCCAGTTTAGACAGTGCATGCATGAGAACGGTTCAATTGAGCTATTACCGTTATCCCAACCAGCTGAGAAGTTATTTTCGCAGAAAGAGAGACATCCTAGCATCAGTCATAATCTAATCCGCCCAAGTGCATTCAAGTGCACTCTAAAGGAGAAAGTAGCTATACTCTTAAACTAAGTGTTTTATTGTCAGGCATAATGTATCAAAACCAGGGGTGAGGGATGGGGTTGTGCAGGTTACAAATTCATTCAGTATCCAAAACTGTTGATTGACATATTTAATTCACAATGTGGAAAGATTTAAACACCCATAATATAATCAAGGGAGCAATGAGGCAAGGTAGAAATGCAAAGGTCTTCATGTTTTCACAATACACAGTAGTAAAAGAAGATGTAAAAACAAAATGAAAGTGATATCAGAAATTACGCGCGCACTTGTACATGTGAAGTCAGGTTTCCAGTTCAAATCAGGTAACGACAGCTTCTCCAGTGCTATCAGCTAAAAACACAGCCCTCCACTCTACTCTGGAGAACCCACCACTCCACCCGTATTCAGGCTCTTCAACATAAAAGTCCTAAATTAGCCCAACATTAACATTTCATCTCTAAGGAAATGGAAAAAAACCCTGAATATAGAATATAATGAGACAGAATTCCTGTTTTTTAATGACATGTTTAAAATGTGGAAACATATATTACTCACAGCAGTGAACGTCGTGCTGGCAGGGTGCTAGAAAGCATGTATTCTCAGGACGGCTGCAGACAGTGCCCCACCTTGGTGGGCCCTTACATACTAGGGGTACAATGTATGCCCTTCGTACCTTAAGTTAGACCGCATCCGTAAAGTGCTGGTTAACCCATGCGTGCACTGCGCTATTACCCCCTAACCCGCTAGCAGAGAGACTAACAGGTCTGTTGTGCTCAGGTTAGGTAGCAGACCGTCTATTTAGCTTTGGTTTATAATCTTCTTACATCACACTGCGCATTATTATTGATAACACCAAATAATCACTGTTTTATTTAGTCATTGGATAATATCGCTGTTAAATTACATAAAACAAACTAAAAGTAAGCATTGTTTCTAGGCCGGGCAAAGCGACAATATTTATCATTGTTGTTTTAAATTATCTGTACAACTACATGCTTCATTACACAGAGGGCATCATTAGTCTTGTTGAATTGGGTTTAGTGCAGCACAGTTTATGAAATATTGGATTTTTAGTCGAGTCACTTTTTTTTTAGGTTGAACCAACAAAGCACTTTTTACAGTGTTGGATTTTTGCCACATCACACACCTCTAGGTGTTTATTTATTTATTTATTTATTTATTTATTTATTTATTTATTTATTTATTGTCCATGTAAACTGTATGTAATCCCTGAACACAAGTGAATCTGGTGAAAACGTGCATCATACACATACACGTGTCCACACGTCCTAATAGGAGCGGAGCAGCCTCGGCATTCAGCAAAAACGTAAAGGAAGAAGAGGACAATACAACAGCAAGCCATAGCAAACACACACACATACACTAATACACACTTACACTCACTCACACACAGAGTGAAGTGCACAATGAGTGTATTGTTGTTAGTGTGTGTGGCTCATTTATCAACACATACGCACACACACACCTCTCTGGGGAGGCTGATAATGGAATTCACTCTCAGCATTTTTTTCTCTCTCTCTCTCTCTCTCTCTCTCTCTCTCTCTTTCTCTTCTCCACGTCACTTCTGCTTTCCAAAAGAGGTGAACATTCAGCAGGGAGACTCCTCTGCACCATGTGTTCTGCACCAAAGTTTTCAGAATGCTCAAACTATTGAGGAGCCTAAAAATCTAATAACCATTAATGTCTCATGGTTAACAATGAACAGTCTCATAGTTAAACAGTGCTTCACTCAGTGAGTCTGTTTACACGCACTTAGTAATCCGGTAACTGCAGAAAACATCCTCTGACATGCTTGAAATGAACAGAAATCCTTGTCCTTAGTTCTTTCACCTTCACATCAGCTCAGAAAAGATTCATCTTTGCTGCTCTAAACGACTATTATACCTACTTGGTTCAGTCTAAATATATGACTAACGCAACAAGGGCTTTAATTGTATTGCAACAGCGTTTTCCTTGAGCAGACTACTGCAGTGATAAATAAGGGCAAATCAGCTACAGTAGTGGCATGGGATGCATTAGCTCTTAAGGTGGACCGATTATACTCATTTTCAGTGTTGATTACTGTAGTTTTGGGGCCTACTAAAATAAATTTACATGCCTCAGTTTTCCCAAAACGCAGTATTTTTCTCATACTGTACATTTGTATTTACCCCTCTGTGTTAGCTCTGTGTGTGTTGTGTGAGGGTGTACTATTTTTTCAGGTCATGCAGATTTACTAATAAAGTGTCTATGTTGACACTTCACTCCTCGAAGTGTGTTCATAATTATTGAAACGTACATTTTTTAATTCCCAGTTTTTTATTCATGTAATTATATAGAAATGCCACTGAGCCATATAATCTACATGTAATATAATTCTGCACGTTTTCCACTGACAGCACGTACATACCACAGTCAGAAACGGGTCCACTACGAACCTAATTGTGGCCCAGGAATAGCTGTGATCTGTAAGACCCTCCTGAGCTGAAGAGCAGGGGAAACACTGGGCAGGGGTACCGCAGGACTGCAGTCTGAACCACTGACCTAAATTATGTAAGAAGCACAGATTGAAAGAAGAAGTAGATTTCAAGCATCTGGTACTCTGTGCACAAACACACACCCAAACACCTCACACCTCTACAATACAGACCCCTAAATACCCCTTAAAGGTCTCATGAAGAAACCTCAAATGAACACGAGAGACGTCAGGACAGAGCCGATATGAAGATCCACATGATGAAATAAAGGGAAATACAGTTTTACAGCACTGTACAACAGCTATGCACTCATTATATACAGAGAGAGGAACGAAGGAATGTCTCTCTCTCTCTGTCTTTTCTCCTTCTCCTGTCACTCCCTTTCTCTCTACCCCTTATGTCTTTCTTCCTGCCCTCTTATTTTTGTTTCCCCCTTTTCTCTCTCTTTCTCTGTCCTCTTTTCCTCCCTCTCTCTCTCGTTCCCTATGTTGATCTGTCTTTTCTTCCTTTCTTCCTTTGTTCATTCTCTCCATCCCATCTGCCTCACTCTCTATCCTCCATTTCCTTTCTTCCCACTTCTCTCACTCTTTCTCTGTCCTCTCTCCATCCCTGTCTCTCTGTCTTGTTCTCTCTATTTATCCGTCTTCTCTCCTTCTCTTCCTTCACTCACTGTCTCAATCCTATTTGTCTCTCTCTTTATCCTCTCATTTTTTTCTTTCTCCTTCTCTGTCCTCTCTCTCTCTCTCTCTCTCTCTCTCTCTCTCTCTCACACTCCCTCTTTCTATCCCATCTGTCTCTTTCTGTCATCTCCCTTTTTCTCTTTGCACCTTCTCTCTCTCTGTCTTCTTTCCCTACCTATCTCTCTCTCAATCTCTCTATCATTCTGTCTTCTCTCCCTCTCCCTTTGCTCCCTCTCTATCCCATCTGTCTGTCTATATGTTGTCTTTCTCTCTATCCTATTCTGCCTTTGCTCACCCACTCTCTCTGTGAGCCTCTTCTCTGTCTCTCTCTAGCCCCCTCAGATTCCAATATGTCCTTTACTCTTTTCTTTCCTTTATTTTTTCTATTTCTTTTGTTCTGTTTCTCCCAGTAACTCTATGTTCCTTCCTCCAGCCCCTTTAGATCTTTCCTCTCATCCCACTCCTCTAACCCCCATTTCTTCAAAAGCTCCTCTTGCTCTGCCCTTTTACTGCTCCGCACGTCCTTTCATTTCACCGGCACCACTTGTCCTTTTTATCTTTCCTCTATCTTTCCCTCTAACTTAGCCTCACTCTAACTGGGAAGTCTCTCAATTTAAAACATCCACCCAACACTGAGCCTTCTACACCTCCTCCACTCTCCTCAGCCTTTTCACTTCTCTTTCACTTCCTGACAGTCCAACTACCATTCAATCACCAAACCATCACAACCTGCACCTCCAAACCTCCAAACTCTAAATCTCTCTCTCTCTTCTCTTCTCTTCTCTTCTCTTCTCTTCTCTTCTCT
>CM067474.1:57730067-57763835 GCA_034552555.1 Semaprochilodus insignis | reverse complement strand
CTCTCTCTCTCTCTCTCTCTCTCTCTTTCTCTCTCTCTCTCTCTCTCTCTCTCTCTCGCTGTGTCAGTGGACAGGGTTGGGTACTGAAGCGTTACTATGGCAGCTGTTTGTGTGTGTTTGTTTTCATCCGTTTTCAGGACACTACTAATCCCTCCAGTTTTATTCATCTGTCTACCTCTCTGTCTTATTGTCAAGGGTGTGTTTGTGTGTACAGGAGAGGGGGTTTATTTGAGTAAATATTTAGTTTTTGTGATTATTATATATAGATTATTACTACTGCAAAATGATTTAACCTAATACGTTAACAGATGATGTCAACCATAATTAATAATAAGTTACCAGAATATAAAACACAGAGATTTGTTCTGTTAACTTCCTATTAAACGTTCACTGAACCCACATTTTAAGACAAACAGCTTATTTCCTTATTAAGTTAAAACACTGATTTTTATTGTATTTGTATGTTCATTTATAAAAGGTGTTTAATGTTTACACTTTATATTAGAGTTATTTATTTAATGGTTACTTTTTATAGGTTTCTGAGTTTTTACATGTCATTGTAGTTGCCAACTGCAGCATCCTGACGCAGGGTTTCTTTCAATGCTGGATATTTTTAACATCTATAAAAACTGGGAATAAATATGTCCCTGCTGAAGGACTAAGCATTTAAACATGGGGCTCCATATTACTCTTAGTGCTGTCACAGTAAATGATACCCAGCTATTTTAGTCCACAATGATCTCTCACACTAATATCCACATTTAGAGCAAGAGTGATGGGTCATCTATGAAATGGTTCTATATAATACCAAAGCCGTGGCAGGTCTTGTTCTGCCCTTCATTCCAACTCACCTGAGGCCCTAAACAGAGTGGCAGACATAGATAGATAGATAGATAGATAGATAGATAGATAGATAGATAGATAGATAGATAGATAGATAGATATAGATATAAATAAATAAATAGAGGTTGAAGTTAGAGTAGCATTCTTTTCTAATTCTGTTTTGGAAAAGTATTGTATTGTGAAATATGCATATTGTTACATCCCCATTAGTGGGGTCAGGAACTGATGTTGAATGATGTCCAGTGCTGGAGGGTTTTATACCACTCTGAGGGATGCTTGGCACTAGGCATGGAGACCCTAGGCTGAAGTGTAGCAGTTCCAGAAGATCCTATTCTATCTGCAATGTTTTTCTATGGTAATAGTAAACACAAACAGCTGTTCCAAACCCTGAATTGATACATATATTGGAAATAGCTATAAGTCCTAATAAGAGCCAAAGAGGTTATAAATAACATTTATGTCTTTTGCAAGCATCTAAGCCATGTGAAAATAGCTTTGGCTACACAGCTCAAAACACAGTCAGTCATACTGCCAAAGAGGTGTCTGAGGTTAGCGTACTGCTGAGAGAGAGAGAGAAAATGGCCTGCCTCAGGTGTGTACGGAGCTGGAAAATAAGGGCTGTCTTGGGTCCTGTTGGGCTGGAATGTGGATCTGTGACTCAGCACCTCTGCTGCTCCCAGGTATTGCAGAGGTAAAGTTAACCCATTTAATTCCACATACTGTGACCAAGGATAAGTCTTGCATTTTTCACTGACCTTTCTAAAAATAGCTGGGACATGTTTGGGATTAAATGGGTTAAAGTTGATATTATGGGTTAACCCAGAGGATTATTTTATGGCTGGAATGTTAATTGTAGATGGATCAGAAGATGTAATGGTGATGAGAATGGATGTAACATATTTCTGGCCCAGAGAAAAAATATCCACCCACAGGTCACTTCATTAGGCACTCCTTGTATCTACACTCACTGTCCATTTTATCAGCTCCTCTTACTATATAGGAGCTCTTTGTAGTTCTGCAATTACAGACTGTAGTCCATCTGTTTCTCCCTCTCCTTTCTCCATTGATCTCTTTCTCTCTGTTCTTCAGTGGCCAGGACCCCCACAGGACCACCACAGAGTAGGTATTATGTGGGTGGTGGATCATTCTCAGCACTGCAGTGGCACTGATGTGGTGGTGGTGTGTTAGTGTGTGTTATGCTGGTGTGAGTGGATCAGACTCAGTCCTAGGTTTTAGTTACTCCATCTGTAAATATTGGAATGCCGTGCAGCAGTTGGATGTTTTAATGTTCCTGATGTCACATCACTGAATTGATAGCAAACTCTGCAGTCAGACCCCTTAGTGAAGAATGAGATATCTGAAACTTTTGATGACTACAAGCTTATTGATTTACGGTGTAAGCTTGTGTTTGTGTGCATGTGGGTGAGAAAGAGATAAGGAGAGACAGAGTGAGAGGGAAGGAGCGAGAGAGAGAGAAATGTGTCTGTTTATCTAAGTTTATTTTTCTTATGGCTTGCCAGCATGCCTTTCTTCAGATAACTATATGAACAGCTTTAGTCCGTATTGTTGTCTTTTTCGCTTTGTATCACTTATTAAAATGTCAAAATATTCCTTTTTTATTTCACGCATTTAATTA
Organism: Semaprochilodus insignis; assembly: GCA_034552555.1. NCBI lineage: Eukaryota > Metazoa > Chordata > Actinopteri > Characiformes > Prochilodontidae > Semaprochilodus > Semaprochilodus insignis. Next base: position 57,761,356 of record CM067474.1, on the reverse strand, counting down.
TGTTAGCCTATGATGCCTATATTTTCCATTTATCTAATCTCCTGTTTTTCTTCTAGTCTCTCTCTCTATCTCTCTCTCTCTGCGGTGTGCTAACCTGACACACATCATTGGCAGTATGACTGATTGCGCTGTGTGTTGTGCAGTTAAAGCTATTTTTACATGGACTGGATGCACAGAATAAGGCTGCATGTACAGAACAGGAAATTACCATCATCCCATTTATGTACGCACACAAACCCAGCAGCGTGCGGAGGACCGCTCAGTGTTCATTCCCTCCTCCACTGATCTGAGAGACAGGTGTGTTTTTAGAACGCCTACACACATGGAGCACTTAACAGCTGACCCATGTACCCGTGAGACAAGCGCACATACGGAGTCACGCTCACTGAGCAGTTTCTCACTGTCATCAACGAGACGCCTCGCGCTTTCTGTCCCTTCCTGTTGACATTCTCTGTGATTCACCCAGTATTTTTAATGTGTTTGTGTAAAGTTTACACCTGGATCACCGCTGGCCTTCACGACCACAACTTACGACTGCTTGTAAAGTTTACAGTTAGCAGTAAAGCTTGCATCTGGGCTAGTTGTAAAATTTGTTCCCATTGGGAGTGATTTCATCACAAAAAGCATGGTGTGAGCGGGTGAAACAGGGAGTTAAAGAAAGAGAGAGATATACTGTTGTAAAAGCCATAAGCAGCTACTTACAATCCATGATAAATCCTACCATCAGTTTACAACACCTCATAAATTCTTACAATATAATAGAGCATATATATTACATAATCATACATCTAACCAACAGCATAGAGACCACAATAATTCTAACCTTTTCCCACCGGACCACAACAATAATGGTAAGAAACAGCTTCCAGACCAACAACAGAGACCACTGCAACTTTGACAATAGCGTACAGACCGTACTAACTCTAGCATCAGCTACTTCCAGTCCACAATAAGTCTAAGCAAGGGCTATCAGATCATGAGAACTCTAACCCACAATCTACAGTAACTTTAAGCAGCTGCCTATAGACTAAACTAGCTCTAGCAGACTGCCTATAGGCAGCAACCTGCTGCTTATAGGCCATGATACTTCTAAATAATTCTCAATAGACCTTAACAGCTCTGACTGTTCCAGTCCACAGTAACTCTGAGCAACTGCCTTCAGACTATGAGAACCACATTCTAATCAGGTGCCTATAGGCTACAGAAACTCTATTGAGCTGCCTATAGACTACACTAGCTCTAACAGGCTGCCGGTAGGGAACTCCAACCTGCTGAACAAAAACACTTTTTCTTTTTTCACTTTTTTTTCCTTTTCTTTGACTTATCCTGATTGGGTTCAAATGTGGGTTATTTTTTTTTATAATAAGTCCATTGTTTGCCCTGATTAACTGTTCCAGACAGACAAAAGCAGTGTATAGGTTTGCTGGAAAAAGCTGAAGGCTGAGGCTGCAGATAAGTGGAAAAATTTTAAATGATCATTTTAGCATTTTACCAAGTGCGAACATAATGAATAGAAGTTAGCTGGCCACAGAAAAAACTGTTCGTTATCATTGTCATGCCAGCTCTATTTGTTTTGGTCATGTTAGCATTTACAAGTTTGTTCTTTAGAGAAGAACCTCAGCTTCTTTAGATGGTTGTGCAATTTGTGCATGTGTATAAGATCTGGCTGTACATCTGTATAGCAGTGTTTGAATGAATGCTTCAAACCCCTCTTGGGGATGGGGGTCAGTGGTGCTGATATCAAGTCTCCTCATCCCTAGCTTTCTCCCTGCTTTCTTTTTTACTTAAAACAGCAGGGGATGTTGCTGGGATATAAAATCACCAACCATGAGAGAGAGAGAGAGAGGTGAGGAGGATGATGATACATTTTTTCAGGTGTGGTTAAAAGCTAATTTGTAGTCTGAATGTATTTACTGCTGGTTAAAGAATCAAATGAGCAACCAATGCTTAATTTTCTGTTCATTTCACTGGATATTCCTGTAATACATTGCAAATTAATGAAGACAGGTTACCCATATACAACCATCACAGAGGAGACAAATTACGCAGGTAATAGTAAGTACCAGGCCTTCTGCAAAGCTCTGTACCTAGTCTACAGCAGTGGATATATCATGATTACTGCCATGCAGTGCATATGTCAGTCTATGCAGTTAGTCTACTGTCTATAAGTTTGGCATTTGACCATACAAATAATTAGCCTGGGATGGATTTCCCAAAAAGACCTTAACACTAAAAGATTAATGTATAATGCCAAAATGAATGGGCAGAAAACTGCTGTCGGCTGAATAAACAGATGCAGTATGTTGTGTATTGTGATATCACAAACTAATTCATTCAATAAAAACAGGGTTTTCACAGTTTTAGTTGATATATATTTCCATATAGACATGGGAGTGAATGGGATGTTTTAAGCTTAATGATGCTTAGATACTACATCAAACTCTTATTTAAAAGAGTGAGGAGAGGTGTCTGTGATAATAGGCCCTGTAATGGACAGTGGTATTTATGGTGTTAGTGGGGCATTAATTCTTGTTGACAGGATCTGTTGCTAATATACATTTTAACTGTAGTTTAATTCTGACCAGTGTTAAATGCGTTGGTCTCTCAAGCTCAGGAGGAAGAATAAAGACACCTCTTTATATACGCTGCACATGCTCCTAACAAAGCAGACATGAGCAGGATAGTCTCTTTCAAACATACTGACCCTCTTAAGCAGAAAAGCAGGAAATGACATAGCCACTGGGAGAAAACCTGGCTTTACCTCTGCACTAGATCCAGTCATTTCCCCAAAGGCTTTTAGTTCTACACACTCGGACTCTCCCTCCATCCCTCCCTCCCCCTTTCTCTCTCTTTCCCTCTCTCTCTAAGCCATCTGTGTTTTGCAGATGATGTTGAGCATTCAGTTTTTGCATTATTCATCTCAGAGCCACCTTCATTTTGTCCAGTGATTAGGAAAATGATGGAATACTGAGAGGAAAAGCAAGAGATATGGACAACCGGGGAAGTGGAATATAGATCGATATAGAACTAGAATCACTGAAATCATACCGACATGACCATATAATATCGTTATTAGAGATGAACGATAATACTGGGATCGTGTCAGTATCAGCCGTTCTTTTTAATCGTTAACAAGTGTGATTGGTATTCGACAGATGATAAGATTTAGCTGACATTTCAAAGTGTTATATTCCTCTATAATGCAAATCCAAGTAGACTTTCTAATTTACTGCATTTTATAATGCATATGCATTTGCACCAGCATCATCAGATATGTACATGAAAGAATGTGGATATTGGCATCATCCCAAGATTCCCACATAAGTGGATCACGATTGTTGTGGTAATGAAGTAAGTCATCAACTTTTCTAGTCCACAATATTGTGGATTTTGTCAGAGCTTCTGCAACACTGACCAGTAGTAGTGAGTGACCAAAAATGAATTATATTCCAGTATAATAAACATTTCTGATGATTTGGTAGGTACACTGACCATCTAAACTTTTTGTCCACTCCACTTACTATATAGGAGCACTTTGTAGTTCTACAATTACAGACTGTAGTCCATCTGATTCTCTGCATACTTTGTTAGCCTCCTTTCACCCTCAATGGTCAGGAGTCCCACAGGACCACCACAGAGCAGATAATATTTGGATGGTGGGTCATTTTCAGCACTGCAGCAATAAATGCTCCAGCAGCATGCTGAGTCTGATCCGTTCATACCAGCAAAATACACATTTACACACCACCACCATGTCAGTGTCACTGCAGTGTGGAGAATGTAGGTGCCGAAAATTCTTTTATGTACGCCTCCTTAAAAAAAACAGAGTGGCTCAAACGTCCCTGACTCATCCACCCTGCAAAACAGGCTAACGCTAGCATGGGTCTGGGTGTTTTCTTCTTTGTTGTGCAGCTGATGATGAATTTCAACCACTATACTATATGAACCAGTACACAATCAAACCTACTGACCAAGTATGTGTTTCATTAAACCAACACATAGAAGAAATGTTAAGGTTTTGTTGGATTGTTGAAAGAGTGCATATATGCATCTTGACAATGCTAGGGGTCCATAATTAATCCTTTTCAACTGTAATAGCACAGTAAAATACTAAATTCAGTGTACTACTGTATAATATATATAATTTCTGATGAACGTTTGCATTTGAGCCACCTTTACAGCATACCAATTCTCATCTGATAATCCCTAATATACTGTATATAGATAAACATATAGTGCTGGTTTCCCAAACATGGATTAAGTCTAATCTTGGATTTATCTGCCTGGGCATTGCTGAATCAGCTTTGGAAGTTTGTTCCAATCTGGGTCTAGGAAGCTAACAGGTATCCTGTAAAAAAATATATATATATATACCAACCCACCGCCTGGAGAGATACCTTCCTGCAGACTTTAGGTCCACCCCTACTCAACTCCACCTACTCCATCTAATCAATGCCTTCAGAATTATTTGATTAGAAGGTGGGATAGTTTTGGGTTGGAAAGAAAAATTTGCATGAAGGAAAACCGTCCAGGAGGAGGGTTGGTGACCACAGCCATAGAAGAACTGCCTTTGGTCTCTTTTCCAGCTTTAAAGAACCTTCACTTAATGCAAAGGGTCTGCACCAATATAAGGGTCCTTCTTAGAACCTTTCCATTATGTGGAGGTCCTTTTCTCTTTTAATAGACTCTTGATCTCATTTACAAAGAGCTAATCATTGATAGGTATGTTAGGAAGTGGTTCCTCTGTGGCATCACACAATGAGACAAGGCCTAATCCATGCCCAATGAAACCAGCCCGTAGAGTTGTCAAGGGTATGCTCTCCCTGCGATTCCCTGTACTCTGGAGACCTTTTCTAGAAATATTGGGTAATGGCATGATGGTGTGTTTCTCTTTACCTACTTACAAAAACACCTAAATGGTTTCAAGCAAAAGCCACCAGAGGAAGGTAAGTGAAAACCTGACAACAGACATCTTTCCAGAGAGAAAACAACTCGCCATTACACGAACACTTGAATTCAAAGCAACGCTGGCAGCTACTCTTTTTTCACCCTCTATTGTTTTCCCCTTTCATTCCATTTACACTTAAAAGCCGCGCAGGAACATGAAATAGGGAGGGATGAGAAAAGAGGAGACAAGACACTTTAATCAGCGTGAGCGAGAGATTGAATTATTTCACAAATGAAAGGAGTTTGGCTGGAACAGGCTGTTTCGGGGGAGTGACTGAGGAGGGCAGTTAAATCTTTAATGCGCAAACCATGCATTCATTACTGCCAAAGGCCAGACAAGGTCAACTCAACCTTTTCTACAGGAACAACAACCAGCATTAAAGCTTTACTTCAGTCACACCGAAAGCTTTTACTAATTATTCATTTACTGCTATCTAATTAGACAAGTGGTGACCTGTTTGACTGCCGTGAGCTATTACTAAGACATTACCTTACAGAGTGGAGAACTGCAGTCCCACGACGGGGTATGGGAATGCAATGAAATTCATCACAGGCCCTGTTTGTTTATTTACTCTCCACACACGGTCACACACATTAATAATGATATGCTTTTTAGTATTCCTCACATAGATAAGAAGGTTTATTAGTTTGCTCTATACACCCGCGGCGCTGAGACAAGTGTGGACAGCTGCGGGAGATACAATGTGGAGAGGATCGTTTTTTCACTGTTCCATGTCATGGTGCTGGGTTGTTTCTGTGAAACGGGCAGGGAGAGTGTTGATAATCACAATGTAACGGCTCATAATATGAGCACTGATAATGAACCCTTCCTTCTGTGCCACACCCCTCTACACAGCTCTTGCAAGATCGCGCACATGTGGGTTTGCTGAAAGTCATTCATAGAAAGTCTAACAATTCCTTCACCTTTTTAAACCCGATCTAATACTCTAATCATGAGCTAGTATTTCAGCCCTGAGTTAACACACCTAGTTATTTTGCTAGCCATGATATAGTGATACAAATGAAGTGCTTTGTAGTGTACTGATCTGATGCTTTGAGCTAAATGTATGGTGCCCACTTTCATAACCCCAAAAAGAAGGACATTCCACCCCCAAAAGGAGGACATCATAAAGGAGGGGGAGGGGTCGGTCACAATACTAGAACAGAATTAAAATCATAACCTACATTAACACATAAATGATTGCTTTACTTACCTAATTGGATGGACTTGATGACATTCGTGAGTCAGACGGGAGCTTAATAATTGACGAGCATTTACAGGGCTGATCTGCGGTTAGCCGGTACGTGAGTCACGTTGTATGACCTTGGTAAACCAATGAAATGCAAGGCATTTCTTTTGGCACGGGCTAGAGTCAATGGCACACATGACATTGTTTGCGAGTGAATATTTTAAATATTTCATCCCGAAAAAAGGACTAATAGGCGTCCGTCCAGGTACTGTGCCGGACGAAGGACTGGGAGTTGAAAAACTGGACGGTCTGGCCTAAAATCGGACGTGTGGCCACCCTAGCTATATACCCTAAATTAGCTATGATACAAAAGCTCTAGAAACAGTCTAATATGTTAGGATGATCTAATGCACCAGCTTTGAGCCAACATAACCATGATTCATCTATACAAAGCTGCGCTTTACTGTGTACCAGTCGAAGGCTCTAGTCACAAGCTAATATGTTAGCCTATCTGAAAACACAGCACAGACCAGCATGCACTCCCTGCTGATTTGAGCTAATCTACGGTGGTTTAAGCTGATATAGTGCTGGTTGGTCTTGCAGGTTGACCAGCACACCAACATTAAAACACAATCCATGCTAGTTTTGTTGGTAACAAGCATATGAGCTGGAATTGCCACTGCCCAACATACCAGCATCCAAAACACTACATATGCTGTTGTTTTTTTTTTGCTGGTGACCAGCCTCGCTGGCCTGTGCTGGTTTAGTTCTAATCTAATAAACTAGCTGCAAGATGACACACTAGGCATGATACAACTGTACCAAAACTGTCTGTTACAGTGTCAGTGCTCAAGACACATGCTAGTATGTTACCCATGACACTGTAATACAAAAGCTTGTGCTGTAGATAGTCTGGCAATGCAGGACTAGCAGCCACATGACTCCATAGTTTGCATTTCATCTTATACATATTTGTTTGATCCTGAGAGTTTCAATAGTTATTCTAACATTCTTTCAGCGCTTCAAGGCCTCTGTCTAGCCGCTGTTTTCTGCAGTCATTGTTAAAGGAAGTCTCCGAACAACACATCTTTTGAGACGTGTCACACCTGATTTTAAAAGATAGTACAGGACTGGCTGCTGCAAGTTGCTCACACTTCAATAAATGAAGTGGAATATGTTGTGGAATGTTCTGCACACCTAATATGTCCACCCACGTTTTGGATGATCTTTCCACACTTTGTACAGTCCTCCTGCAGATGCATGTGTATGAAGAAGAGGAGCAGATTTCACACTTTTCCATGTCCTACAAACTGCACATGTAGGCTTGTAGTGCAGCGTTTCTGTATCTGACACAGGCAGAATGAGTCCAATTTGTGTCTGACATTGCCACTAAAAGCTTAGCAAACATCTGGCCTTGTGTGTCTGTATTGGAACTCTAAATCGGTTCTTCTTTCAGACAATAACAAGTACCTTTCTCTTCCTCTTTCTCTCTTCCTTTCTCTCTCTCTATGCTTGCGTTTGAAGGAGGTTGAGGTAAGTTTTGCAGTTAATAGAGCATTTTTGGGCTTTTGTGTTTGCTTTGAGCTTTTTTGAGTCCTCCTTGTTTTCTTATACTTTGTCTTATTCTCTCTTTCATCCTCTCTCACACTCTCTCTCTAACACAGCTTTACACTCCTTCACTTTAATTCATCTCACAGTTACAGATTCATTCTCTACATAACTTTCTTATGTATATTTTCTCTCCCCCTCTCTCTCTCTCTCTTTCTCTCTTACTCTCAAATGCATGCATATATAGATATGCATTAATGACTCTAACTCTCTCATTTAACATGGTCTGCTTTGCTTTTCAAGGTTAATCATGCATTGTATATGAATTGCATTGCTCTTAAACATGTTCCACATTTGTGCACTACTTTGGGTTTGGTGCAAATCGAGCTCACAGGCAATTCCACCAAGGACTTGATAACAAGGATTTGACATGTTAATAGCCACTTATTTTATGGTAAGTAAACTACTGTATATAGGGGTGCTTAGTGGCAGAATACCATAGTTGCTCAGTTTTACCTGGTATTTCTCATATGTGCACACTCATATAGTAAGCACCAACTTGTAAAAGTACTCTTTGTATTACAAAAATACATTTGGAATTCAGGAATAAATACTGTATTGTAGATTTCAATACACATTTATTAGTTTTCACTACAATTACTTTATTGTACTTTAATATCCAACATGGAAAGTATGTATACCTGGCATACTAATTCAGTGAATTTTTCTAGTACAGCAAAAAAAAAAGAGTTCCTAACTGCACGCTAAAATGTTAGCTCTGAGCTAATGCAAAGATTTGGGTTATTATTGGCTACAATAGTATTTGTTAGCAATATCAGCCCCTGTGTATTTGCTACAACTGTGTAGATAAGTCTGCGTGACCTTAATGGAAACCTAAAAGGTTATTTGAGTAGGTTGAGAGGAGGAAGAGATTTGGGAGGCTATTGACTTCTACTGCTTGTTAATAAAATTAGGCTTGTAGATCCAGTGTTTAACTAAAGAAGCAAAAACTGCATAAATTACACCACCACTAAAAATCAGGATGGGATCACCGATTTCATTCATATAAAACATTTTTCATGATAATTAAGAAATCTGTACAGCATTGAGAATGAACTTATAAAGAAACTTGCCATCCACAATGCCAATCCGACAACCTAATCTCACTAATTACTATTTAAATCACTATTTAACAAAATAACTAATTACAATAAACCGACATTGTAGTTTATTTAATAAAACCTTCATAATCATTTACCATGTTTAACTTGTTTTACCATGTTTACAATGTTAACATATTGTTCCCAAAGTACTGTAGACTCTGAATACAGTATTGGTTTTGGTGTCTAGTTTATTATTGCTGAATAATAATGATAACTATGATATGATTATGTTAGATACAATCATGCTGTATATCATATAATCATGTGACTTTTGAGTGGTGTGTAGATTTTTCACCACACTATTCTTTTAAGCAGTCATAAGCTTCTTTGGATTTGCAGTGTTGGTCCCATGTGTTTGTGAGGTGTCAGTAGAAATTCTCTCTGTGAATTGCTGTCCATGTCAGTTATAGTATAGAGTCTTGCATGTCTTCTGTCGTGCCCATTTAACACCACACACACTTTTATCCTCACACGCACACCAACACAAGACCCTGCTGTCTGACTCCACGCTTGACCTGGCAGGCCTGCAGGATCTAACATGCCACTGTGAAACAACATCAGAGAGAGAGAGAGAGGGAGAGAGAGAAAGAGAGATAGAGAGAGAGACAGAGTGACAGAAAAATCAACAGGAACAAACAACAAACACGCAGCAGCAAGGACGAGTTTATTTCCGCTGAACTGCTGAACTGTGGAGAGATTTCTCCTTTCCTTCTCACACAGCCGCCTCACCACAGTCAGCAAGAGAGACACTGTCCACTCCGTTAAGTGGACAAGACAACTGAGGTGTGTTTGTGTGGGTAGATGATGGTTGATTGGTATCTACTATTAGACACCCCTCACCCACATCCTGGACTTCAGGTGGTAATGCTTAAGGACAAGTCGAAATGATTTTTGCCCTTGACCTGACAGTCTCCAGCCACTCTTGCGCCATTGTTGTCCAGCTCACTGGAAATAATAATAGAAAACAGATTCAGTTGTTATATCCATGCTCTGCTTTCTGTAATAGCTAATGTTGTGAAGTAGGACATGCTTTGCCACAGTCCCATTGAACCTAAGAGGAAATTTCAGAGTACATGGCAACATGATTCAAAATTTTATATATATAAGCAGCTTCAGGGGACGTTCACATCACCCATCCAAATGGAGAAACATGTAATCTCAGTGATTTTGGAAAGACCAACTAGATTAGAAAGGTCACCACAGAATGGCTAGAAAAGCTCTACCTGACAAAAAGACTAAGGTCAGAATTCACAAAACATGGAATCTTAAGAGCTTCAACAGCAGAAGACCATTTGGGTTCCATCTCTGTCAGCCAAGAATTAAGAGCTAAGGCTGCAATGGGCAGCTTTACCAAGACTGGACAGTTGAAGGCTGGAAAGACACAGCTTGGCCTGATGAATCTCTGTTTCTGCTGAGACACACAGAAGACAGGGTCAGAAGTTGACACCAACAGCGTAAATTCATGGACCAGTCTGCCTTGTGTCAATGGTCCAGACTGCTGGTGCAGTGGTGTGGGGAAAGGTGTGTAGCATGAAACTGTACCTGACTGTAAATTCTGAAGGAACTGCATGATGCAAACATATCATCCTGGACCAGTGTCTCAGAGGTCTTGTGAAAAAAGTTTGATACCATGAAAAATTAGGCTGTTTTGAGAGCAAAAGGAGAACCCTACCAAGCGTGAGTCTAGTGTTCCTAATAAAGTGCTATTCTGGGAGTAGTATTAGGTACTAACTATGAAGTAGGTTAGTATGTATTTGATTGTGTATTTATTGTGTAATCGATGAGGTCAGTGACTGAGTAGGTTGTTGTGGGTAGTGCAGTAGTTCCTACACAAGTCAGGTCAGCGTTGTTTGGGCTTTCATGTGTGGCAGATGCATGCAGTTATGTAACTGCAGCAGTTGTTGGTAGTTTATCCAATGAGTTCATCACCAGTAGTTGTGTTCAGTAAGATCTAGGCAATTTAAATAGGAACATTTTCAGCATGTGCACAATTTGTATTTATTTTCTGAATTTAACAAATTGGAAATTAACAAGTCAGAACATCAGATGTGAAATAAGTTTGTACAGGTATCACTTAATGTTTACTTATTGTGTTAAATTCAGCACATAAGCAGTAACTGTGCTTTAAAATATGCAGAAATATGCTCCAGGGTGTATTCACTTAGAACATCAACAATGATTGTAATTTGACCAGTATGACCACTGCATCTTTTTGAATTGCAAATGAAGTCATGTTGTTGGACAGGTCCATGCACTCAAAGAATTCTAACTGCCAGTTCTGTTACATCAATTAACAGACACCTGAGCTGGCTAATACACTCATCGTCTAAAGAATAGTTGCACCCAGATGGAAGTGTCTGATTGCAGTGCTATTGGGAAGGAAGATAAAGGTTGCCAGGAACAATAAATGATAAATTTAGACTGATATGGGCAATATTTATTGAGCTACACATACAGAAGTAGCGTCTCTCAGTATGATGTCGGGCTGCCATGTTTGCTAACGCGACATGCCAAAAGTCTCTGCAGTTGTAGAGGTTCCTAATGGTGTCCTGAGATAATCCATCCCATGCAGCTTTAATATTTTCACACAGTTCCTGCAGATTTTGCGGTAGAGGTGGAGGGGGCCTCCAGAACTTCGGGATGTAACATGTGACAACAAGCCACACTGATGGGGTGTTCCTATGTCATGCAGCCAACTGCGAATGGTGCTGGCACAGACAGGATAACTCATGAAGGGCTTCACTGCTCGCTGAATGTCTGCAATCATGGCTGTTGGGTCAGTCAGAACAGCGATAAGGCCCGTCCTTGCTTACGTCACATGTGCAGCCGAGCTTTAAACTTTAATTATGTGCATGTCTCACAATGTCAGACCTACCCACTACATTTCATTCCTGTCAGTTGATTCCTTCTATGTGCAACTATTTGTGCAGCTTTTCTTTTGATGAGTATATATACCTCTGCAAAAAAGAACCAGTTATGCTTTTTTGGACTTCTGGTCACTGATGGCTGTTACATCGCCGAGGATGTAATTTGCTGTCTTGTAAGTTTGCATTTTAAACTGGAAACTCAACCACTCATAAAAACTTCATAAAAAAGTTTCTCATTAGGCTGAACCGGGTTTTGTCATCCTCCTGCAACGGTTGCCCTACCTAGCAAGAGTTGCTACACTTTGTGGGCAGAGCACGTAGAGGGCAGTTAATAAGTTGAAGGAAACAATAGTTCGGTAAAAGTTATTTTGTGTGTGTGTGTGTGTGTGTGTGTGTCAGTGGGAGTCCGAGTCAACCAGGGAGAGTGGACGGTCATGTTGGATAAGCTCCTGAAATTTCAGTGCTTTTTGCTTTTCGTGTTTTTAAACCGGATAAAACAAAGAAAGGCAAACACTCAAATATTGACAAGATTATATAATTTATTCATGAAAGCAACCTACTTAGGTGGAAAACACATAAAAAGAACCGAGACCAGCTAGCATACTGCAGCATTTACCATTTTCAGAGCAGCTATTATCGGAGGAGAAAGATGCCCAAGAGCAGGCAGAGGCAAACAAAGAAGAGAGAAGGAAATAACTGAAAATGAAAAACTTTTTTTCCCTTTTTTTTTGCTGGAGTATAAAAAACAGCAACTGAGAGGCGTTTTGAAGAGGAATGCAGATTGAGTATATACAGTTGCATAAAAAGGTAATGAACCCTTTCTTTATTATTACCTTTGTTCCAGTTTATCAGTACTTCTTGGATGCCTTGCTTGCACAGCCCTCTTAAGGTCCTATCACAGTAGTGTCTCTCAACAGGGTTAAGGTCCAGATTCTGTCCTAGTCATTCGACAAATTACATCACAGTCATCTTCTTTTACAACCATTACTTAGCTGATTTACTTTTTTGCTTTGGGTCATTGTTTTGTTGCATCACCCGCTGTCTCTTCAGCTTGAGGTCATGAACTGTTGCCCCTGCGTCCTCCTGTAATACATTTTGATGCACCTTTGAATTCATTGTTATTTCAAAGATCGCAAGGCGTCCAGGGCCTAAAGCAACAAAACAGCCCCAAACCATGATGCTCCCTCCACTATGCTATATAGCTGGGATGAGGTTTTGGTGTTGTCATTCATTGACCTTTCCCTCCCCACATGGTGTTGTGAATTTAGGCTAAAACATTCCACCTTTGTCTCATCTGTCTATGAAATACTTTACTAACCTCATTGTGCAATGTTCAGGTGATGTTGGGCACTTAACACAGGCCGAAATGTTGTTTTTTTTTGCGGTCAGGGCGGTGGGGGTTATAATAGTGGACACATGAGCAAATGTTTTTGCAGTCTTCTGTAGGGCTTTTGCTGTTAACCTGGGGTTCTTTCTCCTCCTGTAGGATTGTCAGTTGTGCTGTAGCAACAGTCCTGAAAAAAAACCTGGTTTGATGTACACCCAAGTCTTTGGCAATGCTTTTGTATCGTTTTCAAGATTTACGGATCTCCATAACATGTTTTCGGAGGTCTTCTAAATGTTATTTGCATTGAGGCATGGTTAACCTTTCTCTAGAACAACAGATTTGCCAGTAACCAGGTTTTGGGTTCTGGTTTTACTGAAATATCTTATATGGCAATTAGAACCTGTGAAAAGTTCACCTGCTTACTGTGGATGGTACTCAATGTCCTCAATAAAAGACATGAAAAGTGTAACTGTTTGTGTTATTAGTTCAGTCTGTGTTCGTCTTGTGACTTTTATTAGTAATCAGTGCAGAAATTCAGGTCATTTTAAACGGTTCACTTACTTTTACTTGCAACTTTATGATACCTGGCTGTGTATCGTAGCTACCCAATCATGCTGAGCTTGCTAAACTTCATCTGGTTGGTTGGTGGGGCATTTGACCTTTTTTTCCATTGTCACCATTTGTGGTAACATAGGCAGCTTCTCTTTAAACTCTATTCAGAGATTCAAAGTGGCAGACATCATCAACCTGCAACCCGACATTCAGCTACATGTACATATTTAGAACAGGAAACGACTGATTTGTAAGGACAGTCGAATGGGTGAAATAGATGAAAGCAGATTTCAGATATCTACCATAATGCCATGGTAGTTGTGCAAGGTTAATACAAGGAACTGCACCTAAAAAGTTTAAAGGGGCTTTTTCCCAGTCTTAAAATATTTGAAGAGGTTTATAACACTCTTTAGAAAAGTGAGTATGAGACTCTGAGCCTGCTCTCCTGAACCACTTTAAGTAGAAAGAGAAACAGATCTCCTGCTGCCATATAGAACGGGCTGCACTCAGCTGGTACTACTCCACTATAGCTCAAATCAAGGACAGCCTCCCTGCTGAAAATGGAGCTAGCAGAACTGAGACCCACATCACTACGACCAAGGACACAGGGCTTCTCCCAGACCCGCACAGCTTAGATAAAAACCATCTGAAGGTGTGAGTAGGGAACCTGCCCCAAGAGCGAAACTGAAATATGGACTGTAGTGAATGTTAGACAAAACATGAGAAAGGAACCCGGCAGAAGTGAATTATGACCTATAGAGAGAGTTCTCAGATAGAGCTTTATATAAGACCTGAAGTTTTGATATGGACAGGCATACCTGAAATGACCCAACCCAAAAATGAATTTGTTGGATGAGCGGTTTAATGAAAAACCCTAAAATAATATAAAAGCATTATATTATGAAGAAGTTCTTTTTCATTTAAAAAAGGTTCTTCACACTTTTATTATATTGTCAGATAATTTTGCTTGTTTCAGGTATTCATTCTTAAAATTTTGATAATCTAACAATAGAAAAAAGGCAATTTCTCCTGATAGAATTACCTAAAACTATGAAATCCATCTATAAAAAAGTTAAATAATCATATATAATTCTTATAATATATTATATAATAATATAATATAATAAAATGAAAAAAAGGTATTTTGACTAGATTTAAGATGATTTCATCTGTCAAGTTTGCTTTTTTTGCAGTATGGAGCTTTTTCTAGTTTAGATATTTATACTCTTGTGCCTTGCAAAGAATTCCACCCTGCCACTGTCCAGAAAGCCACTCCTTAGAGAATATGTCCTTGGATGCAATGTGCACCTGGCTCACCAGTCCAGCCCCTCCAACCTGACTTTGTGCATCTAAAGGGTCAGAATATAACATTCTCACAGTAAGTCTTTTCATGAACAGTGCAGCTAACAGCACAGATAGCTAACCGTTCTAGCAAACATCTCTAAATTGGATCAAGTCCTAGCTTAGCAACGTAGCAAGCATTAAAACTGACATTTAGAAAGATTTATCATAATATGCTGGCTCATGCATCACAGTAAAAACATAGCGGATTAGTGAGCTGCAGTGGTCCTATCCTAAGCACATTAATGCATTCCACTTGAAGATTTTAATTGATTCTAGTGCTGAATTCGACTGTCTGTTGGTTTGTACCTGTGGGTCAGTGGTACAAGAATAGCCTAAGCTTAATCAGAAGGTGGTGGGGCTGGGTCAAAAGCTGCTGTTCAATGATTTAGTCATGATTTAGAAGCCCCTGAAGGCTTTTATTATAACTGATTCATATGTATCAAATTAGGGATGGAGCTAAACTCTCACCAACAGCAGGGTCACACACTCTGTTCAGTGCTGTTTTGAGGCTATATTGCTGAGACCCAGAATTGTGGCTTCATCCTTTGGGCATTTTCATACTTGGCCTGAATACTGGAGTGTGCACCCAAAAGCGATTCCGTTTGGGAGAATGCCTATTTTATTGCTGGTTTTCTTTCACAAGACTTCCATCTGAAATGTGGATCCATAGCGCATTTCCGTAAGTCACTGTTCTGCGTGCAGGTTTGCAAAATGGTAGTCTCTAGCTTAATTAGTTTGAGGCATTTTATTATTTTACTTGGATACAAACACTCAAGCGGTAAAGCGGATAGCTTCCACATACGCAGTGGACCATATCACAGTTCACTGGAGGCAAAACCCCAGACCACTGATTTCAGGAGAACCAGGAAACAACTTTCACACGTGAGCAGTCCTGAGTCCAGAAATAATGATATATTGTGGAAACGGCCTTAGACAGAGAGATTAACTTGACCCTAACAATTACTGAGGCACATTTAAATAGTTTGAAGTATCTTTATTAATCATAACATCTTGGGTAAAAGTCAAACTGGATCTTTATCAAATGCCTGCACTACTGATCATATTATACCCTACACACCCTAATTGAGAAACGTGTTTCTCGGAATGAAAGCTAAATAAATGCATACGTTGTTGATTTCAAAGGGGAATTTGGTTCTGCTCGGCACCAAGGACATGCATGTTAAAAGAGACACAACATATGACCCTCCTATATCAATGTTTACAAGGGATCAAGTGTGGTATAAAAATTGGCAATAAATGAACACATCTCTTCTCCCGAGAGTGAGACAGGTCTGCTAGTTAAGTCCAGCACTATTAAATATCGCATTATATTAGGGTTTGCGCTAGAGCCTGGAGCTGTATAACAATGGTGCTAGAGCTGGGCCTTAGCAGTAAATCTGAAGAAAGGACTGATGTTTCTAAATGGATGCATTTTTTAGGGAAAAAAGCACAAATGAATGTTAGTCAAACAAGTGAAATTAACAACTTCTCAAGCTTTAATTATATCAGCGTTAAATAAACTTCTTAAATAATATTTTCAGTCGCTGAACAGATGGAGAGAAGAAGCATGCTGGCCTTTTGTGTGGAGCTTTCCATTAGAGTTTGGCTACAAAATGTTGAGTCAGTAATTGAACCGAGTGCTCTTACGGCAGCACAATGAGGCACCCACTAACAAATCAAGAATTTGGCAAGGACAAACCCTCAAATAAGAAAAACATCTGAAAAGCTCAAAGGAATGGAAAGAAACAATTAATTCTGGACAAAATTAGAATAAAGATCCACTATAGGCTGTTTTTCTGCTCCATAAGGTACTGAAACCTTTAATAACAGGAAACTGGAACTATACTTCCACGGTTTTTGGTTTCTCCTTAAGACTGGTACCAAAATGACCTAATAATACTTGAGGGTGTTCACTGTTCATACCTTGGTTGCTATTTTTAGAATTAGTACTTTGGAGTTTGCTAAAGTGGCATGAGCTAGTTACAGGTAATAAAACCACTATTATGCTAGTCTCAAGAGAGAGTGTTTTTACTCATACACTCTTCATCAGAGGAGTACTTACACACATAGTTCCACCCAGAAGGAATCAATCCACAGGAATGAAAATTGGTGGGTAGGTTTGACATTGTGAGACACGCGAACGATTAAAGTTTCAAACAAGGATGGGCCTTATCATTGTACCTGACTGACTGAACAGGATTGTGGACATTTAGCAAGCAGTGATGCCCTCCATGAGTCATCCTGTTCGTGCCAGCACCATTGGCAGCATGACGCAGGACTACATGCAGACAGACCGTTTTGAAACTACCCTTAACACCATGTCAACTCCGGCAAAGACGGCAATGGTGTTGTGCCAGACAGTCATGGAGTGACTCAAAATGGCCGTGGATCGTCTTCAGTGACAAGTCACGCTTTTGTCTTGCTGGAGAAGACCAACAAATCAGTGTGTGGATTGAACCAAGACATCCAAGATGTCTGAGATGTTACATTAGAATTGTTTGGTTAAGTTCTTGTTCTTGAGTGTGCAGTGGAAAATGCCCATAGAGACTCAAAAAGAGTAATCAAATTCCTAAATATGGGAATTTGGGTATTCGGCTACCCTTCTTACCCAGGTACTAAGTGTGGACCTAAGGGAAACAGTACAGACCATTGTTTGGACATCAAACTCTAGCTAGCCAGAACTGCTACATGTGGCTCTTCAAGATGTTAACACTAGCACCGATCAAAAAAGTCTTGTGATCTTTGGGTCTTATGATATTCCACCAGGGTCTCAAAAGTCCTGGGTTTAGTAAAGGATTTAGGAGCAAAAGGGTTTAGGAGCAAAACCAAAAATTAATCAAAGACAGTAACTGTACTGTTCTGTTAACTCACTAACACGCACTAACACCTTCCAGGCTCAGGGTGAAGCCAACCAGCAAAACCCAATCAACACAAACCAGAACTTTCAAACAAAATAGAACTTTCAAAATTTGAGGAAGCTCGTTTCTTAGACGTTCTGCACACTGGCAGATACATCCTCTACATTAAACACAATCAGACTGAGTTTAAGTGCATGCATACACACACACACACACACACACACACACACACTTACAACACACCTAACCATTTCTCTGCTGCTTCAGACACTATTAGATTATTTAGGACCCATCCTGTTTTTTTTTTTACTTTTGTTCAATTTCCTATTTCATTATTCTTTTTCCCAACCTTTGGAAATACAAATACATCATTATTTTGTGCCAATAAGTCTGAGTTTAATTTAATTGCAAGAGAGAGAGAGTAAGAGAGAGAGAGTAAGAGAGAGACAGAGTGTGTGACACAGAGAGTGGTATGGAACAGCATTACAATTGGTTTAGCCCTAAGGTGCTGCTACATTGGAGATAATTTGCCGACTCAGGGTTGCTAGTTAAGGAGGCAGGCTGAGTTTTAGAATGTTCCGTTTTTACCCACAATTCCATGTGTCTGTGGCATGGTTTGGCCTAGTTTGTCGTGGTTGGCCGTGACCTTGGTTTGGTTCAAAAGTAATGTGATTCACCTGCTTATTTTCTCTCATATCACTCCACTTCCTTCCAA
This sequence comes from Semaprochilodus insignis, assembly GCA_034552555.1. Classification (NCBI taxonomy): domain Eukaryota; kingdom Metazoa; phylum Chordata; class Actinopteri; order Characiformes; family Prochilodontidae; genus Semaprochilodus; species Semaprochilodus insignis. The sequence goes on along the minus strand of CM067474.1, from coordinate 57,742,845 downwards.
CTCTCTCTCTCTACCTCTCTCCCTCCCTCTGTATATCATTCTCAATCAATCTATCTGTCTATCTATTCATCTATCTATGTATTTTTCTGTATCTCTCTTTTTTCTGTTATTCTTTCTCATTTCTCTCTTCTCTCTGTCTTTGCCTCTCTCTCTTTCTAACTCACTCATCTCTATCTGTTTCTCTCTGTATCTCACTCTCATTTTTTCTTTCTCTCTTTCTCTCAGTGTATCTGTTTCTTTCTGTCTTTTGTGCTCATTTACTCTCTGTCTCTTTCTGTATCTCACTCTCCCACTTTTTTCCTCTCTTTTTCTGTTAGTATTTTTCACTGTCTCTTACTCACTTTTTAATTCAGTATTTATGTTGTTACATCTATCTATCTATCTATCTATCTATCTATCTATCTATCTATCTATCTATCTATCTACCTATCTACCTATCTACCTACGTACCTACCTACACAGTTATGTCACATTATTATGAGTAACCGCTGTGTGCAGCATGGACAGCAGCTAGACGGGCTGAGAGGGATTCAGTATGGTCCTGGTAGGTTGTCACAGGTGTCTGGAGCCATGCTGACTGCAGTGCATCCCACAGCTGCTGGAGGGGGCTTGGGGGAGGATCCATAGAGCAAAACGATGATTGAGGTGGTCCCACAGATGCTCAATTGGGTTTAGGTCTGGGTAATTAAGGGGGGGCCAGGGTAGTACATAGAAGTCTTGACCATGCTCTTCCAACCAATGTCTGAAATTTCTAGCTGTGTGACATGTTGCATTGTCTTACTGGAAGATCCCATCTGCCCCAGGGAAGACAATAAGCATGTATGGGTGTATGTGATCTACAAGGATGGATTCATACCCAGATTGAGTGCCTTCCACGTGGATGAATGAAAACATGACTTCCTTCATAAGCTATGTGCTGCCGCCGTCGAAAGTAGCAAGTGGTCAAAATAATGTGACTCAGCTGTGGTATCTATGTCTCTATGATCTCTCTCTCTCTTCTCTCTCACTCTCTCTCTTCCCCACTCTTTTTCTTCACCCCCCACTTTGTTCTCTCACCTTTCAGGCTGTTGTTATACTGCTCCTCAGCTTCTAACGTGGGCGTTCGCTCCCTCTCCAACAATAGCTATAATCCTACAATCTGATTATAGTTGTGATTTGCGCTGCCGGTCTTTGTCACCCGTCGGGATCCTATTCCACCGCAGCATTTCTGTTTAACATAATTACTCAGCACTCTTGCTCGGAAACACACATCACTTCCAGGCTACAAAAGCAGCTAATGAATATTCCATCGAAGCATTTGCTCACCGTGTAAATGGGCCTTGAGGGTGGAGATGCCACCGGTGTTTGGGTTGAAAACACATATCTGTTTGAAACGCCTCGGCCATGGTTAATGTGCCGTGAGATTCTCATTGGCTCTGTCAGGGAGTCAAAAAAAAAGATAAGTATCAGGCTGGCGAATCAAACTCCATCCAGCTCACCAGCATCTCTGTGCTCGTGTTTATCTGGCCTGTCTCCTCCATTAACAGAGGCTGAAATGATGGGCCGGCGTTGTGATTGTAAATAAATAAACAGTCTTTTTTTCTCTATGGATTCGGCCTTGTTGGAAATGGCAGAAATCTGATCTAAAGAGTGAACACTTTAAGCCTGAAGCCTGATGGAACAGACAGAGCAGAAGGGTGACTGCTTATGGTACACAGACTAAACATTATCCACACATCGGTATGTGTGTGTGAAAGTGAAGTAAGAGCCTATGCTCTAGAAAATTTAGATACATGGAGTGACACACATTTTGGAAAAAAAAAAGTTTTATATACACTCATCATCAAAAGAATAGCTGCACAAATAGTTGCACCCAGAAGGAATCAACCGACAGGAATGAAACTTGGTGGGAAGCTTTGACATTGTGAAACATACCAATGATTCAAATTTCACGTTCGGCCACACACGTAAGCAAGGGCGGTCCTAATCGCTGTACCTGACTGACCCACAGCCATGATTGTGGACATTCAGCAAGCAGTGAAGCCCTCCATGAGTCATCCTGTTAGTGCAAGCACCATTAGCAGATGGCTGCACGATGTTGGACTATGCACGCAGGACTGCCCTTAACACCACGTTCATGTTGCCAAACCAATGGTGTCGTGCCAGACTGTCAAGGAGTGACTCAAAATGGCAGAGGATCATCTACAGTGACGAGTCCGGTTTTTGCGTTGGTGGAGACGACCAATAAATCTGTGCGTGGAGATACTTTGTTCAGCACCAAGATGAATGGTTTGTTGTCACACGTCCAGAAGGCCTGGTGTCACTCCACCTCCACCCCTACTGCAAAATCTGCAGGAACTGTGTGAGAATATTCAAGCTGTATGGGATGGATTATTGCTGGAACCTCTACAACTCCATGCTGAGATGTCTGGCACTACTTCTTTATGTGTATCTCAGTAAATATTGCCCATATCAGTCTAAATTTTGTCATCACTTATTGTTCCTGGTAAACTTTATCTTCTTTCCAAATAACTTTGCAATCTGACACTTATTATTATACCATATGTTTGTTTGTACAATGTCACCCTGGTTTCAAAAATACGGCTGTGGGTCATTCTGAAATGACAGAAAACCCTGCTAGGAACAACCGAATAGACCAGCATATGTTATGTTTCAGATGCCGGTATGCTGGTCAACTTAAGCTAAACCAGCACTACACCGGCACTCTCCCAGCCTAAAGCACCACAGACCAGCTTTGACAAGCATGGCATTTTTTAAGGCTGATTACTTGACCAAAATAATGTAAACAGGTAATTAGAGTATAGTAGTAATCATACAGTTGCTTCTTTTTCACAGAAATTCTGAAATTGTAGCAGTTTGTAGGCAGGAGACATGCACATAGAAGTTTTATTAGGGGCTAAAACTCCTAGTCATCACAGACAGGGGTCAGGAAACAGGCAGGTAACACCACACATAGTCCATGACACAAAAACCAGGAGACAAAGCAAAAGTCTAAACAGAGAAACACACTAACAAAGAACTCAGTTCAGGGACACAGAACAAACATAACAGGTCAAACAAAGTAGTAGGGGCGGTAATCAGTCCTAGCGATGAGTCACAGGGGTGTCCAGTAAAGCTAGGAAGTAGCATATATATGTGTGTATGTTTAACAAAATGAATTGATACCTCTTTTCTACATGTCTTGTTGAAGTGAGCAGACACTGACTCTGATGTGTGTTTAATATGCCTATTGCGTTGCCTTTGCTGACTGAAAGATATTTTCTAAAAGCTTGGGAGTATATGAAGGACAGATACCCCCTGGTGGGACTTTCTGTCAGTCAAATGTTTTTGGATCCTGTTATCTGGAACTGATCAGAATTCACTGCAATGAATTCCACAGTGATATTGTAGCTCATTTTGGCAATTTTGTGAAACTCAAAGACCCTAAGTCTGTTTTCTGTCTAATTAGGTTAATCTTGTTCTTGAAGGCAAGCAGTAAACATGTACTAAGCACAGCCGTTGAATAATGTTCCAATGGCCAATAAATGGCTGATATATTTTACCACATTTCTCTCGTCTTGATGTAAACTGAGTTGTCCTAGTATTGGGTGACGCTTTCATAAGCATTTCCTAACCAGTCACAAGGATGACGTCTTTTGCTCCGCCCACACAATACAGTTTCAGAAACATAGCACGCTAAAACTAACCCAGCATAACCACAGCTAACAAGCTAGACCACCTGTCTGAAGCTGCCTGTCACTCCTTCACTTATTCATCTAACCCCAACATTGTTCATACATCTGATGCTTACTTCATGCATTGCTTCATCTGCCCATCTGTTTGTAAATTACTTTTGCCAATCAAGATCCTAATTAGCCACACCCACACCGCTTTCAGATGGGTTTGAGCTGCAGTTTGTAAGCTGGGTTGCATCATATTTATATCTTTTATTTTTCATTCAAGCTTTGCTTGATGTTTGATATAACATTCAACATGAGTATCATACAAACATTCACAAAATTCACAAAATCACAACTATGACATAAATGAAACCTCAGCTCTAAGAATACAATTGTGAGAGCTTGTGTAATTACATCCAAAGAATCAAACACTCCAGAACACACACACACACATATACACAAATACAATAATAATAATAATAATAATAATAATAATAGTAGTAGTATAGAAGGGAACTGCGTGCAGCGATAGTGCCCACTGTACAAGCCTCTGGAGGCAGTGTTATCATCTAGGAGTGCTTGAGTTGGTCAGGTCTCAGATCAGCAACATTATATGACAATAAAATGAAGTGAGCTGACCACCTAAATGTATTGAATGTCCACATTATCCCATCAATGGATTTGTTCTTCCCTGAAGTCACAGGCATATTCCGAGACGACAGTGCCAAAGTTCATGTGGTTTAAATTGTGAAAGAGCGATTCAGAGAGCATAAGGAAATGTCCTCATAAGCATCTCCTCGAATTTGCCACCAAAGAGTGGGTGGAAATAAATGCCTATGTGGTTGCGCTTTCTGCAATAGAGCATACATGGTTTAGGATGTTATTCCATGACATTATGTATGGACATTTGTTCAGAAACACCAAATTAGGCAATGTGACATTTCCTCATGTCATTATTCTTCAAACAGAAGATTTTGATGTAGTATATAAACCTTGTCCCTGAGATAGACTGGTGGCCTGTCCAGGGTGTTTCCTGCCTTCAGCCCATTGAGTGCTGGGATAGTCTCCAGCACCCTCTGCAGCCCATGTGGTTAATCAGAATCAGAATCAAGCTTTATTTGCGAAGTATGTTCACACATACAAGGAATTTGTCTATGGTTACATTAACTCACAGTGCACAGAGAGTGACAACATTTCACACAGTACAAACACATACATCCTAACACACACACACACAATGCTGTACATACCTGTAAGTGGCTCAGAAGATGAATGAATGAATTAATTAACCTAAAACCCATTAATGGTGGAGAAGTAAATGCTGGGCGTACCAGCATATAAACATTGTTAAAGATTCAAACCATACTTTCCACTCTCCAGCTCATACAGGCTATATATTGGAGCAAAGCTGCTCGAACCCACACTGTTTTTAGAATGATGCACGTCACAGGCCAGCCAATCAGAACAGAGACAATTTACATATATCAGTTATTAAGACAGACCAACAAAAACAGCCTGTATCATTTGCATGAAGAGAGGTTGGATAATGGTCATGTAAACTGACTTATGACTTAAAAAATAAATAAATAAATAAAAAAAAATATATATATATATATATATAAGACAAAAGGGATAAGGCCCTATCAAAAGGATTATCAGTGCTTTACTGGTAGGATTTCCAGCACTGTGGCGAAGCATCCATCTGTGGCAGGTCGGAGTTAACAGAGGTGAAATCTCCCCAGGCAGTCGGTACTGCGTCAGAGTGATGAAGCTTGCGGAACCTGAGCTGACCCAAAAACTCTTATTTTTGTGAGCGAGACAGAGCCTTGCTTCGTGAAACGGGTCTAAAGAATGGCCATATAATACACAATTATTATACATGCCGAACATGAGGGCACTTGTACAGTCTGAGGGCAGAAGGGCAGGGGACTCAAGACCACCCTGCTGTCTGTCTGTGCATGTGCCTGTTTGTTACTCAGTGCTGATAAAGAACTAAGCAATTTTCTTTCTCTTCCTCTGCAGGATGATTACTTCAGGACCTGGGGCCCCAACAAAGCACAAGATAAAGGTAGGGGAATAATGTGTGGTGAGAAAAAACAAACTGGATATGTCCACTATGTGTGAGTGAGTGTGCATGACAGCAAGTCATCATTGTCATAAGAACGCACTCAGAGAGTAACAGTAGCACCTGAGCCCTGCGACATAACCATGCTATAAACAAGAAATGGCAGGCAGGTAGAACAGTATCCTTAACAGTGGGGCCCTGCAGAGGACCCTTCCTCTGCATCCAGGGCCATTTGAGGCGACCTATCAAAGATTCATATTGAAGCAGCGTTAGAGCACCTAACCACTGATCAGCTATGAGGCTGAAGTTTGAGGTTTTGAACAGTGAGCAAGAGCAGAGGAATGCAGCTATCAAGGTAAGAGGCTCAAAAGGACCGTAAGCATGACTGAAATGCCCTTGGACTTCCTACCGCTCCGAGCGTGTATGCTTACTCCCCCCTAACGTGTGTTCACATGTGTGTGTATGTGGGTGTTTCACTGCGGAGGTTGGGTTGCTCTGTGTGTAAGCACAATTGGCACAAATGGTTCTAATTCTAATCTCCTAATCTAAATAAAAAGAAAGGGCAGCTATAATCAAATAAATGGAGACTTATCCCTATCCACAGTGTGGAATCTTGTTGTGCTATTAAGAGATTCAGCATGAAGTCCCTGCACAAATTAGTTAACATTAGTGACTATTCTCTTCTGCCCCCACTCCAGAGTCAAACTGCTGTGTAACTTAGTTCAAGTGCAGATTTAGCTTTGGCTAGTAATGTAATGTATTCCACTTTGTGATAGCCTTTTTATAATGGCATTTTTGTAATAGCCTGCGATGCAGAGGCTCATGGGAACTCCACAGGTTGTAATTATTTGTTCTAAAAATGTTGTGAGAATATGCAATATAATGTTCCATTGATGTTTTCAGGGGGAAGCTTTCTTTTTATTTCCCAGAATGTTCTTTCTAAAGGTAGGAGAACATTCTCTAAAGACATTTTGTCATCTCAGGTCTCAGTAACATCCATAAAACATTTTCAGAATGTTCCACTGAGGATGTTCTTCTATTGTTATCATGCAACATAATCTGTGGCTCTGACCTCAAACATCCTCTAAACATCCTCTGAATGTTGCAAGAAGACATTATGTATTAGTTAACATTTAACCTTGTAGGAACATAATTTGAAACAATAAACATCTTTAAAATGGTCTTTGAACATTAGACTAAAACATTTTCGCTAAAACTTTATTAGACCTTGTAGGTAACGTTAGCCAAAGTTCTGAGAATGTTCCCTACTAGTTGGGTCAGGGCTGAGAAGGATACATCTGTGCATTCTCAGAATTTGGCCAAAAGGACACATTTCATGGCCACATTGTAAGGATCCTCCACGCTCTTTTGAAGATGGATGGTGTGTAAGACATATGTGGCCAAGAAATGGGACCTCTGAAGGTTGCAGCCCTGTGTATAAGGTGTGTAAATAAGACAAGTACAAGCTAATGTAGCTAATGTAATAATATATATACACAGTCCAGTCAATAGTGCAAACACCACCTTGTATCTACACTCCATTTGATCTGACTACAGACTATAGTCCATCTGTTTCTCTGTATGCTTTGTTACCCTGTTCTTAGGACTGTTCTTAGGATTCTCAGCACTGCAGTGACACTGACGTGGCTGTGTGTTAGTCTGTGTTGTGCTGGTGTGAGGGGATCAGACACAGCGGTGCTGCTGGAGTGCCGAAACACCTCAGTGTCATTGCTGGACTGAGAATAGTCCACCAACCAAAACTATCCAGCCAACAGCATCCTGACGGCAGAGTCCTGTGACCACTGATGAAGGACTAGAGGATGACCAACACAAACTCTGCAGCAGCAGATGAGCTATCGTCTCTGACTGTACATCTACAAGGTGCATCAGCAAGATGGGAGTGTCTAAAAGAGTGGACAGTGAGTGGACACAATGTTTAAACACTCCAGCAGCACTGCTGTGTCTGATCCACTCACACCAGCACAACACACACTAACACACCACTACTGTGTAACTGTAGTTCTGAGAATGATCCACCACCCAAATAACAACTGCTCTAAAGAACAGGGTAACAAAGTACGCAGAGAAACAGACGGACAACAGTCTGACTACATGGTAACAGTGCTCCTATATAGTAAGTGGAGCTGATAAAATGCACAATAAGTGTCGATACAATGAGGTGTTGATAATATTCTGATATGACCATGTATATATGTGTATACACCACTACATCATTTGAAAACACACAAGCTGTAGAAGCAGACACTGCCCTTCACAAGCCTTCATTCTGTATTCTCTTCTTCCTGCCTTACAGATTAATCATATAAAAGAGCCTCTAATCAGACAGTGGAATCTCCATTTCACTGTATTGATCTTTATCTGTGCACATCAGCCAATCAATAAAGAGAGAGAGAGAGAAAAGCCAGAGAAAGAAGGATGGCGGGAGAGAGAAAGAGAGAGAGAGAGAGAGGTAAAAGGAAATGGTGAGAGTGAAAGAAAAAGGAAGGAATAATTAAAATTCTTTGACCAATTAAATGCCTTTGATATATATTGAAAAAAAGATGCAGGCTGGAATGTGCTGCCTTCAATGTCAGACTCGTGAATCCAGCACACATGAACACTTTGAGACGCGCTTCAGTGACAGGTTTTGGTGAAAAGGGTCACGGCCAGAAAAAAGTCTTTAAACTGCTGTTACTTCATTCTGCTCATGCCAGCCACTGACTTTCTGAGTCTGATAAGAGCTTCTCCCTCTCTTTCTCTCTCTCTCTCTCTCATTCCCTCTCTCCCTCTCTCTCTCTCATTCCCTCTCTCCCTCTCTCTTTCTCTCTCTCTCTCTCTCCCTCTTTCTCTCTCTCTCTTTCTCTCTGTTTCTCTCTGTATATATATAACACAGGGGAAGCTGCAGTTCTACTGCCAGTCATGTTCTTTTAGAAATGCACATATAGGCCACGGTGCAGCAGGAGAGGTCACCGTCACCATTAGCCACATGTTTCAACCTAGGGTTGCCAACCATCCCATAAAAATATGAACTCGTCCCTTATTTGCAAACTAAAAGACTTGTTTTGTATCAAACTGATCGGGATTGNTAAAAGACAGGTTCCATATTGACCTAACATGGGACATGCTTTGTTCCGTATTTTTGGGAATCTATTAGGTGCAAATCTATGGGAGAGAAATACTGCAGAGTTAGACTGAAACAGGGCGATTTGTATGAGATAGAAGGAAGCCTTGCTGCTGTCCCTCAGCCTGTCTGTCATGTCATGTTCCAGCACCCAAACAGAGTTCTCTATGAGTTGAAATGCTGGGAGTCGACTCAGCTGGAGGGGAGTATAAAGCAGTGGAGAGTCTGAGTTTGAGTATTGAGTGTTTAAATACCTGCTTTAAACAAGACCAGCACTGCTCACCAGCCATTGTAGCACAAACTCTGAAGACAGAAACACTTTCTATAGGCCCTGAATCGCCAGAACGTCCAGACCTTCATTTTTTCACATGATTTGGGTCGTAATAAATGTTATTAGAAATGGAACAAGGAACATAAACCAACGTGATGTTTTTACAGTATTGTTGTGTAAAAGTGAAAGTGAGATTTGCTCCTTTTCTTGAGCTTCTTATTCAAGTTTCCGTTCCACCTTAAATAGCATTCCAGTTACATTCTGGTGCTGGTGCACTTAACATTTAAGGTGGACTGGAAAGGTAAAAAAAGAAGCTGGCAAATATAAATCCAACTTCAGCCTCTTACGAACAAGTTTAAATGCAATTTCAAAGAAAATATCTCCTTTTTAAAGAACTCTGCCTACAGTAATGATTTTCTCAGTACATTACTTTTACCTTTACCCCCATTATATGAAATACGCTGAATTTACATCACATAGCTATGTGTAAGACGGTTTGATATCTGCTGTATCCCTATATCATCGCCTCTGCCACTGTTGTGGTTAAAATTAAGTGAAATTGAGGAGTCGATTCCATTGAGTCGAGTCCAGGAGTTGTACATCACTACCGTCTGCCACAGGGCTTTCTCTATTTGTTATATTTGTTATAGGTCCACCTTGTTCCTTATTTCACTATAGACACACTACTATCCCTAGCTAAATGATAGCACCTTCCATGATCCTCCTGGCATGCCCACAAGAGAGAGAAAGATAGAGAGAGAATGAATACGCTCTAACACACCACCACCACATCAGTCTTATTGCAGTTCTGGGAATCATCCACCACCCTAAGTATGCAGAGAAACAGATGAACCACAGACTGTAATTGTAGATCTACAAAGTGCACATACATGGTAAAATAAGAAACAAGTGCCCCATTTCTTTCTTTCTTTCTGAGTGACACAAATGTAAATACATTGTACAGACTGACTTAAACCGTGACACCAAGATAATGAAGCACAAACAAGTAATTACCAGTAATGTGTTCTAACAGGTAGTCTAACAGGTGCCCGGGAGACAATTATAACAAGTACATGTAAAAACACACACACACAGTGTTTGTCTATTGTCTTTCTTTTATCCTTTTGTGTCAATTACTGTGCCTCTCCTATTCATGATGGGCAGGATCAGAAACCCCAATTTGCTCTTAAAGAGTGTAATTATGGAATAAAGCTAATTAAATTATCCAAGCTAATTTCACAAGCACTCTTATCATGAGGTTAACTACACCTTAGAAAGGCCACTGTGTTCAGAGTGAGCTGAGAGGGACAAAGAAGCTTTAATGTGTGACATTTTAATATGTGTGTGACATAGAGAGAGATGGAGAAAGAGAGAGAGAGAGATAGGGAGGGAGAAAGAGAGGGAGAGAGAGAAGGGAGAGAAAGAGGGAAAGAGAAAGCAAGCAAGCAGGAAAGAAATTAATGAAGAAAGAAAAAGTTCAGGGATAAAGATAAGGTAGGAAGTAGACAGAAAGAAAGAAAGAAAGAAAGAAAGAAAGAAAGAAAGAGAAGGAAAAAAGAAAAGGTAGCGGAATAAAGATAAATAGAATAAGAAGTAGTGAATAATATAAATAAATTAATAAATTAATGAATGAAAGCAAAAGTAAAAGGAGAGAGTGTAGGTAGTATGATGGAAGGAAAGAAAGAAAGAAAGAAAGAAAGAAAGAAAGAAAATGAAAGCAAACGCAGATGAAGAGAGAGAGAGTGAGCAGTACAAAGAGAGAGGAAAGAGTGAGAGNGGAGAGAGTGTAGGTAGTATGATGGAAGGAAAGAAAGAAAGAAAGAAAGAAAGAAAGAAAGAAAGAAAGAAAATGAAAGCAAACGCAGATGAAGAGAGAGAGAGTGAGCAGTACAAAGAGAGAGGAAAGAGTGAGAGAGAATGAGTGAAATAGTGGGAGAGTGAGTGAGAAGAGATTGGGAAGGAGAAAGATTGGAAAGAAAGCAAAAACTGAATGAATGAATGAATGAATGAATGAATGAATTAAAGCAAAAGTAAAGGAAGAGAGACAGAAAGAGATTGCATGTTTGTACACAAAATTATAGAGGGCGAAAGAGGGAGGTGTAGAGGTAGGAAAATAGTGAAGGCAGAGTAAGATGTGGAAGCATGAGTGAGAGACAGAGAGAAAGAGGTAGAGGAGGAGTGAAAGATTAAGAGAGGAAGACAAGAGAAACTGAACCAAAGATGACATGTCAGAGAGAAAGCATAAAGGGTGAGAGAGAGAGAGAGAGAGAGAGAGAGAGAAGGAGCGAGAGAGGCATAGGTAAAGAAGAGCCAGGAGAAGAGGTACAGAAAGAGAATGAGCAAGAGAGGAAGGCAGGAGAAGAACACAAAGCCAGGGACAGGTGGAGAGGACAGTATGAGAGGTGAAAGAGAGAGAGAGGCTGATAAAGAAGTGGAGCAATGCTGATCTAAATTGAGTGTCTCTCTTGTAAGGCTCTTCTGATAATGGACTTGTGGAGGATCAATAACGACTGAGCGCTCAGATCACTGTGTCAGTGATTTTACAGCACAGCACCTATAGACTCATATCAAACCCAGCACAATGAATAATACAGCACTGCGCGTCTAATCGCCAAGTGTGCGCCGCCGGTATCGAGCGCTTGGTAACAATAGAGGAGGATAGAGCTTTTAATAATGATCTTTAGCCTGTGTGTCATGTTTGTTAATAGGTACTGCAGCAGAGATGACATTTCCATCTACTATGTGCTTATGATGGGGTGTTTAAAGAGAGCTGAGCAGTCTCGGGGGTTTAGAATAAAACATGTGCATCTCATCTTGCATGGAACGATGACATTGCACACTACAAAAGTGTATTATTGGTTGCTAACTAATAGACCTGGCTGTTTACTGCATGTAAGCTCAGATTGGAATTTCACTGATTTTTCATAATTTTAACATAAAAAACATGTAAAAATATGTCCTTCAGAGTGGTGTGGTGGGAAATGCTTCATTCTAGAGATATTTGCTGAGTTAGCATTATTCACAGTGGCGTTGATAGAAATCAGACATCTTAAGATTTAATGTCTAAAAAGCTCCATCACAGAAACTAGTTATTAATATAAATGGGTACAAATCTCTTGACTGATGCCAGAGATAGTTTTATGTATAAATGTTTGTTTGATGAGTTTTAAGTTTTTAAGTGAACATTTAGCCTAAATCCTGGACGGCATGGTGGCACAGTGGGCAGCACTGTCACCTCACAGTAGGAAGGGACATCCTAGGTTGTTTGAATGTTTGACTGAATGTGTTTGTCAGTGTGTCTGCCCTGTGATAGACTGGCAGCCTGTCCAGGGTGTTTCCTGTCTATCATTTCCCGCGACCCAGAAGGATAAGTAGCTAAGAAGATGAATGAATGAATAAATTAGCCCAAAACCCATTCATTGTGGAAAGGTACATGGTAGGCATACCAGCATACCATGCCAGTAGTTGTAAGTACATGGTTAGGGGAAGTAAATGGTTTGGATAGCTGATTAGGGTAGGTAGATTGTTTAGGAGGATGGTTAGGGTAGGTAGATGGCTAGGGTAGATAGGCAGATGGTTTAGATTGATGGTTAGGGTAGGTAGATGGTTTAGATAGATAATTAGGGTAGGTAGATGATTTAGATTGATGGTTAGGGTAGGTA
>CM067474.1:57633417-57720701 GCA_034552555.1 Semaprochilodus insignis | reverse complement strand
ATGGCACTTTTTGGAATTATGCAGTCCACCTTAAGCAACTTTTTTTGTGCAACAAAATATATGATATGGCCAAAAACATAATGCTGTGATACATCAAGAGTATGTGTGGTATTTCAGGATATGTATTGTTCCAGCCATCTCATCAGTTGGCACTGTTAAGCCTGTAAGAGTAAGCTTGTAGCGTCTTTAGGTGATAGGGGTTGACAGGGCCAATATTGATAATGATTATTAGTAATCAAAGATACTGATAACTAATTTGGGGCCGATATTCTTTTACCAAAATTCTACAAGCATGCAACTCTTACTCACACTTTACATTAAATAAACATTAGAACATTATAAACATAACATTCTTTGAGCTTTAGACAGTATAGCCTGCAAAAAATATTAAAAATATCTGCCCCAATTATCTGTCGGACTGATAGTTGGTCAATCCATTTCTTATGTCAGAAACATCTGAAAATAGGTGACTGAAGTCCATTTTAGAGTCCTTATGTTTACATTTACCCTTTCTGCATTCTTCAGGGTTAAATGAGCTGAATTTGTTACTTTGCCTTTAAGAAGCTGAATTTTCTTTGTTCTGATTGGCTGTCCTATATTGTGCCTCACTCTAAAAGCACTCAGAGCTGAAACTCACCTTAGAACTTCAGTGTTGGTAAGTGGGGCTCAACTGCTTTCGGTCAGATAGGTGGGTGCATGTAAATGAATTTGTTGCTGTATCACAGAAACCATGAATTCAGAACTGTTTGCAGCATATGTAAGGTGGTATTAGCTACTCTACACTAGAAAACTATTTTTCGGAGTAAATATTTCCTGTGTGCGACCTACTGCAAAACACTCCACTATGTGGAGACATACTGGGTTTCTGGCACTGTAGTGTGCGTGTGTGTTATTGAGACCAAAGGCAGCATGAGACCCAGGTGCCCAATTTACAGTCTAGTATCATCCTCTCAGCCTTGGATATGGACTTCCATCTATCTCTCGCTGTCAATGTCTCCTCCTCTCCTTTACTCTCTCCATCTCTGCTCTCCACTCTCCCTTTCTCCTCCCTGACATTTCTCGTCTCCCTTCTTTACTTTTTCTTACCCTCCTCTTCCATTCTCTCCACTCTTCTCTTGCCTTCATTTGATAAGCGTGAAGGTTTTAAAAGTGGGAAGTCACTTCAGCTGATCTGCAATGTGCAATTAAACAGACGTGTACTTCTGATACCTCAGGACACTCCACAGAAGCAGCATATACAGTAACAGGGACTGTAGTCATTAGATAGAAAATTGAATTATTGAGAAAATTGGAATGTTTTGGGTTGCTGGGGTTTGTAGGAAGCAAGTGAAGACCTGAAAGTAATAATAATAGTGAAAGAGGGAGCCCTCAGGGCCTTCTAGGCCTTCAAAATAATAATAAAAAAACTGGAATAACAGTCTGTAATTCTGCATTTTTCAAAAAGTTCATTTTCATTTAATAAGATCAGCAAGCTTGTTGCATTTAAACCCTGCAATGTACTGAACTTCTTATTTGATTGTTCTCAAGTTGTGGTTGGAAATCTATTGTTTAAAATCTTAAAATGGCTAATTCAAGTTCAAGGAAATGACTTATGATGTTTTTTGTTGACCAGCTTATTGTATTTTTTAAATAAGCTCACTGTACAAAAAAATAGTCCTCTGTGACTGAAACGTCTTTAATAGCGTGTAATACCTCCACAAGCACGAATAACAGCTGTGATGGGATTTGGCATGAACTAGACAAGTTTTTTAATGTACATGAGATCCACATTCAGACACTCTTGCATCAAAGAATTGCACAGTTGGGCCTGATTTGGTGGATGCCTTCCCTGGCACAATTCTGTGGAGAGCTTCCTGTACACCTGGATTTTTACCACTGTTGGTAGATCCATATGACTGTGCACTTCCATACACCTGCAAATTCATCTACTTCCTTCACACTATGGCCTTTGGCACACCCAAATGCAGTCCCTACTTTTGGCTAATCATTAACATCTCCTTTGGACCCATTTTCCACACATGGAATTAGACATTCACTGTGCTGTACCACCTCTTCTCAATCTATGAATCCTGTCACTCACACCCCGTAGGTATTGATTGCCCCATCATCCATCAGGTAGCAGGTGAGGGGATCTGGATTGGTGATCATGATAAAAGGAGCATCCACCAAAGGCTTGTGCCTCATCTTAGAGGATATGAAAGACAGAAAAAACATGCACTGTGGACAGATGAGTCCAATTCCAGCTTGTTTTTTGGGACAAACAGACATGGAGTTCTCTGAAATTGCTGAAATTAAAAGCAACCATCCTGTTTGCTATCAGCAAAACCTGCAAAAGCCAACATTTACCATGGTATGGTGGGAATCAGTGCTCACATCATGGGTGACTTGCACATGTATGAAGGTAGCATTGATCTTGAGTTGTATATTCACACTGGTAGCATTGACACTGAGTTGTATATTCAGATTTTAGAAAGACATATACTGCCATTAGGGCGACATATTTTCCCAGAAAGTCCATCCGGTAGTCCAGCATCCCGAACCATAAGGTCATTTTAGACATGCTTTCAACAGTTTTTCTGTTTTTGCTGCTCCTGTGTATGGAGTAGATGTCCACGTCCATAGCAGAGATTGACTAAGAGCATTAATAGGATAACAATGAAATGAAAGAGAGACATAAAGAGAGGCGCATGAGCGGGAAATAGCTTCTTAATGATCAGCCATGAAACAGAGACACAGATAAAACCATCAGATATGAAACTAAATCACATTAAAAAGATAAAAGACTATAATAATATGCCTGTTAGTTCATTAATATATTCATGTGCTTTGTATTTTGCCAGAAATCAATGCGAGAGTGAGATAGGCATCGTGGTTTAATGCGGTTGTAAAATATGCATTTGAGGTGCTTCGTTTCATCATTACAATCAATCTTGAAGTGCAGTCCAATGAAGAGGTGTGACATACAGTGCGCAGCAAAGACATAATGAGGGAATATACAACAGAATGAGAATGAAAACAAGAAACACAGCATGATGAACAAGAAAGGAATTGGGGAAAGCAAAAAATAAAATAAAAGAAATAAGTACGATTTAAAAGCGCTTCTTAAAACTACTGCAATCACAAGTGCAACTTCAGTCACTGTAATGAAGTCTATATATCTGCTCTCATTAGACTAGTGAAGCAGCGGAGTGTTGGGACTTTGTCTTGGCCTAGATTTACTCTTCTCTGGAGGTGCATGACGTCGGCCTCAAGAGACAGCGTCACAAGAACACAACAATGCTATCTACATAAGCAATCTATGTCAGCAACATCCAAAAATAGGAAACGGTGGAACACGCCTTTCTGGAGTAACCGTAAAGTAACAGCTCAACTTTTAGCCAGCAGTCACAGAGGAGCTGCAATTCATCTTTACAGTGGAAAAGAACAAACTGCTAGTAAGGGCTTTGACACCAACCAAATATGGCCAACGTTATGCATTACAAACACAGAACAGGCCATACAGCAGAGTGGCTTCATACAGAGAGATAGCTAGCCATTATAAATTGTCATGTCATAACAAAACACACTTTCTACTTGGTACATTGTATAGATAAGCATAAAGCTTCAGTGTGCACTACCGGTTAGCAGTTTGGAATCACTGTTCAAAAGTGTGGAATCATTGTTTAAAGTTTGTAATCATTGTTTAAATGTTTGACATCACCATACAAATAAGCACATGGAGAAAATCATGGAAAACTGACCCTCTGTAATTATTTGTACTTGAATCTACTTACTTTTACAAGAGTTTAGAATCTGCATGCAACAATGTGAACTTATTGTTCAAAGATTTGTAATCACTGTTCAAGAGTAAGAGCACTGAATTATTCTTCAGCTGTTTGATGTCACTGTTTAAAGGCTTGTAGTCTCCCTTCAGACATATGGAATCATTGTTCAAGTCATTGGGCCTCAATCACCAATATCTTCTGTAGTTTATTCCTAAGGTCCTAACAAAACATCTATGTCAGATTCATGTGTTCTTAAACTGCAGAAGTGTTTGCACCTTTGTGCTCTTGAGTGGCTGTAGATTCTGTTCGAAGCTAAGAACAAAACCCAAATAAGAAAACACTCATGAATGTCAGGATCTTCCCTGAAAACTGCATATATGGGTTTTAAGAAGAAAGTTCTTCCTAAAAACAGCTGGTGAATGAGGCCCGGTGTTCAGAAAACTGAAATTAGTTGTTCGAAGGTTTGAAATCATCATACGGAAGTTTAGAATCAGAGGTTTGTGTCATTGGTATATTAATTTATTGGTTTTATTGGAAACATGCTGAATATTGATTAAGCACATGGCTGTTTTTTTTTTCCTTTTCTGTTTTTGTGAGAAACAAAATAATGGACAAAAATGGTGTTTATCATGTTTTCATTTTGGTTACTGGTTAACAGTTAGTTTATCTTGTTCCTTTTAAAAAAGGCAAGAAACAAAGTAAAACAAATCAACGCCTTATTACTTATTACTTATCACTGACTAACTCATTTTTTTGTCATTTACAATAATGACCTTATCATTAAAGCTCAGTTTAGTGTATCTGTCAGTTGCTATGGCGGTAAAGGCTAGCTTAACCCTAGAACTAATAATAATACAATCAAAAAGTATTACCCTTTTGTAGCCTATTCAATTTTACTGATGGATTATCACATCATATATTTATTGTGACATGGCAGCCAAGTCACGGATATGTGTTCTTTCACAACTAGTATTAGTAGTAATTATGCGTGAAGGTTTACCATATCGAGTCTGTAATAAACTACATGGCCAAAATGATGTGGATGCTCCTTCTAATTAAGGGATTCACCTGCACCCCTTTAGTTAAAGTGAAGGGAAATTTAAATGCTACAACATACCATGATATTCTGTGGCATATACTTTGTGGGAGGTGGTAGCTTTATATAGAGGAAGGGGACTTTTATGCTTTTAACATAGTAAATTTGGCTTCATATTTTGGTGATTAGTAATATCCTAAAACAATCACCTGTACTGAAAGAATAACCCCTTACTCTGACAATGTCCAGTTTCCCAAAGTGTCCCATCATAATGCATTACATTGGGTAATGGAGTACAGGGCTATGAGAGTAAACATTTGAAGTGTAGACTCTACCTAACTGTATAGTTAAATAAGTGAACTCGGCATGCTCTAAAAGGTCTGCCCTTTCCTTCCCTTACCTTTCTATTGGTCCACAGCAGCAAAGAGAGAGACTTAATTGGTCAAAATTAAGCTCAAGGCCAGTTGCCAGTGTATAAGCATTGACCCGGCAGCTCTGATTGGCCATTCTGTCAATACTTAAGCACCTGATTGGTCCCGCAGGGCTAGTCATTGATTCTAGAGTCAAGCTCATATTGACAGGTCTGGCAAAAAGCTAAGTCAAACTCACAGATTTCTTTTTTATTGTATTTCTTTTGCTATATTTAATTTCCAGGACTAATTAAAATGCCCCTACTTTTTCACATACCATGGAGAACAAAATTAACAGAGTTTCCTTTCCATGATAAAATACATTCCTATTAAAATACACAGGTGAGAGTAACTATTCTGCCAACATTCAACATTTAGAGACATTTCACACACACACGCACACCACAGAGCGGGAGATTATCTCGTGTCTGTGCTGATATGAGAGCAATGTTCCCTACAGAAAATTCCTTTCTTCTCTGATCTGTTCTGGAGATAAGAGTTCAAGGCTGGATCCATTCAAACAGCACAGGGGGAAGCTCGCAAATAGTTCAGTTCCTCAGCGCCCACTTTGGCCTACTCTCTAATGCACAGGTCACAGACTACCAGCCCACAGGCCACATCTGACCCACAAGAGCATCATACGACCCCTCATTTACATTTCATTCCCAGCTCCAGAACACAAACACTTTTTTTCTTCTCTGTTTGGTTTTGTCTTTAAAACATGTTGTTGGGCTGTATTAATAGAATTGAATACTACAATATTATTCACAAACAGTCAGGTCCATAAATATTTGGACATCAACAAAATTGTTGTTGTTTTAGCTGTCTACCACAGCATATTGGAAGTATATTAAATGGGACCTTTAGCTTTAATTTGAGGATATTTATATCTGGTGAACAATGTAGGAATCAAAGGTAATTGGACAGTTGGTGGCTCAGCTGTTCCATGGCCAGGTGTTTTATTCCCTCATTATTCACTTACAAGCTTAACTTTTTAGAGTCGGTCTAGAGTGGCATTCAAGAAGGAACGTGCTGGTGGTTCTCAGAAACACCAAAAGACCTGGAAGACCACAGAGACAACTGTGAGGATGACAAAATAATTATTTTCCCTGGTAAAGAAAAACCTCTTCACAACACTTAGGCAGATCAAGGACGCCTCCCTAGAGGCAGGCACATCTGTGAAGAGAAGACCTCAGAGTAGAGTTAGGAGTCTTGCCCACAGGCCCTTATTGGTATAGTGTAGGGTGCTTGCCCAGATAGGGGATTGAACTGCCGTGTACAGCATGGGAGGTGCTACACCAATACCATATACCATATACCCTACCATATAAAGCTATATTATTTAGCCAAATGCTTTAAACCTCTTTGAACAATGCTTCACAGTGTAGATGAACTGTGACCCGAAACATACAGCAAAAGCCAAAGACCTTTTTTAAGGCGGTGTCATGTGTTCTACAATAGCCAAGTTAAACACCTGATTTCAATCCAATTCGAGCATGTGCTTCCCTTAGTAATGGCAAAACTGAAAGTACAGCGGAACGAGATGGAACTGAAGGCAGCTGCAATAAATGCCTGTCAGAGCATCACCAGTGACCAGAGCCTCTAAATATGGCAGGGTTCATATTATTTAATTTCAGCTCCAATTTCAACTCCAATATTGTGTGGCAGACAGCTAAAACAGCAATAACGCTGTGGACCTCATATTCATCACCTTTCTCAAACCCAAGGATGCTTTGCAATGCATGCACAGAAACACACAGACAGCAGTACACAAAGCGCAAAGTGCATACAATACATGTGAGGGGAGGGGGAAAAGCATAAGTAGATAGGTAGCAGTTAGGATAAAGTTTTCAGTTCAGATTTGAAAGAAGAAAATGAAAAAATATTACAGACATTTTGAGGAAGCGAGTTAAATAATTCAGAAGTGACTACACTAATGGATCTCCCGCTCCGGCTGAGTTTAAGTTTGCCTTAAAAAGATAATGACTCTGTCTGACTACTGATACTCAGGAACTATTCTCTTATTCTCATTTAAAACAAGCTGAAAGATATACATACCTCTAAACCTCAGTACAAATACCAGTACAGACAGTATATTTACCTTTAATGCAGTCGCATAGTTTAATTGGCTTAATGAACTTTTTTCAATCAATTTGCAGTTGTTGGATAATGTAATAGATCAGGGTTTCTCAACCTGTGGGCCATGGACCACCAGTATGGCATGAAGCACCCTCTAGTGGTCCGTGGGCCTGCACTCAGGTGGCGGTAGTAGTTTGTAGTGAGCCGGAAACATCTTAATTAACCACATTAGCACTGTATTAAGCATATTAATATAACTGTATGTATGTGATGTACACAGGCTAAATAAAGATCTTCAGGTTGAGACAACATAACCGAATTTACAGCTCCTTTGTTTAACTTTGGACATATCATATTTTATTTCTTTCACCAAATTTCTTGAAGAAATTGTATTTATAAAAGATGATTTTAGTTTTCTGGTGGGCCCCTATGCTTTGTAGTTGTTATCAGGTGGGCCTTGGGGCAGAAAAGGTTGCAGTAGATAACACCCTATGAAGGGAAGATTGAGTTCATTGAAGTCCCGGTTCAGGCAGGGATACCAGCCTAAACACATGCCTATAAACTTGTTTTTTTTGCCAGATCCATTTGTGACACTTGTGTAGTTTTATGTATTGAGACAAACAGTCATAATGAATTGTTTTACATGTTTTAAAGCCTATTTTTTTCCTCTTTTTCTGCTCTGCCTTTAGGACTCAAATATGACCTTGATTCTGAATGGCTGAATTGTACCTCATTCAAAAAGCATTTTGGGTCAAAACATTCATTATAGAATGCAAATGACTGGAAATAAACTGCTATAGACTGAAAAGACGAATATATATATTGTGTTTGTTTTTTTCTGACATCACAAAAACAGTGAATTCAAAACGAGATGTTTTTTCAGCTTAGGCAGAACACTACAAGTGACAGGTTTGAGGTGACTGGGACCTAGCATTGCCCAAGATGTGCTTGAGGTGGAGAAGACCACCTTGCTAGTAGCCCCCAGGCTAACTTGAATCGGATTCACCCGCACATTATACTAGGCAACATGAAGTGCATCCCTCATGTTCCCTCCTTACATCTCCTCCACCATCCCTTGCTCTCTCCATCACTCTCTTTCTAGCCTCCCGCTCTGCTAGAGGTTGACTGAAGCAATATGCGGTTTCATATAGGCTGCAGCATGTACCCATTAAAATGTCAGCTATAGCCTGACATTTGCCTTCTTGTTTCCCATTTATTTTCCTGTATACAACAAAACACACACACACCCACACACACACACACACATGCACACCTTTGCATGTTCTCTGAACACACACACTTTCCCCTCTTCTCCATTTTCCCATGAACACATCTATTAAACACAGGCCGAAGTCTCCGTCCACCCGTCTCGACCTGTTTTAAAAGGTCAGAGCAAGAACACAGTGTCCAGTTAATGACATAACGGCCGCTTTCCCCCAGGCAGTAAACAGGCCTTATCCGCAGTCAAGCGCCCATCGATTTATTCCCCAGCAGCCTTTCAGGGTCCGCGGTCCCTGCGCTAATAAACCGCCCCTGGAGATAAGAGCAGAGAGGAGACGGAAAGAGGAGGAGGAAACGGGAGATTAGCGTGTGCCGCGCTCTCGCAGGATGATAATGCAGGCCGAGATTAAGACGCGAGTGGTTAAAGTGGTTAATGGTGGCAAGACGATGATGTCGAGTCTACTGTGAGGATTCAGCAGGAGTATGGGAGATGCCGAGTTTAGACTCAGTTCTCTGCATTGCAGTAAAGTAATGTACTGAATAGATTTAAAAATAATGTGTTGAATTTTACTGTATTGTGTAAAACACTGCGATATAAATAAATCAATAAGATTTATACATAAAGTATTCAGCTTATCCAGAGCCGCTAACATGGTTATTCGTGTTACAGGCCAATGTAGTGTTAGGAGTCATGGACAAGGACTCTTATTGGTGTAGCACAGCATAGTCACATAGAAAGGGAATCCCAGTCTCCCAGATGGTGTGTTAGCACCCCCTGGCATGCAATGGTGTTATCCGCTGAGCCACACCAACCACCAGTAGCTTGATCTTCTAATGCAGGGGTGTCCAGTCTTATCCACAATGGGCTGATAGGGCTTCAGGTTTTCATTTCAAACAAGCAGGAGCTCACCTGATTCTACCTGTTTAATCACTTAGTTTCAGTCTTCTACAAGCTGACCCGGTGTGCTCCTGTTTTTGATTGAAAACCTGCAACTACAGCATGTACAATTCTGATCTAGAGCTGTGTTTCTCAACCCTGGTCCTGGAGGAACCCTGCCCTGCACATTTTAGTGGATTCCCTGCTTTAACACACCCCCTGAAACTCTGAAAGAGTTTAATGAGCTGATAAGTTGAGTCATGTATATTGAGAGCAGGGAAAGCACTAAAATGTGCAGGGCAGGGTGCCTCCAGGACCAGAGTTGAGAAACACTGGTCTAGAGAAACAGTGGTCAGAACAGTGGTGGTGATATGATTTTTTTTTATTGATGGACATTTGAAGCATGTAAATCACATTCCTTGTCGTATTTGAACAGACTTTCACATATTATAGTGTTTTCCATTATTCAAGGAGGGCACACAGCTTCAAGCTTTATTAAAGACTGTAACAGAGAAAGTGCTTCTGCCTTGCCATTAAAATAAACAAGGCTTCAGGCTAATACCTAGCTTTAGGTCTGCATTCTTTCACATCAGAGCTGCCAATTCTTCCTCTTGTACATTAATAAACACAGAACCATAGTCACAGTTGTGTGGGGCAAAACTTGTTAGCCACAGAGTGAACAAGCGGAGAGGCATTCAATATGAGAGGCATTCAGTATTTTGTGAGGCAGAGGAAGAAATGTCCGATTAGTTTGTGAAGACAAGTCTGGGATTACATAGCAGCCGAGATGCAGCCAAAGCTTCCCTATAGGATTGGACATCTTGAAGCTCCATGGTAGATACATTAGTCGGAAATGCAGGCAGGCAGTGGGCACCCATTCACAAGTGTGAATACAGATGTACTGTATAAGAAAAATCTTGCACTTTGGGAAACTTAAAGCAGGTAAATCTATTCTAGTAGACAAAAATTAAATTATGAAAACTGAAAATGAGCATAATATGTCTTCTGCAAAGAACAGACATCTACAGAGAACAGAAAAATATGTAATATGTAAATTTGTTTTTGTTGACTTATTGTCACTTAGGAAACCATCAAAACACATGACATGTAAAAGTAGTAGTAATGATTCATAGCAGGTAATAGTACTATAGTTACCACCAGTACTTCTCACATCTGCCCCGGTGGTAAAACTGAGTAAAGCGTTCAGCGGTGCTATAGGCAGTGTACGTATGTGCATGTGTGTGTGGGGAGAGGCTGATTTGTAGAACTGTGGCTTGTAATGCAGGAATCACAGGACAGGATTATAGAGTCTATTCTTTTCTTATCTCTCCGAGTCCACCGCAGGGGCGCACCCGTTCTGTGAAAGAGAGAGAGAGAGATCCACAGAGGCTGGTGGTTAAATAACTGGTTCTGCTCTCTCATATTAAGCTGATCGCTGCCTAATCGCTGACTCCACTGCCCTGTGTGTGTGCAGTGCCAGGTGACCTACAGTAGGAGCATATTGTTGGCCATAATGGAGAGGGTAAGAGCCACACGCTCACTCAGCTGCTTCTGCACTGCTCTGTGCTGCCTACTCAGCAATACAAAACAGAGAGAGAGAGAGGGAGAGAGAGAGAGAGAGAGAAAGAGAGAGAGAGAGAGAGAGAAAGAGAGAGAGACAGAGAGAGAGAGAGAGAGAATGCTGGTGTTGCAATCTAAATGTGAATTGTTCTGCTGAGCCTTTAGCTTTGGATGGTTGAAGGTAGAACTTGCAGTAAAATGTGTTTGTGTTTGTGCATGTGGCTGCAAACAGTTTGTTGGCTTTGTTTATGAGCAGCTTGATTTGAATAATTGGACTTTCCGGTATAATATTCTGCCAGCAGAGAGGGTTTCACACAGCACTGTTTTTCGTAGTCCCCAAAGAACACATGCAGTATAATAATTTGAGGCTACTAGTGATATTTGTTTTCATGTTTTGTTTGTTTATTGTTATTTCTCCTTCATAATGCTCTCATGTGTGAAAGATCACTTAGCGGTTCGGTTCAAAAGTGCAATTTATCAAATCTGCAATTGATCTGTAACCGAATCCAAAACAGATATGACATGAGTAGATTAGATATGCGTTGAGTAGATGTAGAGAATTATAAACACATACCATCATCGAAAGAATGATGGGGGTGGGTAGGTTTGACATTGTGAGACATGCTAATTATTCAAGTTTCACACTCAGCCGTGCATGTGAGGTAAGCAAGGATGGGCCTTATCGCTGTACGTGACTGACCCAACAGCCACGATTGTGGACATTCAGCGAGCAGTGATGCCCTCCATGGGTCATCCTGTTTGAGCCAGCACCATTGGCAGACGGCTGCAGGACACAGGACTACATGCAAGCAGATGGTTATGACAACTGCCCTTAACACCACGTCAACATCACCAAAGACTGCAATGGTGTTGTGCCAGACTGTCATGAAGTGACTCAAAATGGCAGCAGGTCATCTTCAGTGATGAGTCACGCTTTTGTCTTGGTGAAGACGACTAACAAATCCGTGTGTGGAGGCACCGTGGTCAGCACCAAGATGAACGGTTAGTTGTAACGTGTCACACGTCCAGAAGGCCTGGTGTCACTCCACCTCCACCCACACCACAAAATGTGCAGGAACTGTGTGAGAATATCCAAGCTGTATGGGATGGATTATCTCAGGACATCATTAGGAACCTCTACAACTCCATGCCAAGACGTCTGGCATGTTGCTTTAGCAAACATGGTGGCCCGACGCCATACTGAGAGACACCACTTCTGTATGAGTAAGTCAATAAATATTGCCCATATCAGTCTAAATTTATTGTTCCTGGTAACCTTTATTTTCCTTCCCAATAGCACTGCAATCCCACACTTCCTTCTGGGTATAACTGTTTTTGATGATGAGTGTATATGTGCAAGGAAGAATACGTTTACATTTAAAAACTTGATCAGTTGTATTCATGTAACATAATAGGCTGTTTTCAGTCACATGATTCTGATGACACATAAAATCCAGATGGATAACAGGAAGGGAAAAGCAGATTAGACAAGATGGATTACACAAAAGACACAAAATGTGTTGGACATCCTAATGTTATGAAGAAGCAGAAGACGTAACCACCTTTTCCCTCAGACCTTTCACTCGAGAAAACAAATAAAAGCAAAAAGTACTGAGGCAAACAGCTTTATTGTTAGCGGTTGGGTTGATCTCAGTTTCAAGGTGCTTCACAATAAATGTTGGGGTTCTTTTACTGTTCTGTGGATACGCCTAGGGCCAACCATTAAACCCTATGGCGCTTCCTGTCGTTAATGCTACGGTTGTTTACTTAATGTAGATCTAAATCTGCCACCAGGGCACACCCATCAGCTGCTCCTCCTGACTGCATAAAACTAAAGTCAGCTGCATGTTTGCCAGGTTTCCTGTTACACCTTAAATTAAGCAGCATTTACATGCTGGCATTTTCAAGACGGAGCAGGAAACCTAGCTAATAATAAGCTGCTTTGTGTGGTCAGGGGAGCGGAGTATTATTTTTTTTTGTATTATCCGGTGTTAGGGTTAAAACAATAGCTACAAGCAACAACACTAACACTTAAATCACCACTCACACTTAAATTCGAGCAAAAACCTGGTATATAGGTAGTTGACTTCAGTCTCATCCTAACTGCAGATGAAGGCTTGTAAGCCATTTTTGCCTGTATTTTTCCATCAGTTTGTATGTGTCTCCTCATAAACTTTTGCTACTCCGTAAAAGCTTCTTGTGGTTTCTCAGTCTGATTAGTTTTGAGCAACTGTAAATGCATTCTGAGAGCTTCCTGCCCTACATCTGCAATTTCTGCCACAGCAATGCAGACAAGACTTTACTTATAAACAACCCATTACACAATCCAGCATTCTGATGACTGTCAGTATTCCCTGTTTTAACTACTCGATTAGTAAGATGTATATTAGTACAAATAGACAGTTGCACTTCTGCTCAAGAGCCATACTGATCCCTACACCAACTCTGTCTCTGTCCAACAGGTCAAAACAAGCTCAAAACAAAGTGCACACAGCTTCACACTTCTGTTGTTTGGACATGTTGCGTTTTTATGCGCACATAAGCCAAAAGGAAGGACAGATTTGGCCATGATGTAGTGGAGCAAACAGTCAGATTTTTGACTAGTCGAGTTAAAGTAAAAAGGCCCCCAGAATAGAAATACTTCAGTACAGACACACAAATAATGTACTTAAGTACAGTAACCAATTACATTTACTACTTTACTGTCCACCACTGCCCTTAACACAGTTTACCACATGAATAAGCAATAACTGAATCTGCCTTCTCATGAATGCTTCATCCCATTATATGAATGACACCTGTACAGGCTCTTCATCAGCAAGGTCACCGGGCACTTGTAATTGCAAACCCACAGAGGGGATAATGTTGTAGTACTTGAAGCTTGGGACTGTAAATCAACAGTCTCTGTCTCAACATCATTTGGACTCGAAAGATGTATTCAGAAATTGTTCTTGAGACCAGAGGTCAGTGCTGTTATCTGAGGTAATTATAAACGGAACATTTTCCTAGTATAACTACATTTAAACAGAATAGATCAGTGCTTTCTCTACATGTTTAAATCAAATCTGTTCAGGATTGAGGATCTAATTGATCTTTCTATGATGGCTTAACTGGGCATTATTTGTTGTTGTTCATTCGTTCAAATGTCTCCTCAGGGCAGATTGGCGTGTTGTTACATTATTATTACGGTGTTTTGTTTTTAAATCATTCCTGTAGTAAAGCTTCAGTAGGCAACTCATATAAAATTAACTCTTTGTCACATTTGCTTAAACCGTGTGTCCTATCAGTAGTGAGGAAAAATCAGGCTCCTTTGGTTCTGCCTAGTGCTGTGAATGCCATTTGGAGCTTTGGAGGCAGGACTGGAGCGCAGCAAAGGGGGAAGGACCTAGAGGTTGTGTAACAAGTATAACAATCTATACAACAGGAGAAATATACGCTCATCGTCAAAAGAACAGTTACACCCAGAAGGAAGTGTTGGATTGCAGTGCTATTGGGAAGGAAGATAAAGATTACCGGGAACAATAAATGATGATAAATTTAGACTGATATGGGCAATATTTACTGAGCTACACATACAGAAGTAGTGTCTCTCAGTAAGGCGTTGGGCTGCCACGTTTGCTAATGCATGGGGTTATATATGCAGCTCGAATATTCTCACAAAATTCCTGCAAATTGTGTGGTAGGGGTGGAGGTGGAGCGACACCAGGCCTTCTGAACATGCAACATGACAACAAACCATTCATCTTGGCGCCGACTACGGTGCCTCCACACCCAGAATTGTTGGTCGTTTCCATGAAGACAAAAGCGGGACTCGTCACTGAAGATGAGCCGCTGCCATTCTGAGTCACTCCATGACAGTCTGGCACAACACCATTGCAGTCTTTGGCAATGTTGACGTGGTGTTAAGGGCAGTCGTCTTAGTGGTCTGCGTGCTTATAGTAAACAGTGAGTGGGTGTGTACATAGATGACTGGAGGACTAGCCAGAGCATTGTTTACATACTACATCCCCTTGTACAAGTATCCTTTGTTATATTATGGATACACATTATATCACATACTTAAAATTCCAAACCCAGCAATGTTAAAGGCTTGGGCCAGATTTGTGTATTAGTTCCTTAATGAGCCTTGTCTGATCAGGGTGGATGATACTTGACATTACGCTTTGTAAATGAGCTGCTAAAACTTTGGGTAATACTTTGATATCCACATTTAGAAACCTAATAGGCCTGTATGAACTACACAGCTCAGGATCATTTACTGTCTTATGGATGACAGTTACTTGAGCTGTATGAATTGTTGAATCAAATGCTACAAATCTGTCCTTTTATTATCTTAAAACGATTCTGGGTTGTCCATCAGGTCTGGGTGCTTTTGCTGACTGTAAAGAAAAGATGGCTTCCTTCATTTCAGGGTCAAATATAGGTCTTTAATGTTTCTCTGTGGTTATTATTAATTGTTGGAATAATTAGATCTTTAAAGAATGCATATGGGAGGCGGAACAGTGGATCATGCTGTTGCATCACAATAAGAGGGGCTTGAGTTTGATTCCAGTCTGGGTGTCTGGGGTCCTTTCTGTGTGGCGTTTGCATGTTTTCCCTGTGTCCACGTGGGTTTCCTCTGGGTGCTTTGGTTTCCTTCCACAGTCCAAAGACATACAGTGTCTTTGCCAGGTAAATGGAGATGCTAAATTGCCTCTAGGCATGAGTGTGTTTGTCTGTGTGTCTGCCCTGTGATGGACTGGTGGTCTGTCCAGAATGTTTCCTGCCTTCTGCCCAAGCACTGGGATAGGATCCAGCACTCCCACAACCCAGAAGGATTAACCTCAGAACCGTACAGAACCGTACAAAATTGCCTAAAAATAACATGTATTCTTCTTTTATCTATTACTCATTGAGCATTTTCATTTTTAATCGAAGAAATACATTTTTTAGTTTGCTTATTCTTAGCCGGCCATTGCCTTTGTTGTAGAGATATGCTCTTGCATATAAAATATCTCTCTCAACAATAACGGGAGACTGTTATGCCGTAGTTCAGTATACTTGATATCAGCTAATATTTTATTAGAACTTGTGCTTTTTTTCCTTTAAGCCATGTAGGAGATTATTATACCTCTCATATACGCTATATAAGACTTCCCATACTGTTCCAGGATCAGAATCTTTTTTTGTCATTGCCTTCTAAATATAAGCTGCTTTTTTTAGAAATAAACTGCAGGATGTTTTTTTTTCATCCAGCAGCTGAAATGGATTAAGTCGCCATGCAAAAGAACGTTCTGGTCTCAAGGGCAAAATAGCCATTGTCATTGAGCATGCTCAGATATGGTGATTGGACCAATATCTGAATAACTCGCTGAAGTAAATAGCTGGATAGGAGGATGCAGTTAATTTGAGATACAGTTTCACGTGGGGCTGAATAAAATGTATAAGCTTTATTATTCAGATTATAAAGCCTCCATACATCAACAACAAGGTCAAGTTCCATGCACATATAAATTACTGCACTGGAGATTTTAGATGGCGGTGGGGTTGCTGGGAGCTGTTTATCTACTACCGGGTTGAATGGAAAATTAAAATCATCACCAAGAATAATATTCTTGCAATCCATCATTAATTTGGCTAAACTCATCCTGTTATTTTGGGGCTTGTATGTTGGAATTTCTTCACCATGCTGCATTCATTTAAGCAGTACCAGTCTCCCATCC
The DNA here is from genome assembly GCA_034552555.1 of Semaprochilodus insignis. Classification (NCBI taxonomy): domain Eukaryota; kingdom Metazoa; phylum Chordata; class Actinopteri; order Characiformes; family Prochilodontidae; genus Semaprochilodus; species Semaprochilodus insignis. The sequence goes on along the minus strand of CM067474.1, from coordinate 57,704,052 downwards.
TTATCCTCATATTTAGAGCTGCTAACAAATGGAAGCCTCTTGTTTATCAGTATGATGACAACCCAATTTTAGGGAGAGCAACCTGAATAATGTACTTGACCTAACCAGACTTTTCATGTCCCTAAGCTGTTAAGATGTTTATTAAGATACAGCATTTGATATGTTGATGTATCATCACTGAAAACTTAAAGAATAAACCAATAACAGAAACTAAGTAAACAAAAGGGAAAAAGGGAAATGAAAAAAGGCTTATTGCCTTTTGAACACAACACAACAGAAGGAAGTTAAACCACAGAAGTAAGGCCAAGTCATGGCACTTGCAGACTGCCTGAGGGGGATGTGAGCATTCTGCCCAGACTCCTCACCAATACTATTCACTTGTCTTACACATGTAGCATTTTCTTTCAACCATCAAACCTCATATTACATTATCCATATATCAAAAGAAGTGAGTTAGTGAGCATAGCAAAGGGAAAAAATGCATTCCTAGGCCCTTTGCAAGCGCACATGGACTACTGGGTAGCCTTAATAGCTTTCAAGACTAAACTCATCAGTCATAATATCTCGCCCATGTCATTTACTTGGACAGACTTCTCTGCTGAAGGTTTCTTGAGAAAGACCTCCACTTCTTTTATTGTAGACAGAATGGTGGAAGCTCAGGAGGCATTAAAGATTTTAATGACTGCAGGGTATTCGTCAGTCATCCCCTGACCTCCACAGTTTCGTCCTTCTTTTCTGCACAGTGACTGAAAAAAATGACACCTATTTCGTCTATTCACACTAATTGCTCCTTTGGCTCTCGCTGCTTCCAAGATTCACATCTTATGCTGGTAGTTGCAAACGCAGCAACTCTACTCCGGGTTCAGTACTTGGTACTCGGCCTCTGGGCTCTATTGACACCGCTCCAGTTTAATTTTGCCACCTTTCACCGTCATGCACACAATTTCAGGGATCCATTTTTCAGGAATCCAGGGTTCTGTTAGACGGTCAGGTCTTATATTTTGCCACAGGCTCCTGTTTGCAAGGTCTGCAATATTATCCACCGGCGAAGACCTGTCTCATGCTCTCAAATTTTGCCCTCAGCACCTGTACTCTTCTAGGTCTGAAACTCGTTGGTTGAACCAGCTTTTTCATTACAGTGTCAATATTGCTGGCAATAAGAGAAACTGGGCCGTGAATTACTGTGATTTGAACATCCAGGGTCTGTAATGTTTGGAGTGATCTTGCTAATAATAATGGTATTAGCATCTAGCAAAGTCCAGTTATCACTTACAGAAGGGTCACCATCTTGGTCTTCTTCTTCCTTGTGTCTCGACTGATTCAATTTTGAGAGAGTGTATTAGGGCCAAAGTAGTCATATAGCAACATTGTGAATGCTTTTACCAAAGTTTCACAGGCTGGCTTTATCAAAGGCATTACAATTCCTTTTGGTGAAGTGCTAACAGAAATGTGTCCGTTTCCCTCTAGTGCCTGGCCACGCCCCTAATTACTATGTTTTCATGTAGTAATAAAAATGGATGTATGTTGTTTGTTTGTATTTAGTTGACTTGAGGTGGTGACCACATAGAGAAGAAGGGATAGAGAATAGCCACCATCATTCCAACATTACCTGCATTTGCTTTTCGATGCTGTCTAAAGAAAAACACGTGTTTGTTTTTTTTTTTCATTTGAATGCATCATTTTAACACAGCAGCTGCTATTTACATTGTGTGAGATGGCCCAGAATTGCTTGGAAAAAAAGTCTGATTCTATTGACTTACATGTCTCCTGTAAAGCTGCCATTTTGGAGATGCTTGTTTTTCTTTGGACAGCGACATTTTAAAAGGTACTATGTAACGTTGGACTAAGATCATAAAGTAAAGATAATAAATTATATATGTAGGCAATGTACTATTTTAATCTGGTCTCGGCCTTGGACTCCATGTGTCTGGGTTTTGGCCTTGGCTCAGACTTACACCTAGTGGTCTTGACCAGTGGTTAGAGGGCATCTGTTTGGCAGATGTTTTACAGCATAACACCACCGAGCAGTTATGCACCTGTTCGTTCCAATGAGGGGAAACGTCAAATTCCAAAACTAATACATCATTAATAACAAAATGTTATACTATTAATAACTAAATTAATAACTACATTTAATTTATAAAAAAATTAAATACAATAACAAAATACATTTTTCATTCACACTTTTATTCTGTATGTGAATATTTCCACCGAGATGCAAAAAAAGAAAATGTCTGTTTTTTTTTGTTTTTTTTTACCAGCCACATATTTATCTATATGACACAATGGCACAACATCATAATGACAATCACCAAACTGTCATTTCAGATGCACTCATGCTATGTTAATTATAAGCTATAGCTCATGATTATTATGATTATTTTACTGTGATTCACTGCATTAGCTTGACTGGGGCACTGCTGTAGACCTGAGCCTCTCTCAGAATCTTACAGTCTGATGACTGTAATAGTTTACCTGAACTTATAATACCTGAAAATAATGTGATTTACATAGGGTGAATGGTGTTTCCCATTCTCATCACCCGCTTGCAGTAAAATAAACAGTATACTACACCCAGTGGGTGTGGTCATATACATTTTACATAAATAAATACATACATACATACAACTCATGAATTCTTGTTATGAGCTGGTAAGTGTGCTAATTTGATGGTGCTGAAGGTTTATTAAAAAAGCTATTAAAAAGGATTGAAATTTCATCAAAGCAACATTAACCGCATGGGCTTCATGCTGGACTATGAATGGTTTGAATGGTCTGTCCAGTACAGACACAGAATCTTACAGACTCCAAGAAAGCACGTAAAAACTGACTGTTGTTGAAGTAAGTGGTATCATCTTAGAGAGATCCCAAGAGCTCTCTGAGACCTTCAGAACGAAGACTGTAGGTGAATGAGTGTCTGGGAAGGGATATGAGAGGTGTAGGAGTGAGTGAGTGAGTGAGTGTGTCTGTGAGTGGGTGAGTGAGTGAGTGTGTGTGTGAGTGTGCGTGTGTGTGCATATGTGTGTGTGTGTGTGTGTGTGTGTTGTGGTTACATTGATTTTGCAAAGTGCTATCAATTTGCACAAGAGACACTCGAAAACCCACACCTGAAATTAACCACAAAATCAACTCAGAGCAACTACTACACTACTCACATTAGAGAAATGGCGAGAGAAAGAGAGAGAGTATACATAGAGAATATACGGTGAGTCAAGTTCATAAGTATTTGACCACCGCCAGTGGCTTTGAAATGAAGCAATCAAGATGTGAATAAAAGACTTTAGTCCAAGTGTACCATTTAGGAATTACACAGTTCCTCCATTTTTACAGGCTAAAAAGTAATCAGACTGTTGAATAATACACAGTTTCATGGCAGGTATGGCCTGCTCCCTTGTTATTTCATGATACATAAAAGAGATACATATTCTGCTGTTGATTCCAAGTGTTGAATATGCATAGCTGTTCAGACGGACTCTCAACATGCTGTCCAAATAGGTGTTGATGCAAATGAAGGGAGCATCATTTGGGTGAAAAAACAAAACAAACCTATCAGACAATAGCAGAAACGTTAACAGTGGCCAAATCAACAATTCTTAAGAAGGAGGAAGGCCTTAAGAAGGAGGAAGACCTGGAAGAATACCAATACCATACTTTATGAAGGCAGGATTTATTCCATGGTCAAAAAAAAAGGTTTACAACATCTAGTCAGGTCAAGGACATTTGGTAGGAAATTGACATAGAATTACTCAAGGCTATAATCAAGAGACATTTCCATGAATGTAAATACAGAGAGTCTAGCTCAAGACAAAAACCACTGGTAACACTCAAGAACAGAAAGGCCAAATTAGACTTTGCTAGAAACCATTCAAAAAAGTCCCCTGTTCTGGAACAAGATTCTTTGGGCAGATAAAACCAAGATTAATACCGGAATGATGGGAAGAAAAGAGTATTGAGAAGGAAAAGTTAGGGCTTGTGATCCAAACCATACATATCATCTGTGAAACATGGTGGTGGCAGTGTTGTGGCATGGGAATGTATGGCTGCCAATAGAACTGCATCACTGGTGATTACTGATGATGGGGGTGCTAATAGAGGTAGCAATATTAATTCTGGAGTGTAAGGTTCTGTACTTTCTGTTCAGATTCAGCCAAATGGTGCTTCAAAATACAGATGGATAATGACCCAAAGCATACCATGAAAGCAATCCAAGAGCTACTTAAGGCAAAGAAAGGAAATATTCTTAAAGGGCCAAGTCAGTCAAAATTTTAAAAATCATCACTGTCCAAGTCCGAACCCGACTGCACATAGACGGTTGTATGCAAAAGTTTGGAGTCCTTGTTAAATTTAAATGTGAATTAAACAAGTAAAAAATGAAAAGAAAGTGTGAATTTAAATTTGTTTGTTGTAAAGTGTGCGTTAACTTATTCTTTCTCTGTTCTCTTTTAATTAACCAAAAATATATAGTTTGAACATTTTGGCCACTCAAACTTTAGCGTACAGCTGTTGTGCTTCAGTAGGACTGAATTACTGAAGTAATATAACTAAACAAATAAAGCTGAGGAAAAACATTGTTATTGCTTCTTCAAATTAGAATCAGGTGCACTACGTCAGCTGCAAATGATTAGAACAGCGATAGAGAGGATTTTGGAGGAGCCTGTCTTATTTAAACCGCTAACATTTAGTTTGGGTTGCTTTTGATTGTTGAAGTGAGCGATATCATCGTGGTAAGATCCAAAGAGCTCTCTGATTTATAGGTGATTATGAGTCTGGTAAGGAATTTAATAAGACAAAAATAATTAGAAATCAGTCATTTCACTGTGGAGAACATTTAAAACAGCTGCCAACATACCCGGGTCAGGTGGTCCTAGCAAATTCATTCCAAGATCAGACTGTAAGATGTCCAAAAAATCCTAAAATGTCATCACAGGACTTGCAGGTAGCTATTACCACAGATGATGTCAAAGTACATGCAGCTACCATCAAAAATGATTTTTTTATGGGAAGTGTGGAGGGAGGAAACCCCTGCTGTCAAAAAATAAAACATCCCGCCAAGGCTGGAGGTGCAAATGTCATGGCTTGGGGCTGCTTTCCTGTAGCAGGGCCTGGCAAGCTCTTCATCAGAGAATCCAGTATGAATTCTTCATGGTATGAGAGGGTATGAGACTGTCTGTCCAAAAAAACTGAAGCTGAAGGAGAGGTGGACCAATGACCCAAAACATTCCAGTAAATCTACCAAGGAACGTCTCAAAAGAAAGGAATGGAGAGTTCTGGAATGGCCGAGTCAAAGACCGAATCTTAGTCCTGTTGAGATGACTTGGGGTGGTTTGAAACGGGCTGTGCATGCGAGAGAGAGAGAGACAGAGAGAGACAGAGAGAGACAGAGAGAGAGAGAGAGAGAGAGAGAGAGAGAGAGCGAGAGAGAGCGAGAGAGAGCGAGAGAGAGCGAGAGAGAGAGAGAGAGAGAGAGATAGATAAAATCATAATAAACTAAATGTTGATTGTTTTGGATAGTCTTTTCACTAGTGGGACAGTTCTGTCTTACACACACACACAAACATGCTGCTTGATGTTTATTTATTTAATTATTTATTTCATTTATTTATTCTTCAGTGGTTTGTTTGGCAAAGGACAGCATCTGGCTCTCAGCCTAACAGCACTGAAAGAAGAAATATGTGTGTCTGTGTGTGTGTGTGTGTGTGTGAGAGAGAGAGAGAGAGAGAGAGAGAGAGAGAGAGAGGGAGAGGGGGCAGTGAAAGAGCATGAGGGAGGCAGAACCAGAGTGAATACAGTAAATAAATATTTGGGGGGAAGAGTAAGAGTTCTGACCAGCAGTTACTGTCCATGCACATTATTTATTGGATGTAGCGTCTCTGCACCTGCTGTCTTTGTGTTTTATCTTTGCACTATTGTTTGTTTATTTATCTACTTGTTATCACTGCACTGGAGAGGTAGCCTGACAGTGTTTAGCTGTAATGTCCAACCTCATACTGGTATAATGACTATAACGTTGAGGTGGAGCTGGAGAGGTAGAAACACTGCAAAAGAAGAAAAGAAAGGCGGAAGCTGTGTCTGTGTAGAGGGTTACAGACAGAATAAATGTGAGGACAGTGTGTGAAGGGGTGAGAGAGAGAGAGTGTGAAAATGAAAGTATTCTTTGATAGTGTGAAGAAGAGAAGTACTAATTGGCACAGATGCTCACATGCAGGAGTAAAGGAGCCATTGTGCTGTGGCTGCTACAGTTAAATATATTTCTGTAGCTCTGTTTCATTCACGTGTCTGTGCTCTCTCTCTCTCCCTCTCTCACTTTCTCTCTCTTTTTCTCTCCCTCTTTCTCTCTCTTTCTTCTTTTAATTTTTTTTTTATTTTTAAGCTTTTCTGACTCAGATGACCTGTATATAGTATCTACTGACCTTTCTGTCTACACTCCATGTACATTTGCAGCTGCTGAGTGATATAAATGTTTACAGGGAATTGTTACAAGTTCCATTCAAACAACCTAATAAGAAACTGACAAACATAAAGACATTTGTTTCTTTTTTTCCTTTCCTTGGACAGCAACAATACGTTTCCAGACTAATTACTTAAACTTTTTACTTATTATTTTTTACTCATGCCGAAAATGAAAAATGAATAATTTATATTTAATGGCGTTTTGTTTTTTACATAAATGATTTTTGCACACTGCTGTAAATAACCTATTAATATGAGTTGATGTTTCAAGCTCTCAAACTACCCAGTGCAGAAAACTGACAACAGAAACATTTGAAATGAGTAACACATTCTAAACTAAGAAACTTTGCCAAAAACTTTTCCAGAGTAGACGTGGAATATCATGACGGGTAGCTGATGGGTATAGGGTGGATATCAGCTGAGTGTGCTGGATTGCATATAGGACAGAAAACCAAATTAATCCGATCCAATCCTGTAACAAATCTATCCTGAAATAGCAGTCACGCTGTAATGTGGTTTTGTTAGCTGTATGATTCTTTCAGTGGAGTTGAGCATCATAGCCTACTTTTAGATCTTACTTTTCCTACTTCCTACTTTTAATTCAATTCAATTCAAAATAGTTTGTTGTAAAGTTTTTGCAGGTTTTAAAGCGCAAAATACTGTATCAGTATTTATCAGAATCAATAGTGTAACTGAAAAAGTGGTCTGTCGCCACATGTATGTGTGAATCCCATGGAATCTGATTGTTGTGTTTGCTCCACAGAGTCAGAGACTCATCCCAGAAGACATGGAGAGTTGGGTTCTAAACCACACCCGGCACAGCCTAAATGGAGGAGTGAGGATGGTGAGTTATACTGAAAATCTGTACTTCAGAAATATATATTCGCTGTACAAACAAAACCCTTCCATGTGAACCATGTAAACAGCAGCTGGCATATTTAAATTATATTCAAAATAATATATAATACAAAAAAACCCCAGCTCAAACAGAGATACGAGGTTATGCTCCGACAGCGGCGATGTGATGCATCCGCTTTTCTCTGTGGTTCTTCTGCACCTGGCTATGATATAAAACGTTGCTGATCAAAGTTGAGAGCTTATGTGTGGATGTGAGTTGGAGAATTTGAAGCAGTCTCTCAGCTGTTGAATATTCTAGAAGGTAGAATGAATACCAAATTTACTTTGGCATGGATATAAGAGCAACTGAAGGGTGTGCGTGGCGGGTGGGGGGGGGTGCTCTAAGGATTAGTTCTGTTTAGAGAATATTAGTTTCGTCCGCTCTGCTGGTTTGATATGCTACTGCATTCATACTACTTGTTGCATACCATCAAACACACACACACACACACACACACACACACAAACACACACACACACACATTGGCTTGATATTCAGGGAGTGGTGTGAGATTTCAGATACAGAGGCTCGAGGAGAACACAGCGATTCTGGCACTGGCAGTGAATTCATAACATGCCTTGCGTATTCCAATAACACCCCAGTAAACACACACTGTGCACTCAGTAAAAGCGTAAAATTAGCCATCAAGTTTAATTAAAAACAAGCCAGTCTTCGGTTAAAGCGATAGAGAACGATCTCATTTGCATAATTCCCCCTCCTTTTTCCAAATGTAGTTGATCAGCCAAGACATGTTTGGCATCTGAAGTTTGCTTCTTTAGTTTTGCACTGGAGCTGTAAGGCTTATGTAGCTAACAAGTGTTGGAAGCTTATAGAAACCAATTAGCATCTGAATCACCGCGCACTTGCCACAAACTAAACCATATTGATATTCCGTTACTCCTTGGCTACATTACTCTCCTCATTCCATAGAAAAGCTACGGAAACAGCCTTAAAACACCAAACAATGCCCTTGACTGATTGATTACATTTGGGGTAGTGGGAAAGTTGTATTAATGTGATTTAATTACATTTTATTATGTCTTAAACACGCTTGGGACAAACACAATTGGGACGTGTCGGAAATGCAGCTGATTACATATTATCTTTACCAAAGTAAAGTCTTCCACTTGTAGGGTAAAAAAGCCAGATATAAGTGGTAGTGTCTGAAAATGATATTTGGTGTGCTGAATCAATCGAACACACAGGGTCCTGTGTTATCATGAACAACATAATAATAACCTTATATCATGATCTACAGCAGTCACCAAACTGCAGCCATGATACACAGCATCATATATACAGTAACACTCTCCCTCTCCCACGGTATTGTTAATACGGTGGGTTTTTTTTTAGCACAGATGAGCCTTCCTGATGTCCAGGTCAATCTATATTCTATTCTCACTTTTGGTTAATGGAACAGCTTCCTAACCCAGTTATGCCTTCAGTCTGTCGTACAAGCGCTCCTGCGAATTTGAGCCGAGTTGTCATGGTGACCGCAAACCCCTCTCCAGTGGTAATTGGGACACTCCGTATTGAGTGGTGAAGGAGGTAAACTTTGACCCCTCAGGTTCAGAGACCCCAATCCCACCTAAAGTGTCTCTGCATAGGCATGATTAGAGCACTTGACCTCCTTGCTGCAGAGAGAGGGAGACAGGGAGTTAGTGAACAGCTAAGCACTAAGACTGAGGGCCCGATTTTCTTACAGGCCAGTTTCAGGCACACATAGGATTCATTTAACGCTGTACAAGCATACATGTTGTGAGCAAAATGGACTAATGACCCTAAGCACAATTCTGTCTAACATTAACCCAAAACGCATTCAAGGTCACACAAACTGTAGGAAGATTGCACAACAAAACGTGTTTAAGATATCAGAAGAGGTCCGTCGCGCCAGCTGTGCATAAGTTCAATTGTGGAATAATTATGATGTGAGTGTTCAGATTTACGCATTACTAAATCAAAACGTGTTGTATCGCATAAACCCCTTTTAACATTGAGCTTAGTATCTACTGAACAGGTTTAAGTGTTGGGGAAGCCAGTGGAAACCACAGAGATGTCCCAGAGACTATTTAAAACATGGCTTGTTTTTTTTTAAATGCTGGGTGCTGTGATTTTACTTATTGTTATAATCATCACCCTGGTTTTAACTCCAGTTCAATGAAAGCCAGCAGCTGCTAAAACGTCCTAAATGGGGCTGTTGTAATTGTCTGTTGTCTAGAGAGTGTTTAAGAATATTGCACATTCCACACATACTACGTTGGACAGTAGTGAAACAGAACATGGCCTGTACACCATAGTGCCATCAGGCAGGAGGTAACACAGCATCCAAGCTAGAACAAACCAGCAGGTAAACAGTTTTTACCCAGGTTCCTTTACAAGCTGTAAGCCTTTCACCAATACCATTTCACTCTGACACTTTGTTATATTAGGGAGTTGTTCCTGTATGTTTTGTTTATATTTGTGTATGTTTAATCTATTTTTGTTTTATTTATTATTTTTAGCTAGTATCTATATTACTGCTGCCTTTCGGTAGAGTGATTACCTGAACCTCACCACAAGCATTTCAGTGCACAAATATCCTGACATGCTGTACAAATGACAAATAAACATGAACTTGAACTTGAACACATCTGTTCCGGGGAATATGAAATAACAAACAAACAAACGATGCAGGCTTTTCAGTTCAGTTATAATAAACCATAAAACGTGGTAAACATGCACATTTAATTACTTCATTACTAAATATGAAAAAAATCACCCCAAGGTACCATTGCATTTCTATGACAGCAGGTTTACAGAGTGATTGTCGTAATGTTAAAGGGATGTACGTATTAGTCATTACTAGTTTCACCTGTGTGACACAGCTGTGTTGTCTGTGTGGCGGATAAAAAAGACTAATGGAATCTGACTTTTTCAGTACTGATTCGGGACGCTTTTATGTGTGGTACTGAAATCTGATTTCTTGTCATTTTTACGTTGCTTTTTCTATAAAAAATAAGTCAATAAATAAATAAATAGAAGGCACATACTGCTTTGCAGTCAAAGAAATGGCCAAACATGGCCTTAGGAGAACAAGGCTGCTGTATCAAAGAAAAATTAAAAGCCTCAAAGCAAAGTTTTAAGAAGTCAAGGGCACTCTTTTTTACAGTGAGCTCAAATGCATTCTGGGTGAAAGCCCAGCTGTCAGCCGCTGGAATTTTGTGGTCTCTCCCATGAGTTTAAAACCAGGAGTGAATCTTCATCCCTTGGCAGTCATGACTGTTTGCTTTTGGATGAGCATACCATGCATTGTTCTTTTGTTCATGCAGGTCAGTGTCGGGGTGTGATCTGTTCAGACTAGTGTCAGATATTGCTCACATTTAAAGATAATGTGAACAGCCCAAAAAGAAAATTAGATTTGGTATAAAAATCGGATGCTAAGATGTCTAGCACCTCAGAGTAGCTAGCCATGGATGGATTCAAACCTTTCCTGAATCTATACAATCTGCCCTTTCCATTCTGTCTTTTTGTGAGATGACATGTGATTCACAACCTGCGTTACTAGCTTATGAAGAGGAGTTGAAATGCTCATCCTCTGCCTAAACCTAAAAGTGTGGATGAATTGTTTTGGTAAATCCATTTCAAGCACCAAAACAATTTGGGTAGCACTTTACAGATCGTTAAGTAGGTAATGACATGGTCATTTTACAGAAACTAATTGTGTTTAATCATTAATTCAGTGTCAGTTTCCTAGTTGTTACTAAATAATAAATCAGAAATTGTAGTGAATGTTAGAAGGCCATTACGAAATGGTAAAATAATGGTGTAGTGGTAACAAGGCAGCAGTGTAATAGTTTTACTGTCCTAAATATTATATGCACATCTTCTAGCCAATTAATACGAGAAGATATCAGAATTTCAAAATGTATCAGAATTTAGTAATAAAAATAAATGCGGCAACAAATTTTATTTACCTAAAATTATTAAAAATTATTTTACAGTTCCTAATGAACAATAAGAGAGAATAATAATAGAGTACAAGTATATAATATATAATATATTATTAACTATTTAATAACTATATGAAGTAGTTCTGCTGTAATCGCCTGGTATCAGAGCTGTAAAATACTAATTCACTTACTTCTGTTTTATTTACTTACCTGTTGTGTATTTAAGTGGTCAGACACAGTGTGATGTTACAGGCAGAGAAACTAAAAGGTATTAGAGCCGTAAAATGGAAACTTACTTATTTCCATCTTGCTACTTACTTCCTACGCCTTTCATCAGGTCATAACATCAGTTCTAAATGGTCTTGTGCTTCACATGTAGGCCCACCTATAGACCCATGGATAGATGATACAATGACTATCTTTTCATTTATTAATTGGCTAGAAGATGTGAATATATTATTTAGGAAAGTACTTACCATTGTGTTCTGTTACATCACTGCCTTGTTACCACTACAATTGCTCATTAATTATACATTAAAAAACTATAAAATATGCAGGTAATTTTTAGGTGAGTACAACTCACTACAATTTCTGATTTACTACTTAGTAACAACTAGGAAATTAACATGTAATTAATGATTACATACAGTTTGTTACCATAAAATTTCTATGTCATTACCTACTTATTACTGATCTGTAAAGTAAAGTGCTACCACAATTTGTCCACATAAACAAACAAAATTTTCACAAGAGATGTTGCAAATTTCTGAAGTTGGACTTTAAAGTTACAGCTTTTGGGTGAAATGACCTTGTTGATTATTGCTCTTGGTTAAACGGGGTCTTGTTTTTTTTTCTTTAAATATTTGGATATAAAACATGTGGGTATTATGTTGTTTAGAACTGGCTTTAAAGGGAAAATTAAGTATATACAGTACCAGTTAAATGTTTAGACACACCCAACTAGATGGATATTATTGGTTATCTTAAAGAGGCTTATGCTTAACATAACATGCTTAATGTTCCAACTGATGAGATGTCTGAAACAATAAATATCCTGATATACCACATATATTCTTGACATATTTAAGCCATATAACCCATTTCTGATAAATATTATTTTTGCACAAAACTTTTATCTCTTTTATTTTGCAAAATTTAAAAGTTCTATTTCTAGTTAATATTCATGCTGGACAGACCAATAGAATTAAAATAAAGCTTGTTATATCAGCATCCACTGCATGTTAAGAAAGCTGTTTTATCCTCCTGTGAAGTTCCATTTTGGAGGTTTTTAAAGTGGACTGTATAATTCCATGAGTGCTATTCCACTTTTATTCTAAAGCAAAACATTAAGCTAAATATAAGGAATCCTGCTATGAAAAGCCCTGTCTAAACTGGTAGTGTATGCAGAAATTAAGTGCCTATAGAGGAGAAGTAAGTTTATTGTTATTGTAATGTAACTCTAATTCATCCTATAGACGAATGTTTTGGTGGGTGAGAACTGATTAATGCTGCTCTCTTTATTCTCTGTTATACATTTATTTATTCTGTCTATTGCAATTCAATAGGTCTTGCAATTATAACGCAATTAGTAGACAGCCCTATATGCAGTTTGTGATTAGCTAGTGTCAATAAATCAGTTGTCAAGTTCAGATGCACTGTGAGACGCACTAAGATACTTTTTGTGCTGTTCCTTCCTGTGTACATCAGGCCCTAAGATAAGGAAAGGAGAGCAAGAAATAGAGAGAGAGCATAAAAAAGAGCAGGAGAGAGAGAGAGATCCTGAGATAGGGATATAAGCTAATACAGTTATCTACATACTGTAACATCTAAGGTACAGCATTTGTTCTGTCTGACAGGGTTCTAACACCTTATCAGTGATGTCTCAAAAGTATCTTGTCCCAATCTCTCACATTGCCTCGGAGTCACAGCTGCAGCTCCACTGGGTTTGTAGCAGCTTACAGCTTCCAAACAGCCTTTGTGACAAGCATTCTTGCTGTTTCTAGCTAAAGTTATGCATAAAAATCCACTACGACGACAGATTTGTGCACTTATCTGACTAATTATAGATGTCAAATGTCTAAAAAAAAGACTGTCAGTACAAACAAAGAAGATGTTGGAGAGGTATGCAAATGTTGGGTGATTATAGCTTAGATGATGAGCATTTCAATTCAGACAAAAGCAACATGTGTTTGAAAGGGTTATGTCGGATCAATGCTCCAACAGGATCTCTGTCTGAAAGCTTGCGCTTAAGCAGTTAGTGTCTGCCTGAAAAGACAGAGGAAATGACAGAAGAACAGAGAGAGCACAGATTGCTCTGCCCTGACAGCAGTAACCCCTCACAAGCTGCTGGAACTTCAGCCGTCTGTGGATTTCAGTTCAGACAAATTCAGTTTATTCACATACTGCTTGGTACTTTAGTCATTGCTCCAAAGCAGCTGTAGAAGTGTGGGTCCAGTCCCTTAGTGGGGAAAGGGTAACAGTGGACTCCCTCAGTCCATGAGGAAGAGGAACCGAGACTCAAAAGAAACCAAAAGGAAGATATCTGAAGAACATGAGGAAGAAACACTGAAGAGAAACTGAGACTCAAAAGGAAACAATTCCTAAGACCATGTGTAATAAACTTTGGAATGCAATAGAAGAAATTCCCCAAGAGTGTAAACAGGAAATACTAAGAAGAACCAAAACTGTGGAAGAACCAAAGTAACTAAAGGGAAATCAAAGGGAACCAAATCAAAGGGAACTGTTCCTAAGAACATTAGAAAGAACCACTAAGAGGAAACCAAGATTCAAAAGAAAAATGTTCCTGAAACACCAGAAAGAAACACTAAGATAACCCAAGAAACAAAAAGAACAGCTTAAAGAAAATTAATAAGAACCATTAAAAGGAATAAAGACTCAAACTTATAAACTTCCCAAGACCACGAGGGAGAGTGATTACGAGGAACCAAGACTCAAAAGGAAAAAAAAATCCATAATAGCATGAGGGAGAATGACTACCACTGAGAAGAACCAAGATTCATAGGAAAAGTGTTGTCAAGAGTATGCAGAAGAAATACAGAGAGGAACTGAGGCTCAAAAGAGAAAACTTCCTAGAAGAATGAGGAGGAACAATTAAGAGGAACCGAGACTCAAAAGGAAAAACATAACAGCATGAGGAAGAAATGGTGAGAGGAACCAGTTTAAAAGAGAACTGGCCATAAGAGTTTGAGAATGAACCACTGAGAGGAACCAAGACTCAACAGGGAAAACTCTTCCGAGAGCATGAAGAAGAAACACTGAGAGACACCAAAGACTCCTGCAGGGCTATTTGCCTTAATCTAATTGTTCCACAGGGGAGGAAACAAGAAAGATACAATGCAGTGCCTCGTATGACCTTTGACCCTTATGCCTATTGTGCCAAGCATGCTGCATCTCCTTCATTACGTATGTGAATCCAGTAGTGCACTGCTTCATTATGTATGATGTTATGGGGTTTCATGGTTTTGCATGAATAGGGTCGGTGTTCTGTTCTGGCTGAAGGTTTATTTACTCAGGCACACAGCCCAGTCAGCTGGCACACACACACACACACACACATATATATACACACACTCAGATTTTCATGTATGATACAGTATGTATGAGCTAAGAGATACTAGTGAGATCGTCTGAAAGCAGGAGGAGTCTCCAGGTTTGTTTGTATTACTACAGAAGTGCTGAACACACTGGCTAAGGGCCATTATGTTGGAGCTTCTCCAAATATGATTAATTAACGACAGCAAAAGGCAGTCTGGCAGCTTCCCACCACCAGCATTTGTATGGAGTAGTGTTTAGTCCTTAGAAGGGACAGTTTTCATCGGCGATAACAAAACACGTGTTTCCGACTTTAGACCACATCATCTTCGAAACAGAACTTTTATAGAGAAGGAAAAAATGTTCTTATGCATAATAATAGACACCATTATTAGAGCCATTTAGCCCATTCCACTCATGGCACAAATGCCATAATAACCTTCTATCACGTGAAGCTGATACGGATATTACCATGGCACACTGTTGGAGGCATCCGGGAGACCTACACAATGGATTGTCTGTCATGCGTGGAGTGACCCAAAAGCCATGACTGTTTTAGGACTAGAAATTGTGGTGTCCTCCACTATTATAAGAAACCGTAAGAAAGGAATTGTACAGTACCTCCTCCTCACTGTTAACATTAACATTGCTATTGTTAGCATTACCGGTCTAGAAGAAACTTTGCAAGTTCAGCATCAGAAAGCATCATCATTACCTGCCGAGAGCATCTTAAGCTTGTTTAACTCTTGTTTTGCCTTTGTTTTTTTGTTTTTTGAGTGAGCAGTAGTTGGTCATAATAGTTGTTTGCCAAGAGCTTCAGCCATCATTGCAGTTATTCTTTCTTTCATTGGCTACCTCTCTTTAAACGATTTACTGAGGGTCAGAACCTTCAACATCATTCATAAGAGATTAGAATACATATACACTATATTGCCAAAAGTATTCTCTCATCTGCCTTCAGCTTTATATGAACTTGAGTGGCATCCCATTCTTAATCCATAGGGTTTAATATGATGTCGGCTCACCTTTTGCAGCTGGAACAGCTTCAGCACTTCTGGGAAGGCTTTCCACAAGGTTTAGGAATGTGTTTATGGGAATTTTTGACCATTCTTCCGGAAGCGCATTTGTGAGGCCAGACACTGATGTTGGACAAGAAAGCCTGGCTTGCAGTCTCCGCTCTAATTCATTCCAAAGGCGTTCTATCGGGTTGAGGTCAGGACCATGTCTTTATGGACCTTGCTTTGTGCACTGGTGTGCTGTCATATTGGAACAGGAAGGGCCCGTCCCCAAACTCCCATAAAGTTGGCAGCATGAAATTGTCCAGAATCTCTTGGCCTGCTGAAGCATTAAGAGTTCCTTTCACTGGGACTAAGGGTCTGAGCCCAACTCCTGAATAACAACCCCACACCATAATCCCCCCTCCACCAAACTTTACACTTGGCACAATGCAGTCAGATAAGTACCATTCTCCTGGCAACTGCCAAACCCAGACTCATCCATCGGATTGCCAGACGGAAAAGCGTGATTCGTCACTCCAGAGAACACGTCTACACTTCTGTAGAGTCCGGGAACACCTGAATTCAGTGATCTGGATGGGTGAGTAAATACCTTTGGCAATATAGTGTATATATGTAATTCCAGCAGCACTCCTGTGTCTTATCCTCTCACACCAGCACAACACATACTAACACACCAATACCACGTCAGTGTCATTGTACTGAATATGATCCACCACCTACATAATACCTGTTCTGTGGTGCTCCTCTGGGGGTCCTGACCATTAAAGAACAGGGTGAAAGGGGGCTAACAAAGCATGCAGAGAAACAGATTAACCACAGTCTGTGTAGAGCTACAAAGTGCTCATATATGGTCAGTGGAGATGAACAATGAGTTTAGATACAAGGCGGTGCACCTAATGAAGCGGCCAGTGGGTGTATGTGATGTATTATTATTTTGTATTTGTATTATTATTATTATTATGTGTAATTACTGTGGCAAATAAATACAACAGTAATAGTTCTAGACTTCTAAGGGTTAACCCATCTGCTTCCACCTACACTCACAAATAGGCCAGAAATAGAGAGCAGTTGGAGGACTCATGCTTTATGGATGAATTGTTAACCAGCCTTCCTGATCCAACATCACATTACTGCTCAGACTTACTGCCCTGATGATTCCAAAACTCGGAATAGAGTTATTCTCCATTATTATGCGCCTCAGTGTTTGCTTGATGCATGCTGCCAGCAGGAAAACAATGCATAGCTCTGGCCAACAGCTCAGCAACCAATTCACAATTACACAAAAACACTCCAATGCTCTATAAATGCTGTTTATCTTAATTACCAGTGAGGCTTATTCATATGCTGTAATTGTTCCAAGTTTGTTTAAAAATGGTTATGGTTATTCACATTAACACAAGTAGCATGTGTAAGAGTCCTTCGAAACCCTTAGCTCAGCTTGTGTCTTTTGGGCAGTGCTTTTTTATTGGTCTGACAATATGGAAGTTATTTGGTTGCAATCAAGAACAGTTTATGAAAGGGGAATTCCATTTAAAATTTCTGCACAGTTAAATAAACAAAGTAATTCAGAGTGGCCCAATGTGGGATATTCTGTTCTAGAGAAACTTACAAAGTCAGACTGCTCACGGTGGTGGAGAGGGGAATCAGACCGCTACACTCATCATCAAAAGAATAGCTAAACCTAGAAGGAAGTGTGGGATTGCAATGCTATAGGGAAGGAAGATAAAAGTTACCCGGGACAATAAATGATGATAAATTTAGACTGATATGGGCAATATTTATTGAGATATACATACAGAAGTAGTATCTCTCAGTATGGCGTCGGGCCACCATGTTTGCTAACGCAACATGCCAGACGTCCCAGCATGGAGGTGTAGAGGTTCATAATGGTGTCCTGTGATAATCCATCCCATGCAGCTTGAATATTCTCACACAGTTCCTGCAGATTTTGCGGTAGGGGTGGAGTGGAGTGACACCAGGCCTTCTGGACATGTGATGTGTGACCACAAACCGCTCATCTGCCTCTGACCACAGTGCCTCCACACAGATTCGTTGGTCGTCTCCACCAAGACAGACTGAAGATGACCTGCTACCATTATGAGTCACTCCATGACAGTCTGGCATGACTCTCATAGTCCCCAATTGTGGCTGTTGGTTCAATCAGGTGCAGCGGTAAGGCCTGTCCTTGCTTATATCACATGCACAGCCGAATGTGAAATTTGGATCATTTGAATATTTGCGTGTCTCACGATGTCAAACCTACCCACCAAGTTTCATTCCAGTCGGTTGATTCCTTCTGGGTGCAACTATTGTTTTTGATGATGAGTATAGTTCAAATCTCATTCACTGAAGGATACTGTAAGCAATAGGTATGAATATACTGCCTGATGTTTTAGTCCAAAATCTACTTTTAAAAGGCACATGCAGGGCATAGTAAGTCAAAAACTCCCTAAAGGGATTTTTTACTACTACTATTTCATCATAATATTAGAAGTAAAACCTCAGAGGACACGTGTAAGTTCACTGGTCGTTTTGAATAGTGAATAAACGGCTCTATATGCACTGTAGACATCACAACCTCTGGTTCTTATCAACGCAACTGTAAAGAAATCCTCTATAATGCTCTATAGAGTTCTTCTTAAATTGTAACTGTTCATCCAGCACATCCAGACACTTTGAATGACTTTATAGCAGTGTGAAAAAGACATGACATTTTGTTTGCATACTACATCAAACTCTTATTTTAAAAAAGTACAAAAGAAAGAGAGAGAGAAGAAAATAGTTTGCCATGATGTGGGTCCTTTAAGCAATATCACATTTAATACGAACAAAGCAAGCAGAAATAACCTGCCAAAAAGTGAAAAGGTCAAGAACAATCTTCAGATTAAGTGCATACAGCATGAAGTCAGTCTAGCAAATCATTACAGGATCATTTCACTGGGCTTCCTAGCCTTTAAAGGACACATATTACATAAAACCTGAAATAAAAGAGTTTGATGTACAGTGCTGTGAAAAAGTATTTGTCCCTCACTTGATTTCTTCTATTTTTGCCTTGTTTGTAATATTTAAATGTTTCAGATTATCCAACAAAATTTAATAACAACAACATAGGGCAGCTTTTAGATGTTCATTTCATTTACTGAAGATAAAGATTATTGAAGATTAAAGATTTTTGCCCCCCAAACCTAATAACTGGTTGTACCACCCTTGGCTGCAACAACTGCTATCAAACGTTTGCAATCACTCGCAATGAGTCTTGTAAAGGGTCACTGTGCAGGAATTTTAGTCCATTCTTCTTTGCAGAATTGTTTTAATTTGGCTTCATCAATGACACTCAAGTCAGGACTTTGACTCTGCCGCTCTAAAACCTTCAACTGGTTTCTTTTGAGTCCGTAGAGGTGGTTTTCTTGTGTGCTTTGGATCACTGCATTGTGAGTTTTGAGTCACAAACTGACAGGTGGACATTCTCCTTCAGGATTTTTAATAGAGAGCAGAACTCATGGTTTCATCAATTATGGCACGTCATCCAGATCCTGCAGAAGCAAAGCAGGCCCAGACCATCACACTACCACCTCCATGTCTGACTGTTGTATGATGTTCTTATGGTGGAATGTGGTGTTAGCTTTGCACCAGATGTAACGAGGCTCATGTCCTCCAAAAGGTTCCACCTTCGACTCATCAGTCCTCAGAATATTATCTTAAAGGTCTCGGGGGTTATCATGTTTTTTGCCAAATGCGTGCTGAGCTTTTCTGTTCATTTTGGTTAGTAGTGCTTTAAGCCTTGCAACTCTCAAAAGGATACCATTTTTGCCCAGTGTCTTTTTTATTCAGGGGTGGAGCCAAGTGGAGGCCAAGTACCACCATAGAATAAAGCTTGGCCACCCCAGAGGAANATATATACATAACATATATATATATATATATATATATATATATATATATATATAACAATACTAAAAAAAATAGTATGTTAGTTCTAAAGGAGAAGGAGAGGTTGGATATTTGAATTATGACTGCTTTTGGGGCATGAACACGGTCATATGTTATAACTGGACCTCTAAAGGAAAAAAGCAAAGAAATAAAAAGAAAAATGGAGGACGTGGGTCCTTTAAAACAACAATAGATCAAAGTCTGAGTGCAATACAGCTTTTCAGACAAGAGCCAAGAGGAGCTTTTCAACTGGAGGTGGAGATGTCATTTCCATTTTTTTCCAGTTAGCCAATGGCTCAGAAAAGCCATTAAGAACGACATGGACATCTCTGCCAGCTCAGGCTGCAAAACAGCAAATATTTCCATTACTGAGGGAAGCTTTAGCAGTCAGCAGTTGTGCTCCTGCAGTTTCCAGCACAGGGTTAACAGTCATGTCCTTCCAGTTTCCAGCATCAATTGATAAGAACAGACATGAATGGGTAATCACCTTAAACTACACAAGTCCATTGAGCCTATTAGAGGAGATGAAGCACTGAGGACAAAGTACCACAGAAAGATAGCATCCAGAAGTTTTTACACTTAAGTGTTAAACATCTTCAACACAAAGCATGTGTATGTTTGCTGCAACAAAATGCCTCCCTCCTTTATCTTCAACAAGACTAATAAAAAAGGCCCAGGATTCATTGGCTTGGTGCTACAGCACCATCTGTTGGACAGGAGCTTCTTTTGGCTGCTTCTATTTGGTTTCAAAGCAATTCATAACATTGGGCAGTCAAGCCAATCACCATTCATCTCCACTGAAGCCTTACACCAGAGAAAGATGAGAGTAATGACAGCACTGCCACAACCATGATGGCTGCTCACAACGTCAGAATCCAGAGAGAACATTTTGAGCCAAAATGGCTGCTGGGTAGTTGTCAAAGCCACGTGGGTCGCACCGCTGCATTTCAGCCAAGGTGGCAGTTGGAGAGCAGTCTAAAGCCTGTTGGGAACGGGCAACGTGGCTTGGTGTTTTTGAGCCAGAACGGCTCCGGGTTGCCAATCTTTTCTTTATCAATTAAAGACTGGGAAGGAAACTGTGCCGCTTGTGCCAAGATGCTGCAGTCACTGTCCCAATTAGAGATGAGTGACTAGGAGAAGTAGGGAAGAAAAAGGAGCGATGGAACAAAAAAGACAAAAAGACTGTTTTCACTGCAGTAATTCCCAGTGTGGCCCATCACAAGACAAGAACTCCCTCTTCTCCTTTCCAGCAGAACGCTAAAGCTGGGAAACAAGTGAGAGCCCAGTTTTCTTCTCTTTTTTTTTTTGGTGGTGGAAACCTACTTTTCTGTGTGAGAGGGGTGGGGAGTGCATATTGCAGCACTTTAGCCTGAATAGAGCGGCGGAGAATCGCTCCTTCTTTTTCCAGAAATAACTCAGTCACTCTTGAATAAGGACATAGGCCCTCATAGCAATGACTCTCTACATCTCTCTCTCTGTTTAAGGGTCGCTGTGCTACTGCTCTCCCTCATAGCTGAAACTAAACAGAGTGATGCTATTGTTTCTTTTGAAAGGGTGTGTGTGTGTGTGTGTGTATGTGTGTGTGTGTGTTATTGAGTATGTAAGTGCAATTGTGTAGTGTATTAACCTCCAGGCCTGTGTGCAGAGCTTTTGAGGAGGGACCTTTTATCCTCAAGACAACTTGTTAAGCATCTTACTTCCATCTTTAGAAATGACCTCCCGGCTAACCGGATGTGTTTCTACCTGCTTTGCTGCTATTTCCTCTTAACAGCATTGGAATGTGAAAATGGCCTAATGCCTAAAATAACTCTACTTTGGTGCTGCGAGATATTGTACGATGCATCATTAATTTATTGGGTGGATTGAATTATCTTGTCATTGCTACAAAACCTTTACTCAACCAATCAGAGCCTCCTTTTCAGCAGCAGGACCAATCAGAATCGCTGAATTCAGCTGGGAGCACCGAACAGTGAGCTTGTGTTTAGTGAGAGGAGCTGCAGCTCACTAATCAAGTTGGCATGTTGTTAAAGTGTAAATGTACTGAATATGAGTTTGAATATTTCTTACTGCTGTGGCTAAACTATGATCAGTTTCAGATCTACCTTGGACGGTGCGGAGGTGTGAAACTCTTTAGTTTGGTGTGTTTTATTGTGTGAATAAACCACTCGTATTCAGGTCCACATCAAACAGCTGAACTGTGCTCATTCACGAGAGAATTTAACCCAAGAGGAGGTTTATTCAGAGCTGCCTGTTTAGCAGTGGACTCTTTATAGATGCTCATATTGCAGCTCGAGCTGCTGTTAATGATGGAAGTTGAGCAATATACCGTTTGATTTTGGCACATGGATTGGAGCGTAGTTTTGGCCAAGCGTCAGCGGCCTGCCTAGTTAATCAAAGACTTGAGAAAACAGCACAGAGCTGTAGTTGCTCATTTTCTGTGAGCCTCACCACTGCCTCTAGTTACAGTGCAATAATTTATGAATTATGACATATTGTACATTGTTATATTTAACTAAATATATTATAAAATGTGATATTACGTTTTAGCACATATGGTATAAAATTAATGATAATCAGTGTACAATTAACTACAAAAAATTTCTGATCTCTGTCTTGTCTTGGTCTCAGATGCTTCTGGTCTTGCTTTTGATGCAGACTTGTCCACTAAAAGTCTCGGCCTCAGTCGGACTCGAATCTTATGATCTTGACTACAACACTAGGTGACAGCAAACAGACTATTACCGTCAGACTTTAATGAGTTCTGACCGAATCTCCAAAAGCTGATCTAAGAAGCTTCACCTGAGCTAATTCAGTAATGGAACAGCCTTTAAGGGGACGCCAGGGATTTTTAAAATAAGTGCCAAAGGACTGTGAAAACGGAACCCTGCTGCTTGCAATCTGGATGCGTGTAGCCATAGAAGGTTGTGCTTGTGTTTATTTTGATGCTTTACTTTAGAATAACAGTAAAGACATCCAACTATAAAATAGCACTCATGGAATTATACAGTCCACCTTAAACAACCTCCAAAATCTAACTTTACAGGAGGATAAAACAGCTTTCTTAACTGTGGAGGTTGATAGAACAAGATTTTTTTCTAAGCAGTTTTGGACCAATTCTATTGGTCTGTCCATCATAAATATTCACTAAACTGAAAGGGGAACTAGAGCTTTTAAACTTGCAAAATAAAAGAGATAAAGGTTTTTTGCACAACTAAATATATATTAGAAGTGGCAGTATGGCAGAAATATAATACTGTGATACATCAAAAGTATGTGATATATCAGGATATTTATGTTTTTAGAGATCTCATCAGTTGGAACTGTTAAGCCTGTAGAGTTTAGCACAACCAAAACCATCCATTTAGTTGGGTGTGTCTAAACTTTTAACTGATATTGTATAATCAATCAATCAAAGATATTCGTCCAAGGAGTAACCACATAACATTCTAATCAGTACCTGTTCTGTGACATTTTCGCTTTATCATATGAAATTTAGAGGCTGTTGAATGAGTTAATCTGTGCATAGGAACGGCCCTGTTGATGTTTTGTATTGTTCTTTGCATACTGATTTCTTATTCATCTTTTTTTCGTCTTATTTATCTCATTCTTTATTGTTTAATTATGTTCATGTGTTTAGTTTATCTTCTCATCTTTGTGGAGCGCTTTGAGCAAAATCATCTGGCTTTAAATGTGCCGTAGAAGTAAAACTTGCGTGCCTACTTACTCCTTTGATGAGTGCCAAAAAATAGAACCGGAGAAACATGAGATGGGGTCTTTGCCCACCCTCATAATCAGGAATGACTAATCTGCCTTTGTGAGCCAAGGGCACTATGGATTCTTCCGGATCGTTCTGCAGGGCTCCAAGCTTTGTTGCTGCTCCATCAGCAGTGGCAGCACTGAACTCAGAGAGCTAAAGCTGCCCGCCAGTGAGGATTACACACACACACACACACACTGAGAGAGACAGGGAAACACACACAAATACACACATGCTTTCCTTTTTGATTCTTTCTTTAACTCATGTTTCTCTTGTTTAACTGATTCATCCTTTCTGTCCTCCATTAACCTCCCGCTTTTCCTTCACCTTTCCTCCGACTTGTATGTATTTTTAGTTTGTTTCCAGTTAGTTTTAAATGTGTATTAATAAGCTCACTGGATGTACAATTCATCACCTGTGACTAAAACTGTACCTACTAGTGTGCAATACCTACTTGAGCATGAATAGCCAGATTTGGTGGATGCCTTCCCTGGCACAGTTCTGAGGATAATCTCCTGTACACTGGGATTTAAGCCACTGCTGGTAGACCTGTATGACCGTACGCCTCCATACACCTGCAGACTCAGCTACTTCCTTCACACTATGGTCTTTGGCACGCCCAAATGCAATCACTCCTTTTAGCCAATCATTAACATCTGCTTTGGAGCCATTTTCCACACATCGAATGAGACATTCACTGCACTGTACCACCTCTTCTCAATCTATGAATCCCGCCACTCACCCCACAGGTATTTATGGCCCCATCATGCTCGTGCAGCACCATCTGCAGGATCCTGAATTTACTACCACCTTAAACATGCTAGGCAACTAATTATTGGTCTGGTGAGCATGGTTTGCTTTTCCAAATTCAGTTGTTAACTAGAAATTCTAGTTTTTCTATCTAATTCCATTTGTAGTTCTGAACTAATGCATTATGGGAAATATTTTGTCAGACTCAGGCACACAAGTAATTCCACAGTGGACTGTGTCTGGTGTAGCTTAGTGGGTAATACTGTTACCCTCCACACAGCAGACAGGCATTCAACTGGTTCACCTCTCTATAGCAATAATATTTCATGATGGATACTGGTATCATACCGCTATATGATCCCAGTATCTCCTGTCCCATATATATAGGCCAGATTTATCCATCAAATATTTGGATTTGACCAATATTTTATACCGAAAGTGCCATTTCTTTGGAATTAGTTTTAGCTTACATTAGTTACATTAGCACACCTCCATCTGCTCCCCTACACCCTAATGTGCGTGTTCACTAAAGTGAGTGTGGGTGTTTCAATCCGGTAGACAAATTGAACCATTTAAGAATCATTTTGGGTGCTATATTAAACCCCCTTTATAAAGGTTCTTTAAAGGTTCTCACATACATCAGGTATTCCACCATAAAGCACTGACCATGCAAAGAAGCATTTAGCTATGCTTTTAGAAGTCATAGTTCAGTTCATAAGTATTGCCTTTAGTAAAGAACCCTGAAAATAACATTTTAGGAATATAGATCAGGAGTCACTAATCTTATCCACAGAGATCTGACAAGTTTTCATTCCAACCAAGTAAAAAAGCACGCTTCATATTACTAATCACCTGTTGAAGACTGAGACCAGCTAAAATCAGGTTGATTGGAATAGAAACCTGGAGCCACACCAGTCTTTTGTGTTTAAGTCTTTTCTCTGTAATGAGTTTCTGTTGTAGTTTGTTTTGCAGTGGACATTATGGATATAAATTAGTTTTCATGTTTTGTTTTTTATGTTTATCATGATAAATTTTGTTCATGATAATAACTTAGACACACATACACACACACACACACATATATGAAAAGTACAAAAATACACACACTCACATGACTAAAGGCTTAACACATCCTTGAATGTGATATGAAAAACTGGGGCTAATTAGAGGCTGTTTGTTCAGTGTGGGGTGATTATGTAAGGTTATAGAGAATCACTGATATTAACGTGAAAAAGAGGGTGACAGCATGCTTGTGTGTGTGACTGTGTGTGTGTTTGTGTGATAAGGACATCTGATCACATGACTTGCCATAATTGTGGATCAGAACAAGCACAAAGTGTTGTAAAATGGACTATTATCGTTTGAAAGACAAATCTGCACTTTCGTGCATGCTGGAGTTCAAATGAGTCGTACATTGTCTCTATCCCTCCCTCTCTCTCTCTCTCTCTCTCTCACTTTAACTCCAGCAGAGACACATCACCGCTGACCTCTCTATCTCCTAAAGCTCGTTAAACACAGCGTTTTTCCGTTAATTAGCCAAAAGTCCGCAGCCTCATCTTTCCTCCTGTTTTATTAGCCTGACCTGTAATTTACCTCTGGAAGCGTTTGGGATTTCATCACCCCCTCAATGAGACATGGCACCACTGGCTCCTGCTAAAGGGGCACTTTATTTCTCTCTGATGGCCTTTTGTTGTAGGGGCTAACTTCTCCTAATACAGCAGGAGGTGGAGAGTAAGGCAGCATTCTGGGAGATGTAGTTTTTAAAGGTGGCTGCAGTAGAATGGTGGTAGTGAAGTACGGCTGTAATATCTAGCTGCAGGCTGATGTCATAAAGTTCCAGGATGAGATTTAGAGCCCCTATAATATTCCATTATAATAAAAGGGTTACAGCAGTTAGGGCTCACTTTTCTAGCCACATTAGTGTAGTGTAAGCGTTAGCTACTTTCCCAATCATGTTAGCTAGTGTAAATTCAGAATACTATGGTCAGGGTTAGCTTTAGCTATATTCAGAACCATGATAGCCAGTGTAAATTTCTTCTGTCACTACCTGATATGCATACCCTGCCCGTCCATGTATGACAGTGGAGAGAACCTTACCCGGTTTGTATTGAACATATGTTATCTTTTTTCTGCGGTTCAAAATCGTATGCATTCCATGCTGGTTTAAGATGGATTTTCTGGATTAAACTGGTACAGTGCTGGCTGGGTGCTGGTTAAATTGGTCAACCACCCTACCAGCACCAGAACACAACATATGCTAATTTTGCTGGTGACTAGCATTTTAACTTCTGTTGCTGCTGACCAACATACCAGCACCAAAACACAACGTATGCTGGTTTTTAATTTTAGTTAGAATAAATTGCTCTTTCGAGGTTAGAGTTAGAGCAACTTTAAGATTTTAAGTCAAGTATATTTCTTGTTTTAACATGATTATGTAACATGTTGTGTCTGAAACATTTTTTGACAACAAATCTGTTGCTTAATGTTGTAATATCACCAATGCTTTAAATAGCTATACTTTGCTACCTCTCTAGTTTTCTGGCTAACACCTGCCCAAGCTGGGGCTTCTTCTGCCCAAAGTTCCTTTTGCCCAAAAGTTTTGCCCAGTCTGGGTCTGTGGAGGTGCACAGTGCGGTTGAATATAGCCAAAGCCAGTTTGTGAATCAGTTATGTGAATTTGATTTGTAGCTCCTTCAGCAAATTTAGATTTTCAGGTTTTTACTTTGATAGGAGACGAGGATAGACTAGTGTAGAGATGAGGCATGCGTGTGTTGCAGTGTTTCTGTGGTCTGTGTTGTGGTGTGTTATGGAGTGAATGGGCCATTATGCAGCACTGATCTGATAAAAGGCACTTACTTTACAGTGTGTGTTTGTGAGACCTTGTGAAAGTGCACCTCGATTTAGTCGAGCGGTTGACTGTATATAAGACTCGGATGGGGCTTTTACAGAGCAGCGAGGCCACAGACCCACACGAATAAGAGAATGTTACTTTATTCGTACCAGCTCATCTCGGCATGAGTGTCTGCTGATAATAATCAATAATTAGCTTGTGCTAATTGCTTCAGATTTGTATGTTGCCATAGTAACTGTGTGGCAGTATCTTCAGCAGGTCTTTGCCAATGATGGAAAAGGAAAATTGCACAGCTGTATAATTTACATAAACAATCCAGCATGTTAAAACAATTCTCCAATGCCAAAGAAACTATTTCAAAATGCAGGGTTACCATGGGCAAAGGCACTGAGCTCCTGCATGGTCCGAACTTTTCTTCACCTTAAACAATTAGAGATAAAGCTCTGCTTATGTCATCAGAAAATCTAATAACTATGGCAGTTTCTGTGTGGCATAGTATTGTAGCTACAGAAAGATGCTATTTTTGATTTTATATATTAATTTGCTCCACTGATAGTGAGAACTTAGCTGAGCTTTGCTAGTTCCTATAGGGTACCTATGTAGTATCTAGCAAGCAGTAGCCTGATAGCAAGAGGATGTTAGCCTGCCCATGGCAAGTTGTTAAACAGAGCACTAGACAAATTGCCACTTGTAGCTATACTTGTCCAATGTGTTTATCTTTCCTTCATTTCTTTCTTTTGTTATCATTTGTACATTTGCACTCACTCACTCACTCACTCATCATCGTCATCAACTAAATCATTTATTCTCCTTGGTCCATCCAGTCCATCTCAGGGCAGCACAATTTAGATTAGTCTTTACCTGACATGGAATTCAAGGCTAAAGTTAGCTTCTTAGTTAAGAGCTTTCTATGTAAATGTTCTGTTCTACTGCACCATACAGGGTTGAATGGAAATTTAGTAAAGGCTAAATAACCAAAAGTTTTGCCCAACCTGGACCTGTGGGGGCGCAGCCAAACGTCACTCAACTGCTCAGTGCAGTAGAACATAGCCAATGCCAGTTTAGATTTCTACCTTCAGTTATGTGAATTTGATTTGTATCAACAAATTCAGCAAATTTAGATTTGTAGGTTTTTGCTTTGATAGGAGACGATGGTAGACTAGTGTAGAGATGATATTTGTGTGTGTTGCAGTGTTTCTGTGGTCTACTTCAGTCCATGGAATGCTCTCAGTTGTTATAACTTTTAATTGTTAGCCAGTTAAAGATAGGATGCACATGAGTGTGTTGTGTGTAATACAAATAAATATTTCCCTTTGATTATAGTAATTGGAGGCTAATTTTCTAATGGCTTAGTTACAATGACATTGGCTGGTGTAGTGATGTCTCTGGGATATATTATTTGCTAGCTGGCTGCCTAAACCTGTGACTAGGCCCCCTTTAAAAAGCAAAGGGATTATGGGAACATTACATAGACTTCCAACCCTAAACCTTATCCTAAACTAAAAGGATGTCTTAAAATTATTAATGATTTACACAAATAACAAATGTCCCTATAAGGTAGAAATACAGGTTTTGGTCCCCACAACATGGCAAAATCCTAGCACACACACACACACACACACACACACACAAATACGCAGACACACATGCACGTTAAGATTTGTAATGGATTTATTTGAGTGATTCATCCTTAAGTGGTCACAGATTTCAGTGTGACAGCCAACGCTGGCTCTCTCTTAAGATCCAGAAACAGAATTCTCTCTCTCTATCACTCTTCCTCTCTGTCACTCTCTTTTCCTCTCTTTGAAGCTTCGGCCCCAGGGCCACGCTCCACAACTCTATAATCATTTTTAAACATTCCTCTAAAACTCCATCCTAAAGCTTCCCAATAAACACTCTAGTAGCCAATAGCGTTTCAGTAGCTAATGAATATTCATCAGAAAGGGTGAGATAGTACAGCCTCATAGGGCAGCAGAGCAAGAATCACATTTTCCACTCCTTTTCTCTTTCTGCTCTTGTCACGAGGGCTTGTTTCCCATTAATAGTGAACATGTCCGTAAAAATCCCATTCCACCCTTCACCTCGAATGACACGCATATACGCTCACACACACACACACACACACATACACACCATTTTATTCTGTAATCAAATATGGAATAATAATTATACTTCACAGTGGGGTAGAATCGCTGAAACCTACAGCGTAATAAGTAAAGAGTCACTCTCACTCTGCCCTCCTCTTTCCAAATTCCATATTATGTTTTGTGTATTAAATTAAAATACAGTTTTCTGCTGTATTTGTCTGCCGTGTATGTATGTGTGTATGTGTGTGTGTGTGTGTGTGTGTGTGTCTGTGTGTATATATATATGCTTGCATCATCTGAACACAGCAGCTGCCATTTACATTGTGTAAAAACAATTCATGATGAATGAACCAACAGAAATTGCTTGGAACAAATTCTGATTCCATTGACTCACATTAGAATGCAATTTAGGTTTTCGCCCTCCCCTGTACACTTACTATTTGGGAGATACTTTATTTTTCTTTGGACATCAGGGAAAAGTAAAACAGAATACTGAACTCAAGGGGTAGGTCACCACCAAACACATACTTGTTCCTGACTGTGACCCCCCAACACACTCTAAAACTCCTCAACACAGAAAAACACATAAAACACATACTGTCATGTATGACCATTGCCTATGCTTTTATCATCACATCATCAATTATAAAAAGACAGATACTGAAATGTATGCATTACAGTATTGCAACATTCTTATTAATAATCATAATATATATATATAAACAATATATAATAAACTATATATCTGTAATTTAAATATCAGTCTCATACTACACTATTAAGTTGAGAAGAGCTGCAAACCTGCACTGATATGAAACATGGCATGGAGCATACTTACTAGCACCCGTGATGCACTGCCATAAAAATGGCATAGTGTATAGTTTCTCATATAATAGTTCCATCATAAACATTGCACACATACCTTTATATATATAGTGCTAAATCTGGAAAACTGCTTTGTTTAGTATGATAGATGTCTGATAAACTAAGGTTATTACACTCATTCTCTTTGCTTTGTATGTATTAGTTTTATGGTGAATACATCAAGATCAACTGCAAATCTCTCATTTTAGCCTTCCTATCTCTCTCTCTCTCTCTCTCTCTCTCTCTTTCTTTCTTTCTCTCTCTCTTACTTCCTAATACACTATTAAACAAGCCTAATTCCTAAAAAAGACTGGGACAGTATGTTGCAGGCATCACATTTGGAATGAGTGTACATCAAATACAGCTCAACCTGCTGTAATTTATGTGTTTCTTTTTCACTTGTGCCAACTCTTCCCTCTATCCCTACAGAAAAAGAGAGAACACCTCTTTAATTACTACCACAACAAAGCAGCTTGACATTAACACCAATTATTTATTATTTTGTGTGTGTGTGTGTGTGTGTGTGTGTGTGTGTGTGTGCGTGTGTGCGTGTGTGTGTGTGTGTGATCGAGAGAGAGAAAGCAAGAGGAAGCAAAAGTGATAGAAAGAGGGAGTGAGAGAGACAGACAGAGAGAGAGTGAGAGAGAAAGAGAGAGAGAGAGATTGAGAGAGAAGATACAGAGAGAGCAATATACAGAGAGAGTGAGAGAGAGAGAGAGAGACTGAGAGAGAGAGAGAAGATACAGAGAGAGCAAAATACAGGGAGAGTGAGAGAGAGACAGAGATTGAGAGAGAGAGAGAGAGAGAGAGAGAGAGAGAAGATACAGAGAGAGCAATATACAGGGAGAGTGAGAGAGAGAGACAGATTGAGAGAGAGAAGATACAGAGAGAGCAATATACAGAGAGAGTGAGACAGAGAAAGATAATTTATGTATTATTTATTGTTTAGTATTGTTATTATTTTTTATATTTTATATGTTTATATGTTTTATATTTGTTATTATTGCTATTGTTGTAATGCTTTGGCAATACTGTACCTCACACAGTCAATAAAGCTATATTACCAATTACAATATGCCAATATAGCTATATTGACTGATTGTTTGATTGAGAGAGAGACAGAGAGAGAGAGAGAGAGAGGGAGCGAAAGAGAGAGATAAAGAGAGAGAGAAATAGGGAGAGAGAGAGAGAGAGAGAGAGAGAGAGAGAGAAAGCAAGAGCAAGCTAGAGTGATAGAGAAAGAAAGAGAGAGAGAGTGATAGAGAGAAAGAGAGAGAGAGAGAGAGAGAGAGAGAGAGAGAGAGAGAGAGAGAAAGCAAGAGCAAGCTAGAGTGAATGGAGAGAGAAAGAGAGAAAGAGAGTTAGAATGTTTGAATTAGTGCCTGGGAGCCATAAGGGAAAACAAACAAAATGAGAAAATGCTGGAGACAAGGTTTGTTTCTGGAAATTGAAGTCCAGTATGTGAAGGTGTCCTCATGGAGAGGAGAGTTAGAGAGGGGTCTGTGTGTGTGTGTGTGTGTATCCGTTACACACAGTGGAGAAAGAGAGGAAGTGTCTGTGGAGAGTTATGTTTGAAATAGTATACTTATATAACATACTGCACAAGTACTGTACCACATGCTCCTCATACAATCTAAAAGCCAGTATTAGGAAATGTACCATATGCTCTACAACCATCACCAGCTGTGCCAATCAAATCAATGTTAAGACCAGCCACATTTTCTCAGCCTACCAGTCGCTGCTTGCCAACTGATTAGAGCTGCTTTTCAGGTCTTTATCAGACCTTTCAGACTGTATTCAGTAATATTACTACATAGTAATACAGTGTGAATGTAATTATTATAAACAGTTAGCCAAAATGTGTTTTTGGTGTTTTATTCAGTATTTCAAGATTTCTGTGAACAAGGAGTGAATAAAATGTTGAATAATGTGTGAATAATACTGTGAATATGAGATCACATTCATTTATTGTTAAGCACTTTGAGATTTGATGTTGGCTTTTGAAATGTGATCATTCCTCGATATCAGTTATAAGCTTAATGTTTTAGAGTTTCCACAGTTGTTTCAGAAGGATCTACAAATTTGTTCATCATCCTCCACATGTTTAACATTTAGCAAGTGTCAAGTTGTACAGAATGAGCACATTACAGTAATGTATACATTTTCTGGAGCACAAAGTGTTTTGTATTACTATAAACAGTGAATACAAACTTTGGAATGCTACCGTACACATGCAGCACTAACCTCGCTCTCTCTCCCTCTCTCTCTCTCTCTCTCTCTCTCTCTCTCTCTCTCTCTTTCTGTGTATTTCTGTCTCTCTGTCTATGTGATTGTCTCTTTCTCCTTCTCTTTCTGTAATTCTCTCTCTCACTCTGAGAGAGTCTCTAGTATGACAAGGTTAGTAGCATGGGGAGGTTTATCTGCCGTTACATTTGATTGGCCCCATCACCACACACACACACACACACACACACACACACACAGACTAACTGAGACATGTGTAAGCAACACTTCTCCATGAGGACACCTTCACACCTCCTTACAACTTCACACCTGACTACCTCTAATAGTATCTCTCTCTCTCTCTCTCTCTCTCTCTCTCTCTCTCTCTCTCTCTCACTCTCCCGTTCACTCCTGCTGAAGGACAGGGTCAGGTAGTTTCACACAGAGCTGGTAGATTATCACTGTTTGACTCTTGGCTGGAAATCTTTGCTCGGATATTTTGCCCACAGTGCTGCCCTGGCCATCTACCCCATAATTACAGCCCCCCCAAGCCTCAGGTCTGTTGCTATAACAACAGGGCATGAGGGAAGTGCATATGACCACAGTGTGTGGTGTAATCTCCAGATGTTTAACTTTGAGCACCTGCACCATTCAGTTATGTACATAAGAGAGAGAGAGATAATATGGGAAGAAGCAGGGGAAGAGAGAGATAAAAACAGGGGAAAAGAGAGATATAAGGCTGGGACAGCAAAATAGGCGGAACAATGGGGAGAAAAGATTGAGATGGATAGAGTTAGAAAGAGGGGGAAAGAGAAAGAAAGAAAAAGAGAAGAAGAAAGAGAGACTACATAATGGGTGGAGAGATGGGCAGAGAGAGAGAGAATGAGAGTAAGAAGGAGAGAAGGGGAAGAGATAGAAGGATAAAGAGAGACAGCAGGAGAGGTACAGAGATGGGGAGATAAAGAGAGCAAATGATAGAGTCAGAAAGAAGGGGGAAGATAAAGATAGGAAAAGAGAACGACACAGAGATCAAGAATGAGAGAGACCACAAGAGGGGTGGAGAGATGAGGAGAGAGAGAGAGAGAGAGGGAAAATATGAGTAACATCATTAAGGGAATAACATCATCACCTGCTGTTCTGGTTGCAATTAACCAGCACATAATCATTTAACAATGTAGACCTATCACAGTCTGTCCCCAGTCTGACAACATCCTTATAGATAGAGAGAGAGAGAGAGAGAGAGAGAGAGAGAGAGAGAGAGAGAGAGAGAGAATGTCGAGTAATAGAAAAAGACATATGAAATGATGGGTAGAAAGTTTTAAATGCAACGATTAACTCTTCATCGAACATCTACACACACACACTCACTCAGTCTTCTGTTTTCATTAACACTCCTTTAATCGCACTGCTGACACATAACTCACTCACACAACAGCAAATACGCACTGGAAAACACACCTTTGCACACAATATGGCCAGTTTCATTGTGTGAAAGAATTCGCTTAAAGCTTACAGCCCGCAGTGTCTTCCATCTGATTGAGATTTTTTTGAAGGTGTGGCCTTCTGTTTGCCTTTGTTCTCACCACGTGCGGCTGGCAGTTGACTGGCTGTAAGCAACTGAATGTGAATGTTAATGTACTCTGTTCTGTATCTGCACACAGATGAATGTTTGGTTTAAACTTGACAGTAGGGACGCTTAAGAATCACACCTCAGTAGAAATGAAGTAAAATCTGTGTTTCCACAGGGAGGAGTTACACTCAGCCTTCTCCCTAATGAAATTTTAACACCATCCATCTGACTCTTCTTCAGTGGGGAGCCAGTGTATATTTACACATACACATCATATTAAAACCCACACCGACTGTGTTGCAAATAGCATACTGTATACTGCATGCAGTTCGAGTACATACTGGATACTGCATGCTGCTATCCATCTACTCTATACACTATCCAGTATATGACACAAGCCATGTGTCATTGTACAGGGAAGGGGCCTGCCAACATCAGGCACTCAGCCAATCAGAAGATCCACCCCATTTTCTCAGCCCTTCTTAGCAACCACTGCTAGTTGCTCCTCAGTGTGTACATTTACATGTTGGTCGAGAGACATGCCTATGTGACTTAAAAGCAACTCAGTACAGTCTGGGAGCCAGTATTGAAATTCCTATATGGTACACTATGTAGGTTGGATTGGTGCTATATAAGACCTGCAGTGGTAATTTGATGTCCAAAAAGTCTTTGTAAGGTCAAGGCTTATCTCATGTTCACTATCATACACCAACAAGTTCAAATGTTCACGAAATTACCACAATATAAACTCATCATCAAAAGAATAGTTGTACCCAGAAGGAAGTGCTGGATTGCAGTGCTACTGGGAAGGAAGATAAAGTTTACCAGGAGCAATAAAGGATGATATATTTAGACTGATATGGGTAATATTTTATGAGCTACACCTACAGAAGTAGTGTCTCTCAGTATGACATCGGGCCACCATGTTTGCTTGTGATAATCCATCCCAGTTCCTGCAGTGACCAGAAACTGTTTGTCTTGGTGATTACCACAGTTTCTCCACACACAGAATTCATTGGTCCTCTCCATCAAGAGAAAAGCGGGACTCGTCACTGAAGACTCGCTACCATTCTAAGCCACTCCAGGACAGTCTGGCATGACACCATTGCAGTCTTTGGCCCACAGAATAAGCCAAAGACACACAAAGAACTTATTTTGGGTCTCAGATGAAGTTTTAGCCAGTTTGTTTTGAGAGTGTCTTTAATTCCGGGTCTCTTGACAGAGCTTTGCCTTCTGCATTATTAACATGCAGTTGCTTCAGGTGGTCTGGCTGAGTGGACTTGTACAGCCATGGCTTACTGCACCGCTACACACTCCAGGCATAATGACCTATTAAATATTAACATGTACACACACAGAGAAAGAAGAGAGAGAGAGAGAGTAAGAGTGAGAGAGAGAGAGAGAGACCCAGCTGCTTTCTGCTTACTCTCAGTGCTACATTGGACTAGACACTTGTATATCTACTGCATGCGCTTTATTTCATCAACATACAGCACAATTAAGTGGGGAACCTTTTTTGGAGATCTTTTTTCCTCTCTCACTCCCTCTCTGTATGTCTCTGATCATCTCTCTCTTTCTTGTCTCTGAAGTATGTAGTGATTTGATTGACACCTGGTTGTCATGGCGATGCCAGTATGTGCAGATGGCACAGATGGCAGAGACAGAGAAGGCGCACTAATGTAGAGGGCACCAGTGAGATGTGAGATGTGTGTGTATTGTCAGGGAAGGTTAGAGTCACACTCTCGGCTCTGGTGTTTGAAGCGCAGGCTGTTGCTGTGGGGTGCTGATATGGGGGGTTGGGACTAATGGAGCTAGAGTGCAGTATTTTGTTTGTTTCTCTCTTTTCGTAAAGGGAAATCCAACAGATTTCTTTGTTCATGATTCTGTCATTACGTCTGAAGAGTTGAATGCCTCTAAAAGCTACATAGATAAAAACTCTTACATAAACTGGTTATCAATACATGGTGTGATGCCCAACACGTTAGTACTAAGAAAAGGGTTTGGCGTGAAATTCATATTGTTTATCTATTCGTGGCAGAGAGGTTATTAATTTGTAGTACTTAATAAGTCATCCAGAAAGGCTAGTTGACTAACGGTTGTCAGTAGTCTATGAACAAAGGTGTGTCTTTTAGTAGTATGCTAATAGGGGCTGGGGCAGCTGATGCTGCAGTTTGAGTTGTGTGATGTGCAGTGCAGAAGAGTTTTCTGTTGTATTTTAGTAAGGCTCAGCCTCAGGCGCTCTGCCTACAGAAGTGTGCTGATTGTCTGATGTAAACCGCACGCTAAAATCACCACAGCTCTCAGAAACTCGGTTTGTGGTGGAACTGCTTTCAATTCTTCTTCATCTGGTCGAATGATGACTATAGTGCCAACAAGTGGATTTATCTGTTGGTTTGTCTATGCAACGCCTAGTACATACAAGATGAAATAATCCCTAAATAAAACTTAAATATGTACATTAAATATTTGCGATATTTACATTGTGACGACCTGTCCGGAGGGCTTCCAGCCTTCCACCCAATGAGTAAAGCCTTGGACTGGCTTTAGCAATCCCATGATCCAGGAAGCTAAACAGATGATGAATGAATGGATGCGTTGTCACTTTTGGTTCCTATCTCCGCCACTGTAAAGAAATCATAGCCATTAGCCAGTAATAGCCAGTAATGGCTCTGAATGGCTGTGTTTACTTCTCAATGATTGAATTCTACAGAATATACACACATACACACGCATACACACAAACACCGTGCACTTCATTAGGTACAGCTCATTGTGTCTACACTCATTGTCTAACACACCTCAGTGTCACAGCTGGACTAAAAACAGTCCACCAACCAGCAACATTCAGCAAACAATGCATTGTGACCACTGGTGAAGAACTAGAGAATGACCAAAACAAACTATTTTATTGTAAAATGATTAAGGTAAAAATAAATAGCATTAAAAATGCTGAGAAATTACTTTTTAACACTCTTGTGAGTGTGAACCAACTTTTCTGAAACTTTAATGCTCTATAATCAGTTTTAGTGCACCAAACACAAAAGCAGGTGAGCGCTGTGACTGCTCTTCTGTGTGTATCAAGGAACCGTGTAAGCTTTTCTTTTGTAGTAAGCAGCAAAAAAGTTGACATGACATGTTTGATTTAATGTGTCTTAATAGACAATGCATGTCCTGCGAAATAAGTATTGCACATGCGCAAAATGTGATGACAATGCTGAAATGATGTATTGTGCAGCTCTAGTCGCTAGACTATGAAGGACCAACTAGGATAATAACTTTGATACAGCGCCACCCTGAGGCAAGTTAAAAAAACCAAAGACAAAAGCTCACCGCTCGGTGTGTGAAGCAGTTGAACTATGACCTTTCTCAAATTTGTGTCTAAGCATCTACTTTACCATAACAGACAGCATAACGTCATTATAAGTTTATTTTTAGGAACTTTGATTTTGAGACATTCAGGGGGTCCAAGAGGTTCATTAGGGGATGCCTGGTTGTGGTGGCAGATGTGATCTCATAACAAGAATTTGTGTCCAGGGACAACTTCTTAACTCTATGGTTAATGTAAGCTAATGGTATTGTTTTCCCTTGCAAGAAGTAATGTTTATTTTTATGGCTTGTAATATTCTCTCTGCACAGTTAACACACATCTGTATTCAGTGTCTAATAACATTTTTGTTGTCTGTCTGGCAGTACTGATCAGCGCACCATCACCCACAACCTTGAGCTGCTCTTATATAAGGCATTGGATTGGACATTTTGAAATGTCACACGCAGTTTGTACCCACTATAATAAATCTATGCTTCCCACCAACATTTAGCCCAGAGTTCCTCATGGTTGTCCCCAGACCTCACAGGCTATCCTATGATCATCATCATCAATAGACTAACTTGACAGCAGTCTGTCTCATAACAGTCTGTCACACCACACACACACACACACACACACACACACACATATACATATACATTTTTCACTGCTGCTGTGCAATATTTAATCCAATTATGAGTAAACCATGGTCGTCATTTTTCAACTCATGCCCTCTCTCCCTCTCACTCTCTCCCTCGTTCACTCTATCTCTGTCTCTCTTTTTCTCAAACTCTTTTAATTTTAACTATGAAAGTAATAAAACTTGCATTTGGTCTGCTGTTTCCATAGTGACACTATGGAGGAGGTATGATGAACGAGGGCTTGCCTCTAAAATAAACGATTGCAGAAAGAAAGTGCTTCTCTTTTTTCTGTCTAATGAATCCACTGATTATTCGTTACACTGCTGATATCAGAAGAACAGAGAGAGAGAGAGAGAGAGAGAGAGAGATATGAAGGTAAAGAAGAAGAGACCCACTTTTGTCCCACAGATTCAGGCTCAGAGGAGATCTACACTATTACACAGCACAGCTGGCTGAGACCAAGAGCGCCATTCTAAACCGAATAGCAAAACAATGAAGAAGAGCGCATACATTAAACATCACTCTCAGACTCCTCCCTTCATCTGATTTATTCTCACAGCCACCATAACCATCACTCTCAGATCAGAGCAAGAGGCGTACAATCACTCTTATCATCTTATAATCACTTTTATTATCACTCTTATTCCCACTCTTATAATCACTCCTACAATCACTCCTGTAATCACTTTCATTATCACTCCTAAAATCACTCTTATTATCACTCTTGTGAACATTCCTATTATCACTTTTATAATCACTCTTATTATCACTCTTATGAACACTCATGTAATCCCTCTTCTTTCTTTCTTCGCTATCTTCCTCACTTTCTCTCACTTTCCTTTCTTTCTTCGCTATCTTCCTCACTTTCTCTCACTTTCCTTTCTTTCTTCGCTATCTTCCTCACTTTCTCTCACTTCCCTTTCTTTCTTCGCTATCTTCCTCACTTTCTCTCACTTCCCTTTCTTTCTTCGCTATCTCCCTCTCTTTCCATCTCTTTCTCTTTCTCTCTTTCTCTCTGGAATTTTGATATTCTAACTCTGTGAAGGTAAAGGCCAGCACAGATCTCTTCTTTTCTTTCATGTATGTGTGTTAATGTCTGTGTGTTAATGTGTGTGTGTTGATGTGTGCCTGTGTGTTAATGTATATGAGCGCGTGTCTGTATGTGTGTGTGTGTGTGTGTGTGTGTTTGTGTGTCAGTGTCGGTGTCGGTGTGTGCGTGCATGTATGTGTGTGTGTGTGTTCACATTGATTGGTTGGTTAAACAGAAGCTGGCTGCTCACTCAAGCCTGGGATTGAAAAGTGTGGAGAGTAAAACACCACTTTCATCACTCATCATCTCTCTCTCTCTCTCTCTTTCTCTCCCTCTCTCTCTCTCTCTCTCTCTCTCTTTCATCCCTCATTTATCAGTTGGAATCACTAGCATCCCTCGTTTCTTGTTTTCATTACTTTTTTCCTCTGGACACACACTTGCATGTTGTTCTGGATGGTGAATGTACTGCATGTGGATTAACTGATCTGTTTTACTCTTATCCTGAACTGTAATGGGAAAAAAAACGAGCAATTCAAAGAACAGCAAATACAATGTTAGAGTGCACCATTGTTGTCCAAAAGAAAACATTTATTATTATTATTTTTTTTTTTACAATAATTACTTCACAGGAGAAGGCAACAGTGGTCGCTTGTTTCTACACTCATTGTCTATTTTATCGGCTCCACTTACCATATAGGTGCACTTTGTGGTTCTACAGTTACAGACTTTGGGCAGATACAAGGAGGTGTACTGGATGAAGTGATTGGGCGGTGTATGTGATGTGTGTATTAATTTCAGTCAGGATAGATTACTTATTGTGATTAGTATTGTAATGGAGACGTACTGTGATGGACATGTGTGGGGACGTGCTGCTAATTCAGGATTTTTCACTTCATAAGGCACAAACGTGTGAGTGAAATTCAATGTGTGTGAGCACATGTGTTTTGTCGTGTACATGAGGGTGACCATGTGACTAACACCTTGTGTTGAAAGTCATGTCCTTATTTCTCCTCCCTCCTGAGTGCCTCCCTCCATCCTCTCGCTCTCCCTAATTCCCCTCCTCACTTACAGGCAAAAAGCATACTCACTCCATAATCACTCCATCAAACACAGTTTGCGAACAGAGAAAGAGAGAGAGAGAGAGACAAGAAATAAAAAGAGAATAGATAATAGTGAGAAAAACAGAGAGTGTGGATGTTTCATAGAGGCAAGATCCCTCTCTTTCCCTCTCTCTCTCTGGTTGTCTGTCTCTTTCTGTCTTTCTCTCTCTCTGTCCATTTCCTTCTCTCACTTCCTCTTTCCCTGTTTCTGTTTGTATCCCTCTCTGCATCTCTCTCTCCCTCTCCTGTCTCTTTCCTTCTCTCTCTCTCCCTTTCTGTTTCTCTGTCTTTCTCTCCCTTCTCTTTCTCTCTCTCCCTCACTTTCTGTTTATCTCTCTCTGTTTCTCTGTCATACTCTCGCTCTCTCTCCCTCTCTCTCCCCATCTCCCCCCTCTCTCTGTTTTTTCTCCCCTTTCTCTTTTCCTCTCTCTCCCTCTCTGTCTTTCCCTCTCTCACTCTCTGTCTCTGTCTTACTCCCCCCTCTCTCTTTCCCCCCCTCACCCCTGCCACCCCCCCTCTCTCTGGGAGGGTAATAAGAAAGTATTGGAAAGTGTTATTTGTGAGGCCAGGGGGAAGAAATAAAGAGATTGAAAAGAGGTGGAGATGGGGGTAAAGGAAAAAAAGGTTGTTCAAGCATAATAGCAATGTCCAAGTCTTGAAGTGTCAGTAAGAGGTGTGGAAAAGTCCAACTGGACTGAAATATTTGATTACGTTTATACAAGCCGTGTTATTCCGGTATTATTTTAACCTGAGCTTCTTAATGAACACATTGCGGAGTAATGTCCAAACCCGATACAGTACATTTCCTGCAAGGCTTTAAAATGAGCAGTTCTCCTAAGACAAGCATCTAAGAGGGCTACCATGTCCAAACTATTTAACCACTCTACTACCCCACAGGAAGACATACACACCTGAAGCCACACACTGTGAATGCTATACTATTTCAGGGTAGATTTGTTACAGGCATGAATCAGATTCATTCATTTTTTCCCTCCAATGTCTGATGCATCATTATCTGCTGATATCGAACTGTACTAATACCTGGTTTGAAACCTTGGTGTCATCTCTAAAAATAAACATCATTGTGATGTAACAAGTCAATCACTTGA
Organism: Semaprochilodus insignis; assembly: GCA_034552555.1. Classification (NCBI taxonomy): domain Eukaryota; kingdom Metazoa; phylum Chordata; class Actinopteri; order Characiformes; family Prochilodontidae; genus Semaprochilodus; species Semaprochilodus insignis. The sequence goes on along the minus strand of CM067474.1, from coordinate 57,662,985 downwards.
TAGGGTTAAATTTATATCATTGAATAATAGTTTGAAGTCATTGATTCTTATAATGTGTAAAATCCATTAGGAGGGCAGTAAGTGAAAAGCAGAATGGACGAGATGGAAGCAAGCCCATACTGTGCTAGTTTAGATGACATTACAGGAGCAAAGTACAAACAGAGAATAGCAATGTTGGACGTGATCCCTATGGCATTAAGAGGACTGAACTGAAAGACTGACCTGTTATTGAAGGCAGTAGATATGAGCAACAACCTCCAGACATCCTTCCATTTAAGAAAACCAGTGAAAGCATAGAAAAGCATTAAAGCATACAGCTTTTTAGAGGTTGGGTCGACCTTGGTGCCAAGGTCCTCCACGTTGGCTTGTCCTGTGGATTAACCTAGCAACAAACATTCCACACCATGTTGGAAAAACAAGATTGAGGAGTCATTGTAGCTCATTGTGATTGCATGGCAGGTTAAGTCTTGTGTTTCATGTGACTGGTAATCCAGAGTAAGCATATGGTGTTGCTTGTAGGTGCCATTAGAAATCTGTTACCAGTGGACACCCGCAAATTAACTGTGCACAATGCAATACACCACTCTTCCTGACTACACTGTCAGATTCTTATTTCCCAGCTGCTTCTCTCTTCTTTCACATTAAAGGTCTCAAATAATTTGTCGTATATGTGTGTTCTGTGTGGATGTGGACCGAGGGAGTGAAACAGAAGCGCAGCATGCTAGACCTTTAGCTAACTCCATGAAAACAGCTGTTATTTCCAAATATTATTTCATATTTGTCCACTGCCTCAACATTAGATGGTTACTGACTCAACCATTAAGTCAAACTGGATCATCTCTGTATGTTGCCTTATCTGCACTTATGTACTGGTATAAAGATTCTACCTTATAAGTGAAACTTCAAATCGGTGAACTGGATGAAACAATATATGGTTAACGCACTCATCATTAAAGGAATAGTTGCACCGAGTTTTAGAGTTTCCTAATGGTGTCCTGTGATAATCCATCCCATGCATAATTTTCTCACACAGTTCCTGCTGATTATGCTGTAGGGGCACTAACAGGATGACTCATGGAGGACATCACTGTTCCCTAAATATGCATAATCGTGTCTGTTGGGTCAGTCAGGTACAGTGATAAGGCCCATCCTTGTTTATGTCACATGCACAGCCAAGCGTGAAACTTCTTCATTCACTTGCCTCACAATGTCAAACCTACCCAGTTTATTCCTGCTGGTTGATTTCTTCTGTGAATCTGCTCAGGTATTCTTTTGATGAGTGTATATATATACATATATATATTAGAAGTAACACACGTTTATGGTCAAGATGGGTTTGGTGAAGCATGGCTGCATTTACGTCTAGTCATATTAAAGGCCGAGGAAACACCTCACACATATACAACCACTAAGTGTGAATGCTTGTGTTTAACTGAGAACAGCAGACCAGAATTAAGGGCCATTTGGCATGGCTGCACTCCAGAGCAACAGCAGGTTGGCATCAGACTGGCATTAAGTCGGCACGCAGGAGAGAGAGAGAGAGAGACAGAGACAGAGAGAGAGAATGAGTGCAGCATGAAGGTCAGACAGATCACAAGAGAGTGATGCAGACAGTGACAGAGAGAAAGAATACAGGGAGAGGTGGAGTCAGACACTGGTTGCCATAGCAGCTGTGCTGTTTGACCTTTGTGACCTTTACCCTCTGCCACCTGTCCCTGTCAGCGGTGTCTCTATAGTGATTTCTGGACAGGCACGAGCCTCGTTCCTCAAAAACGATCAAACGAGAGATGACATAAGAGGGCAAAAAGGCACCATAAGAAAATCTCAAGTGGGGTTTATTTGTGTGTGTGTGTGTGTGAGGGAGAGACTGCGGGTGTGTGGTTTTGTGTTTGTGTAGGAGTATTCGGGGTAACACTGCCCAACATTATGCATAACAGTACACAGAAACGCTTTACAGTAATCAGTGTGCAAAATAATGTGGTATTTGGGGAGGTGGGGTCCCATGTTGGCTAACTCCTCCAGTGCTGCCTCGCTGATAACTCACGTAGCAGCGCTGATGCTTCAGAGGCAACAAAATGTTTGATTTAACAGTTGTTCTTCGGGAAATGCTCCTTTCTACTCAGTCAATGCGCTGTTCTACACATTACTTAAGATTACATATCTCCTCTTCTGTATTCAGTTTAAGAAATGAACAGCGATTCAATTTTTCCACCAGTCTGTCGGGACAATTTTCAGATTTACAAATATTTACAAACTTTTCTAAAGGTATCCCAGGATGTATTTGTTACACTATAAAGGATCAACTGGGTGAACCAGTTTGCTATAGCACCACCCTGAGGCAGACCAGTTCTATATGTCTGGTTAAAGTCCACCACATACCTGCACAGTGTCCAAAAACATTTTTAATGAAGGTACGCACTCCAATGTGACAATGTGTGCCAGTGCTCAGCAACTCTGAGCACTGTTCAGTTCCGTAGAGCATCGCAGCACCCTGCTGTACTTTACCATCACTATATTAAGATAAACCAGAGCATAGAAAGCCACAGTAGATCTCATGTGGCTTCAGGTTTGCACAGAGGCAGGCAGTTAGTCTTCAGACAAATGATAATAGTAAGTTACCTCAACTGATGTTACCAGTCTAACCTATTCCAGCTCATATCGTTAAGCTGTCTGTGAAGCCACTTTGTGAAGAGGTAGTACACTGATGCCAAGCATGGTAAGTGATGGAGAAAGCTTTATTTCGTTCAGTTTATTTGAGGACAGTGTAAAAAGGAGCATGAACCTGATGTGTATTGTTTCTCCCTGCCAGCATTCTACAGTACCCCTCTACTACATGATACTACGCTACACACTGCGCGGTGCATCCGGAGGGCTAAAGAATATCAAAGACAGAATCGATGATGATAGGTGAAGCAGGCTAAAGAACTACACCATAATTTCATAATACGTTTAATTCAGGGACAACCCCTCAAATCCCACAGTTCAGACATTCAGGTAATCCATTAAGTTATTTGGGACAGTAGTGGGATAGACAGTGGGGAGCGGAGGGTTGCTGGTTCGATTCCCTGAACAGGCAGGACTTGGCTGAAGTACCCCTGAGCAAAGCACCTGACCCCAACTGCTCCTCGGGCAGGGTAGATAGGGCTGCTCACCGCTCCAGACAGGTGTGCTCACTGCCCCCTAGTGTGTGTGTTCACTAGTGTGTGTGTATGTCTATCACTGCACAAGTGGATCAAATGCAGAAGATAAATTTCTCTGTGTGCAAGGAGTCTCGGACCTCCTCAGCACCTTGACAGTAATGTGATTTCCTTTTTCTGTGAGAAGGTAATGTAACACATTACAGTTTAAACTCCTGTAATCACATCAGTCAGGTATAGCAATTAGCCCCGTCCTTTCCTACGTCACATGAATCATTCGCATGTCTCACAATTTCAAACCTACCCACCCCTAAGTGTCATTCCTGTGGGTTGATTCCTTCTGGGTGTGGCTATTTGTGCAACTATTCTTTTGATGATGAGTGTGGGCCACCTTTGCCTCATTGTAGATTGCCAATGCTGACAGTGGCACACATCGGCATGCTATCTGCGAACTGACTTCGTCCTACAAAGAAACATCTGCCTCAAACTGAAACGTTTAGAAGTATAATGTAATGCTTTCAGGGCTGTATCAGAATGAAAACTGAATCTGAGCTCTGTTTGACAGAGGTTGGGACTCTTCAACACAGGGGGTCTTTAATTATAAATGTTGAGTAGATGTTTCAACAGATTGAAACAATCTGCTTACATTCACAATCAAAGTTGCACATTTGAAGTTCAGCCTGCTGATTTTCACTCTGGAACAGTTCAGTAAGCTTTCCGTTTTATCTTAAATGTTTTATTTTGAGGCAGATGTGTTTGAGCTGTTTCTACTGGCTAGCTGAATAAGTGTTGAGACATCACCTGCTGTTCAACATATAGAAAGTAAAGCACAGCCGTCTTTGTCCAAAGGCAGGAACGGTGACAGGTTTTAAACAGTGTTTGGTCTATTGGTTATTTCTCTCTAGAGACTTTCCTGTGCAGAAAGAAAAAGAAACGAAAGAAGTAACAGTGACTCCATGTTTGCATGTGTATATGTGTGTGTGTGTGTGTGTGTGTGTGTGTGTGTGTGTGTGTGTGTGTGTGTGTGTGCGTGTGTGTGCATGCTGTAGACAGTCTGAAGACTCAAAGCCAGCACAAAACACTCGGCAAGCATTTAATCTGGTCTGACTGTGAGAGATGAGTCAGGACGTTTCTGTGTCGTCCTCCAGCATTCGCACGCCCATTAAATCACTCCCTCTCTCCACTGCCTGCCACCAACAACAAATAGAAGGGGAAAAAGGGGGGGGGGAAGTCACACGTAATGAAAGAGGGAGAAGTGAAAAAGCATAAGACAGCATTTCCCCTATAAAAATAATGTGGCTCCTCTTTTTACTCCTACACTGAGCATTCTCTTTCTCTCTCTCTGTCTCTGTCTCTCTGTCACCTTTCTCTCACCTTTCTCTCTCTTTCTCCCCCTATATCTCTTTATGCCTCTTCTATTTCTGTCTCTCTCTTTATCTTTTTGTGTCTTCTCTCTCACTCTTTCATGCCTTCCCTCTGTTTTCTCATTCTTAATTTCCCTTCTTTCTCCCCAATTTCTCTCCTGTTTCCTGTCCTCTTTCTCCCCCTCTTTATCACCTTTTTTACCTCTCCCAGTTTTCTTTTTCTCTCATCTCCCTTTTTTATCTCTCCCCCTCCCTCTCTGTTTCTCTCTCCATTTCTCTTTCTTCACTACTGCTCATCCTTCTCTTTTTCCCTTTCTATCCTTTCTTTTTCTCATCTCTCTCTGGCTTCTCATTGTATCCCTTTTTGCTCTCCACATTTTCTCTGTATCGCTCTGTCTTTGTATTTCTCCTCTCTCTCCCTTCTGTTTTCTCTCTCTCTGTGTACAGGAAGTATAGATCTGACAGTAAGCTATTTCTCAAAGTCAGATGATCCTGCGTGTGTGTGTGTGTGTGTGTGTGTGTGATAGGGCATTTGTCCAAAATGTGTTCTATTGTTTTTCTCCATGTCTTGGAAAGCTGGAAAGGTTCTCCATCAATCTATCGCTCTACTGCCCCCTTTCCCTCTTTCTCTCTCTCTCTCTCTCTCTCTCTCTCGCTCCCCCCGCATATTTCATTGATGGACAGTACTTCATTCGTCATAAACTGAAAGTACATTTAAAATAAAGAAAAACAAGAATGCTACTTTCTTTGGTAGAACTTTTATGCTTGTTCGGTGTCCTCATTGTATCTTTTTATTTTCATCATACTAAATTACTGTTGACTTTCCCATAATAGCTGCTACAGAACTGCTGATTCACTCACAGTCCATACTAGACTTATTCTGTCTTTCTCATTCTCTGTCTTTGTCAGGTTTGGACATCACTAAAGACCCCTGTATGAAGGTGCACTGTCCTCCTCACAAAGTGTGTGTGAGTCACGACCTCCAGACAGCTATCTGCACCAATCATAAACCCCCACAGCACAGGTAAGACCAACAAATAACAAGAGCAAACACAAACATATATATGCTTATGGTATTAGTACTGATTTGTGCTGGGCAGTACTGATAAAATGCAGTTTCAGTAATGTTAAAAAACATCCTTTTCTAATTAGTAAAGTCAGCTACTTTAAGTTGTACCTAGTACTGATGCAGTCACTCAAATGCTCACATACATCATATGCAAGCTGCCGCACATGAACCTGATGTCAGTTAGTCCATAGCTAATTTCAGCTAGAAGGGTGTAAAGGCATTCAACGCTGGGCTGGGAAACAGTGGATCTGTGTTATTTGGTATGATAGACATGCTTTGGGATGAATTGGAGTGGTGTTTTTGGTCAAGAACTACTAATTTAACATCAATTTCTAACCTCACTAATGCTCTTAAGGCTGATTTCAATCAAGATTTCACACCAATTTTCCAACATCTATTGTTAAGGCTGCCCACATGGTTAGAAGTGACCCAGCTTGGCCGGCCTCGCAGCAGCCAACAAGACAATATTGAAAATTAATGAAGAGTTAATGAACCCAAATCTGATATGAGCTAACATCATGTCTTACAAACATGATGCCATTGACATTGTTGTTCTGGTTTTATCTCCTAAACTATCAAAGGGAGTTTTAAAGCTCATTTTTATGTATTTTGAACTATTTTTTAAAGGGGACACATGCTACTTTTCACTGTTCGTAATTTTATTTTTGTGCTGCAGTTTTCACACAACACAATATTTTTCTCATTCTGTACTCAACCGTATATCCTCTATCTGAAATTCTCTGTTAAAGCTCCTGTGTCTTTAAGCCCGCCTCCCGATGTGCCCAGTGTGCTTTAATTGGTTAACTTACCCTCTCTGTTCTGACTGGTTAAACTGCCAGAGCAGCATTGTCCTATACATTCTGCCCCCAACCCCCCCCCCCCCCCCCCCAAAAAAAAAAGCTGTGGCTATTCTTACAATGACATCAGTTCTGGTGCATCAGTTTGAGTTTGATCCCAAAGGTCAAGTAGAACAAGTTGGTAGATTCACTTTTACAAGCAAGACTGGAGCAGGATGTTTCAAAGTGTTCCGATTTTACTGTTTTAGCTCTGTGTGTGAGGGTGTGGCAAGCTTGCTGCTAGGCAGCCAGTACGGATTGTGTTATGAGATGATGTCACCTTGTAACAGAGAAAAAGCAGAGAAAAGTGATTTCTGTGGAAGAGAGTGTCTCTTTCTGGCATGTACATTAAAAAAATGTGGGCTTAATATGTTTCCAGATCACTGACATGTAAACATGTACACACTAAAGAAAAGCAGAATAGGTCCCCTATAAAATTAATCTTGAGCACAGAGCTAGTGTTTACTATATTAGCTAACGATTAAGTATATGTATATATTCTCTCACCATTTCCAGCACACCTATAAATGATACCTTAAAATGATTTTTGATTGCGATGTCCTCTGGCGATGCTATGGAGGGAGCCGTGGTTTTGTTTGCCAAAGCTGAAATACTAGCTGACACTGGCTCACTCTGCACTCTGTCTCTATCATGGATGGCCTGCCACGTATAATCTCCCATTAATAGCGTATCACCATCCTACTGCCATCTGGCTGGCCAATTAGTCCATAAACATGATTTAAAAGTCTTTCTAAAACCTAAATGAGCTACCAGGACATCGTTTCGTTAAAAAATGGTGCTAATTGTTTACACTTTACACATCATTTTACATTCCAAGCACTCTTGTGATACCAGGGTGCCATCAGTGGCCGTCGCGAGGTCGCTGTGGGATGCCAGCATGTCTGGGTCATTCTTGACCCCTCCCCTTCCTCTTCAACCCGTGCCATGTTAGGACAAACACATATTAATTATGCAGTGGCCCTTTGAGTGGGCTCAGTAGTTCATTAGGCATAATTACTCACGCCCTTTTGATATGCAAGCGCACAGTAACCGGTGCACTTCCAAATCCTGCTCCCTGTGAAATAATGGCATGCTGATCCCCATTATAAAGCAAATACGCTGCTCGCACGCGATAACAATTTACACATTCCAGCACCTCATTTCCTGCCACCTCAACAAAAGCAAGCACTAATCTGTCATTAATGCCAAATAAATGAGGTGTGACTATCGCTATTTTATCATTCATTTACAAGATGAGAAAAAAAGGAATTAAGTAGATTGTTTGCATGTAAATAATAAATGAGTGCATAAGTAACAGCACTAGATTAGGTTTCACTAAATAACATATTAATAAATGATAAAGGCTGAGGATTATGGAGAAAAGGCTCATAATCCATTGAATAAATCACAGCGATGATTATGATCCGGGGCCGATCCCCTCAGCTCCTGCTGATGACGGTTTTTGTTGTGCGTTTTGTTGGTGATCCCCAACACAACTCTGACTGAAACGGATTAATCAGTGATGATGGTGAGGCAGGCTTGTTTGACTCACCTTGACCTTGAGCTCAGTTCAGTCAAGAAACATCCATGAGTGCTGGAGTAAGTTATAAAGCTACAAAACTTGTAATTTCAGCTGTGCTTTACTTCTCACATTTTTTCTTTAGACCCTCCAAGTTCTCATAGTTGTTATCCTTTCTTGCCACTTCCAGGCGATGAGTGAGGAATAAAATACTTCCTTCCTTCCTGCCACTTTTAACACAGAGCAGCAGGCAGCAGATAATGAATAGAAATGCAGCACTGTGCAATAATATAATCGATGAGTACAGAACACAACTGAGAATACACTCATCATCAAAAATTAGTTGCACCCAGAAGGAAATGGCACAAATAGTTACACCAAGAAGGAATCAACCGATTGTGAGACATGCGTATGATTCGAGTTTCAAGCTCGGCCACAAATCAGAATCAGAATCTTTATTTCACCATGTATGTCACACATACAAAGAATCTGACTTGGTGAGTCACACATGTATGGTATGTAAAAAGACTAGCGTTAACGAGTTTTACACTAGAGGAAAAAGTACAATAAGATACAATAAATAGAATAAAGAATAAGAATTATAATAGAGAGCCAGGAAAGGTGCTAAAAATAATATGAATATCTGTTCTTATATGTATCTTCTATACATAAGTGAGTCTGAGTGAACATAAGTTATGAACATTGTTGTTTACAGAATCTGTACAACTGTGTAAGCGGAGGAGTTACTGTAATACAGTGAGGTTCAGTTCAAGTATGAGTTGAATTTGAAGGGCAAGGTGATCACTGTGGTTATTTGGGGTAACAGCTCTTGGGAAAATGCTGTTAGCGTGTCTGGTTGTGCTGGTTTTGATGGTCCTGAGCCTTCTGCCAGAGGGTAGTGTCTGGAAGAGGTGATGTCTGGAAAAATATGGACCTAAATATGGAGCTGGGCCTTTCTTTTTGAACCTGTGCGTGTGACATTAATATATAAAGACATATGAGACTCCAGTAAAATGCAGCCCGAAGCCTGTAGTGCACAATTTGTATTTGTTTGTTTTCTATTCGGTTTAACATATTAGAATAATCATATAAACTACATTATATTTTTTTTTCACAGGGCATGTATTTTTTAAGGTTTTAAGGGTTTTTTTGTTATATGAACTTAAGATATGAATTTTGACATACTATAAATGAGCACTGTTACAATCAGTGTTTCACACTAATGATATTTCTGTTCTTTGAATGTTGTTGTTTTTATTTCTTCTTATTTATTTTCACGGGGGAGTGAGCGCACCAGCGTATGTATCATGGAAAAAAAAAACTCTTTGAAGGAAGAGGATCCTCCACACGTCGTTTTTCATAATCAAGAGGAGGCAGCTAGTAAAGTAAAAGAAATGGAAACAGCCGTTATTTACCAGCCCAGCTGGCAAAGAGGGAGAGACAGGCGAGTGGTAATTTAGCGAGCGCTGGAGGAGATGATTCTCTGAAAGCTCTTAAGAGAGGAAAGGAGGGAGAGAGCGAGAGTGAGGGAGAGGCTCTTCCCTCTCTCTCTTTCTCTTTCTCTCTCTCTCTCTCTCTCTCTCTCTCTCCTGTTCAGTCTCCTAGAATGCTGGCGGTGTGTGTGATTGGGATAGAGATAGAGGGGGACCTCTCCAGAGGGATTGTGGGTGGTGGTCTACTTAATCCACTCACAGCTCCACTGTCAGATACAGATACTCAACACTGAGAGACACCAGCACACGCATACACACACGCAGACACACATCTGAACATCTGTGAGGTGCCGTCAGACCGTATATCAGTGGATGCTGTGTCTAGCAGAGATACGACTCCTGGGAGAGCACACGTACACGCACACCCATACTGCAGCTCAAGTGTGTTAAGTGCAGGCACTTGTTTTGAGAGTGAGAGTTGCGTGATGTAGACCAGTCCACTCCAAGCACTGACTTTATTTCCTTTGCTGCTTCTGCACGCACATTGACATTTAATATCCTTATTTAGGCCTGCAGTTTAAAACACATTTTAAACAGGCCTAAATCGTGTCAGATGCAGTAATCAACACATGCACAAACAAGTGACTGTGTCAGCTATAGTTACACTACCTTACAATACAGAAAAATAAATGTGGATAAATAACACATCTCCTCCAAATTTGACAGCTTCCAGTTATTGAAGATAAAGACCAGTATTGCGTATGTTGTTTGGCTTTTGTTTTATAAAAAAGAGAATATTTAAAAACACTGTAACAGGCAATATTGGTAAGAAGTGGCAAGTACTTCAGAAACTCTCTACAGTAAGTGTTCCCCATTGATGAGTCAAAGCAAAGACCTACTACTAGAAATGCTTTTTTATGGTCTTTATAAAATGCCATAACATCAGGCTTATTAGCAGTCACACTATGTGGCACATATATATGGTCACCCCTCAGTTATTGAGGTCAGGTGTTAAACCACATCCTTTGCATGCAGGTGGATGATATCAAGCAAATAGACATGCAATCTCTATTGAAAAACACTGGCAGACTGAAGAGCTCAGTGACCACCAAGTGGTGAAGCACATTGCGAGTAAAAGTCACCTGTTCTCTACTACAGAGTTCCAAACTGCCTCTGAAAGCAATGAGTTTCAGTGACTGAGCAGCTGCACACAAGGCTAAGATCATTATGCACAATGCTGGGTGTCAGTAGAGGAGTGTTGTAAAGTGCACTGCAGCTGGACCCTGGAACAGTGGAAACATGTTATGTGAAGTGACAAATCATGTCTCACTATTAGTTTCACTATATACACTTATTTATATGTAATATATTAGTATATATTATTATTATATGATATTTTATGTGTTTCTAACTTTGTGGCAGCAGTTTGGGAAGACCCTTTCTTGTTCCAGCATGACTCTGCCCCTGTGCACAAAGCGAGCTCCATAAAGACAGGGTTTGATGGGTTTGGTGTGGAGGAACACCAGTGTACAGAGCCCTGACTGCAACCTCACTGACTGACACTGAGATGAATTGGAATGTTGATTGCAAGACCTTCTCATCTAACATCAGTGCCTGACCTCACAACTCTGCTTGTGTTGACTCAGTGGCCACATATTCCCACAAATACACTCCAAAATCTAGTGGAAAGGCTTTCCAGAAGGTTGGCCGCTGTTACAGCCTCAAAGGGGGGCAACTCCATATTAACACCCATGAGTTTAGAAGGGCAGCAAGCTCATATAGGTGTCATAGTCACATCCTCATACATTTGGTTATATAGGTGTATATTAGAAAACATGATTTTTAAACATATTGGGCTTCACAAAACAATTGATGCATACGGGCACACACTTACATAATAGAAAGACTTCTTCCACAAAAAGACATAACATCCAGCCACTTCCTTTCATTTTTTTTAATTTCTAAGAGCTAACTTCTCACTACCTAACAACTCATATAGCAGAGAAAGGTTAGTTCAACAGTTAACCATGTTAGCTTAATTAACAGCTTTTTCTAAAATCTGCATCTGTTATATATCTGATATATATTTGCTATATACTCTTAAATGTTTGCTATATATAAGGCATATATGATGTTATTCACAATATCACACAACCTCAACAATGCAAAAAGTAAAATGATCTTATATTTAAGTAATATATATTAAAAGTCTCATTTTTAAATTGTTGTAAGCTAATTTTAAGATTATTTAACCTATTTCTATGTGTTTTACTTGTTTGTAATGATTTTAGCGAGCCAAGTGTTCTCTCTGTATTGGCAGATCATTTTGCATTAAGAAACAAGTCAAATCATTTGCCATTATAGTGAGAACATACTAAAAAAACAACATACATCAAAACACATAGAAATAGGTTAAATAATCTTAAAATGACCTTACAACAATTTCAAAATGAGAATGTTAAGGTATATCAACCAAATATAAGATAACATTATTTGTCAAAATGTAATTTGTTTGCAGTGATGTGTTCTATTGCCTTCATAGAGTTGCCAACTGAAGATCTTGCATAAGGGCAACAACAGGTGTGACCAAATGACTGTCAGTATTATATTATAGGTTATCTAATGTTTGAGTTTTCTGTTTGTTCTATGTGTTAAAGCAGAAACCTTAGCCACTTTTCCACAACGCGCTACTGGTTAGATTTGAATTTACTGATTGATCAGAGTGAATAATAGCAATAGCTGCATTTCCACCCAAACACAAGTGCTAATGCGAGCTACCAGATTAACATGCACTTTTACGTTGCATTTGAACAACCAGAATCATCTTGTCAACTGAACTTCTAATGGCAGATTCATGCAGTGGAAAACAAAGTAGCTGACTCTACAGTTAACTGAAGTGTGAAGTGAGTTCGTATTAGAATAAAAAAAAAAACCTTCACAACCAATCACATTGCGCTGTTGGAACAGATAAAATACAGTAAAAACAAATGCAGACAATTCTGAATTTACCAGATATATAGTATACCCATCTATTTTGAGCATCCTTCCTAAGGGTTTTGTTTCCTCTTCTCACCAGCAGCTTAGTTTTTCACCACTGTGGTCCATCTTCTTATGATTTGCGAATGGAAATTGCTACACTGGTAAACAGGTTAAACTATGCACACTCCACAAGATTCTTATAACTAATTACACCAATTGCAATCAGCAAAACAAGGCTCTGCCCCTTGAGGAACAGGCTGCCGATTTAAATCCTAAATTACATTTGTGTGTTTTTATATGTGGATTTATGTGTGTTATTCCATAATAACTGGCCCAGAATGTTAACAGCCCACAGGGAATGCTCCAGATTCTCCTGGTTACCCACTCCCACACTGCATGTAATCTACTCACTCAGACCATCACACAGATTGCATAACAGCTAATAGTGTCAGCCTCAGACTTTCTAGTCCCACACTCAGATGGAGCATCCACTATATTCTAAACATATAGCCTTGTTTATGCATATCCATGCAGCTGGCTTTAACAGTCCAAACACACTATTCCAAGCATTTGCCTGCTTTGCATTCTGTTGAGCCTTTAGTTGCTGGACTGAACATAAAAATTCTGAGGTTCATGCATTACATCTTTAAAGCTTTTAAAAAGATCTAATGAAATTTCGATGTATCTAATATTTGTTGTAATAACATTCCACAGTATTTTCTTTGTTTCAGGTAATTCTATATAGAATTTTTTTCTTTTGGCATATACACTCATCATCAGAAGAATAGTTGCACAAATAGTTGCACCCAGAAGGACTCAACCAACAGGAATGAAACTTGGTGGGTAGGTTTGACATTGTGAGACATCTGAATGATTCAAGTTTCACGCTCAGCCACGCATGTGACATAAGCAAGAATGGGCCTTATCGCTGTAACTGACTGACCCAACAGACACAATTGTGGAGCAGTGATGCCAGAAGTCTGTAATAGTGTCGTGCTAGACTGTCATGGAGTGACTCAGAATGACAGCGTGTCATCTTCAGTGACAAGTCCCGCTTCTGTTTTGTTGGAGACGACCAACTAATCTCTGTGGAGGCACCGTGGTCAGCAGCAAGATGAATGGTTTGTTGTCACACGGTTTGAGGCTGATTTGTTCCTCCCGACAATTGCAAAAGGTCTCCCGATATTGGGGTGATCTCAAATGATCATTATCCTGTGGGGTGGGGTATCTGTAGTCCAGTCTTTACTCTCTGAAGCAGCCCCGGTCCATTCAGGGCCACACCAATTGTGAATTGTACATATAACTCAGTATGCTGTGAGTGGGGTGGATGCCAGTTCTCTGGTAAGAGAAGAACTGAATGGAACTTGTCAGTGTGTACTGAAGACGTTATAATCATGGTAGCTAACTTGAAAACTAAGTGGGTTACAGAGAAGGAGGATACACTTGCTAACTTGTGGTAGGAGCATGAATGTCTGTATAATGTGTCCTATAACACATACCACAACAGTAGCATCAAAGACAAATGAGCTGTGCAGAAATTTCTAGGCCAGGCATTAAATATATTGTAGCCCTGTTATGAAAATCACCTGCCTCTATATGTGATACTCTAATTGTTTGCCTGTGGTTGGATTTCTGCATGTCAGTCAAATGCCTTTTCTTGTCAAAGCAGATCGTCACTTCATGTGACAGAATGCACCAGACTCTCTGATGATATAGGCACTAGTTAGGTACTAGTTTTCTGTAGTTTATCAAGTGATGTAAGACATGCATGACACAGGCAGTCACCTCTAAGACACACAGTCTTTACCATTTAACGTTTTAATGCACCATGAACATGTACACACACATACATAGGCACACATTCACATCCAGCTTAGTCTGTGTGCTCTTCACTAAGCCTGCATTAGACCATTGTTTCACTGCTAGACTGGTGCAGGTCGCACACAATAAGCTGGCATTTCTACTGTGTTATTATAGCGTTCGTGTCACACCTCTCTGGCAATCACACACAAACCGTGCCACTGCTCCTTCACATATCCGCACAGAGGTGACTGTGTGTGTGAAGCTTCCTTTCTTTACAAGTTATTTGTATTCTGTGAATGAACAAGTGTCACACTGTCCTGGTTTTATCTCTCTCTCTCCCTCTGCTGGAGCATCAGTCTCACAGGGAGAGAGAGTTACTCCCAGGTTAGATAAGCTATGCGCTGTTCATATAGTAAAAAACATAAAGACTCTTTTTATGATCAAATCTTTCTCTCTCTCTCTCTCTCTCTCTCTGTCAATTTTCAGTGTTAAGCCAAGGAAAGGTAGTCTTCCCCGTAAACACTGGGTTGGAGCAATGACTCATGGGAATTGTAGGCCGTGTCCTGTTGCTGGCCATCCTAGCCCGGTGTGCGGCTCAGATGGACATACCTATTCCTCCAAGGTAAGTTTATCTTCATCATCATCTTTGCCATCGTCACCATATTTACTGCCAACATTATCACCATTATAATCATCACCACTGTCACCAACACTGCCATCATCATCAACATCATGGACATCATCATAATCATTATCAGCACCATCACCATCATCATCATAAAAATCATTACCAGTATCATCATAATCATCACCACTGCCATCATCATCAGCAGCATCATCAGCAGCAGCAGCATCATCATCCTAATAACCACTAACATCATAATCATCATCACCACCATGATTACCATTATTGCCAACACTATCATTTTTATAACCATCATCCCTATCACCAGCACCATCATCACAACCATCACCATCATCACAACCATCACCATTATCATCACATCACAATTGTCATTATCACCATATCACCATCATAATCATCCTCACCACCATCACCATCATCATCACAAAATCAGCACAACCATTATAACCATTATAATCGCAACCATCATCACAATCAACTTCATTAACATCATTGTCATTATAATCATCACCACCATCATCATCATGATCATCATCATCACCCTTATCACTACTGCTATCATCAAAATAACCATCATCACTATCATCATCATCTCCACCATCGTCTTCTCCATCATCATCACAATTACCATCATCAGCACCATCACCAGTATTCATCAGCACCATCACCATTATATTCAAGAATCACCAAGTTGATGATGACAATGATAATCATCGTCACCATCATCACTTTGGTGATTTTTTTAAGATAAGATCATCCTCACATCATCTTCACATCATCTTTACTTATCTTAGACTGCTCTTCTTAGATTGCAGTTTTGCTATAGCTACCACCAACCTCAAATTCAGGATTTTCAAATTGAAGAATTCTGTGTGAAGCATGATCCAGTGTGATTAGTTTAAGCAGAGGAGGTTTGTTTTATATAGGGTAAAGTATCTGTGTAATTTCTAGCATTACCAGTGATAGCACATTCAGTAACTATAACAATACAGGACTCATCCATGGCTGTTATCGGGTTTAATTTTGAACAGAATTATTATTACTGAGGGAACTTTGGGTTCAGGTAATTATAGTAGGCCATTCAGTCTGGAATTAGTACAGTCAGACTAAAAACTGCAGACATTGCAGATTCATGCTAGATTAAAACCATGGATTTTGTTGGTAATCACTTCAATTACAGTACCTCTCCAGGTAGAACTAATCCAGCTTGAATAGCATTTAAGAAGGTGTTACACAAGACCAGTAGCATTCATCTTGCACCAAACAAGTGTGAGAAAGTTGCAGATGGAAGACTGGGTTCATCCTGGATTCTTTTTCTGGAGTAATTACTGCACAAATAAATCGTTTGATCCTCCAGTGCATAGCTGACTATGAATCAAACATTTATTTAACAGCACGAGTCCTTGAACTGTCACATGTAGGCTGCAGTATGTGTGTGTGCTTGTGTGTGTGTGTGTGTGTGTTTGTGTGGTTGTGAAGTGAAAAGCAAGTGAGTGGAGGTCAATCAGTGTATTAGCAAAAGCGGGACGCTTGACCTTCACCTTCAACTTTCTAAGCTGTGACTCAGCAGCCTAAGCCCAAATTCACCTTTTTCCACCCAGCCATTTCTCTATCTCTCTCTCTCTCCCCCTGATTCTGTAGCGGTGTGTGTGTGTGTGTGTGTGTGTGTGTGTGTGTGTGTGTGTGTGTGTGTGTGTGTGTAAATTGTTCAGTCATTGGTGATGGATGATCGGGTGGATGAACTGTGTCCGCTGTCGCTATTGGATTCCCGAGCCTGCACGCTTTTGCTTTCCTCTCTCGCTCTCCCTCCATCCCTCTTTCCATCCATCTCTTGTCTCTCCAATTATCACTTCTTCCATCTCTCTGTCACCGCTGCTGTAGACTGGGTAAAGTCCTGCAGGGAATAAACACAGGGGAATGGAGGGGCACCTGCTGAGACCCTCTAACCAATCCATATACACATACATTTACCTCAGTCAATCCAAATACACATATACACTCCACTGCTCCACTGTTAAACTCCACTGTTAAACCTCAGCCCAACCACCTAAGCCCACTGCCTGACGCATGATAGCACAGGTAACATGTACACGTAACTAACCAACAACCACATAAACAACATTCAAGAGCACGCCTCCAATGAGCCTCCGCGCTCATGGCAGCACAAGCTACATAGTACCCCGTTTCGAAGGCCGACTATGCAGGGAGAGACCGACCCTGGGGCACATGCAGTCCCAGCCAGCACAAACTCTGAGGGCACTTGCTCAGTGGCGATGAGAGCCCTCAGTCCTTGCTCTACATGAGTCTGACAGGACTCCTCACAGCTCACCACTACTGGGGACAGCAGCAACAGCTCTTTTCTCAGGCACCACCAATCAATGAAATGCCATTGATACATACCCAAAGCACCCAATCACCATACAGCCACACCCACAGCACTCAATCACCACATAGCCACCCCCACGCCAACCAATCACCACACAATCACACCCACAGCACCCAGTCACCACACAGCCACAGTCACAGCACCTAATTACAATATGGTTACACCCATGGCACCTAATTACAATGCATCCACACCCACAACACCCAATCACCACACAGCCACAGCATCTAATTATCATACAGCCTCTGGTCTTTAATCTCCTCTTCTGGAGAGTGGAGAGAGAGAGAGAGAGCACGTGTCAGGCCTCATCAGGGTGCTGCTGCCTGCTGAATCCAGTTGGGGAAATGAAGGATGAAAGGAAGCGAGCGATAGAGAGAAGAATTGAGGTTTAGAGGGATAAAAGCAGATGAGGGTGTACGGTGTAGCAGAATTTGGTGTTCTTTTCTGTCCTCCTTGGCAGCATTGGCTGCTGTTCATGCTTGTAGAGCTTAACTATATTCAGTTTGTGTAATTGGTCTACTAATACTGTTACACTGTTTCTTTCCCTCTCCCTAGCTTTCAGTATCCCTTGTTCTATATTTCTGTCTTTCCCTTTTCCTTCCTGTCTCTCTTTTTCTCTCCCTTTCCATCCATCTCTTTTTTCTTTTATTTCTTTCTTTCTTGCATTCCATTTTTCTTTCTTTGCTTTCCCTGTCCTGTCTTTCCACCACTCTTTTTCCACTTATTTTTTTATTTTTCTTTCTTTCTTCCTGTCTTTCTGTTTTCTTTGACTACTTCCCCCTCTCTCTCCCTTTTCCTCTCTCTCTCTACTTTTCTCCATTTCTCACCCTCTCTCTCCTTCTCACTTTCTTTATCTCATTCTCTCTAGTTCTGTCTCCTTCTCTCTCCTTTTCTACATATTAATCTTTCCTTTTTCATGCACTCTCTATCTCTGTCTTTTCCCCCTTTGTTTCTCTGTCTCTTTCTCTCTCTCTCTCTCCGTATATTTGTAATGTTATCCTCTTAAGTGTTTTCTTCGTCATGCTTGTTTAGTTGCTGGTTTTTATCTCTCTTTCAGCAGCAGCAGCGTGTGTGTGTGTATGCGTGATTGTGTGTGTGTGTGTGTGTGTGTGTGTGTGTGTGTGTGTGAGTTGTGAATGTACCTGTCACGCTGTAATCAAATTAGAATGGCTGTGCATGCCATTTTCCTCCAATCCCACCAAATTGAATTTTTTAGAGAAATGTATCATATGATTTCCTTGGGCAAACGATCTAATTTGACTTCCATTATCCGTGTATGTTTATATGTATGTATGTATGTATAAGTGTGTGGGTGTCTGTATGTATATTTGTCTGCTGTACTGTGTGTATATGCTGTGGTGTTTGTTTTCTAGTGTGTTTGAACAGTTTAATTAGTATACATTAGCCCACTGATTGTTGTGTTGTAATGAAGATGGATGAGTTTTAACTGGACGCTGTGAAATTGGATGTGTCACAAACATTTTAGTCTGTGTGTGTGTGTGTGTGTGTGCGCACGCGTATGTGTGTGTGTCTGCATAAGAAAATTGAATATGTCAGCGAGGCAGGAGAGATTTGCATTGACAGCTATCACTGTTCTCCTCTAAGCCTTTCATACAGCTGTCACAACATGCTGCGAGCGTGACGGCGTGTGTTTCTGCTGCAAAATCGTACAGAGATACATGGCTGCTCCTGTACAAGCCGCTGTAATGAAACCAGCAGTCCTGCCTTCTCCCTAAATTAATACCAGTTATTATTGTCTGTACTATTTAAACACAATTATGTAACTTCATATGTAATAACATAATTAATTACATCATCAGTTTCATTTACATGTCAGTTACAGGTTCCAGCCTGCACTTTCATCTAACCTTGTTATCATAGATAACACATCCCATTTACATTATAATTAAATATCTTCTCCTCCACTCACAGTCATATGCAAAAGTTTGGGTGCCTGGTCAAATTTCATGTTCTGTGAAAATATGTTAACAAGTCTTTTTCAGAGAACACACTACATTTTAAGACCATACAATCTGGTTATATACTGATTTTAACATATTAGGAAAAGGTTAAAGTTATAGCATATTTAATTTGCATTGTTTTTCTTAGTTGTATTGTGTTACATTTATGGAATAAACAGAAATACAGCACAAAAAGTTGCAGAAAATGGCAAATTTAAGTGCATTCATGTGCTAAATCATACCATACATACATCAATCTGATATCAACTAAGGATTTAGCATCTGCACTTTTGACAGAATCTTGTTTCAGTGAGCTGTGTCTGAGATATTTAATTGATTAATTGAAAATAGGTTTTGCTACATCAGTTCAAACTGTCAAATGTTAAACGATATTAAAGCGATACTTCAGTCAAAAATCAAATGTAGCCAAATACTGGCCTCTTACCCCATATGTAGTTGATTATACCTCATATGTAGTAAGATATATTTGTGTCTGAATTTAGCTTCTTTAGATTTGCACTAGCTACAGGGCTAATATAGCTAACAAGTAATATAGCTATAGCTATAAGCTTATAGGGCATTGTGCAAACTGTATGTTTAGACAAAGGAGCAGTGTGTAATCCCTAGTGGTAAGATTGTGTATTACAGCCCACTAAACGATGGTGGCCGTCTGGTTTTCTGCCATTGAGTCAATGCCTGTCCAAGTTTTCCCCCTTTAGCAGCGAGGATTCACCCTCTTGTGCTTTTACTGCTCAATACTACGTCTGACTCTCCATTTGTCAAAATTTGGTTAGTTTAGTTATCCAGCATCAGCATTCTACCCACAGAGTGATCTTTCCTACCATGCTAATATCTTAAGTGCAGTGTAGTAACTCAGTGTTTTAAATGTTTTGTTGTGTGTTTAATGTTAATTCCTTTAATGTTGATTGCAAACAAGCTAATTTAGGCTTTCAGTACATCCTAACTGTTCTTTTAATGCTGGTATTATATTCCAATAAGCACATTCACCCACTTCCTGTTAAAATTTTCCTGTTTCACTTCAAATGGTGCTGCGGTTACATTCTAGCACCTGATGCGGTATAGTAGCTGTTGCACCATTTAAGATGGAATGGAAAAATTTGAACAAGAAGCTGAGTGCCAGCACCAGAATGTAAATGCTGCATCGTTTAAGGTGGAACAGGAAAATTCAAACAAGAACCTGGCAAAAAAAGAAGTCTCAAAGTTTTAATAAGGACAGGTAGTAATAATCCTACCCAGATAATGTCCTACCTGGAGTTTTATGCACGGAGCTCCTGATGAATGCCGTACAGTAGGACGTTTTGACAAGGATTCTTCTTCATCTACCAACCAGAGCTATAGCGCATTCAAATTCAAGCTGCTGCTTCAGTGTAAAAAGTTTAAATGTGAAAGGCACTCTTTCAGCCACTGTGTGCTTTGTAGAGCTATAGAAACATTGCAACTCTGCATGGCAGCCTCTGGCGGAAGACAACATGCTTTCATGTAGAGGGGAAGAGCTCATTGTAAGGTAATGATAACAGGATGATTCGTACTTACAGGTAATGATACACAAATGACAACATAGCTCTGAATATTATATTCCATTCCTGCTAATAGATCCCTCCAAATCTGTCACACTGCTCCGTTAGCATCTGTTAATATTTAACGGCATAGTTAGATATATGATAAATTACATGTATTTTTGTGTATATTTACTTTGTTGTCAGGCTGAGGCACAAACGTAGCAATGGATACTTTTTTTTCCACAAAATAGAAGTTCCAAAAACTTTTTTCAACTTTTCATCTAATCATAATAACATATCATCTCCTCTACTCACAAACACAGACATGATAAGGAGACAAAAGTTTAGAATCTGCACTTTAGACAGAATTTCCCTGCTTGTTTCAGGGAGCAATGACTGAGAAATAATTCCAATTAAATTACACCATGCATTTTTAATGGATTCTTAGTAAATGAGTTTTGCAAAAACAATCATATTAACTGTTAGATAAAATGTTCAAATTACACACTCACTGACTCTCAGTCATCTCACATTCAACATTTAATGCTTTTGGACCAAAAGCACAACTGGATGTAAATCATCACTGTCATAATGAAATGTGTTTTTTAGTTTCTTTGACACTATTGGAATACGTCATTCGCCCGATGTATTGCACCAACAGGAACGGTCAAATGCACCAATAGAAGCAGTAACATGTTAATTAAGGATCATTTTTCATGCTATAAAGTTAGACTATAAAATGTAACACTTAGAAGTGACACTTCTCACTAGTTAAACAACTTTCCTGCTCTGACTGAAGTTGATCAGGTTGACTGGACATAAATATGCTAAGCCATGTCCAGCCCCAGGCTGCAAAGGCACCACAGCACCAGCAACCTTCTCTCATCATCTCTTCTGGGTCATGCAGACAGGACTGACTGATAAGTGCTCTGCCCAGGCTGCTTAACTGTACCACACATTCCAAAATATGGATGGATGTGGGGATGGAGTGGCTTCACATGCAACCAATAAAGAACTCCAAAACAGTAACTTTACAGTAGCTTTGTGAGTGAGTGAGTGAGTGAGTGAGTGAGTGAGTGTGTGTGTGTGTGCAGTTTGGGTGTTTTGTCTACCAGTTAATAAGCTCACCGCACAGAAAATTTGTCTTTAAGGTGCGTGTTTAAGGTGCTAGTAATTTCAGGCTCCTGCAGATGATGATGAGGATGGTGGGGCTAAAAATACCTGCAGGGTGTGTAACGGGATAGATTGAGAAGAGGTGGTACAGTGCAGCGAATGTCTCGTCTGATGTGTGGAAAATGGCTCCAAAGCAGATGTTAATGATTGGCTAAAAGGAGTGATTGCATTTGGGCGTGCCAAAGACCATAGTGTGAAGGAAGTAGCTGAATTCGCAGGTGTATGGAAGCGTATGGTCATACGGGTCTACCAGCAGTGGCAAAAATTCTCTGCAGAATTGTGCCAGGGAAGGCATCCACCAAATCTGTGACCAAACTGTGCAATTCTTTGACGAGTGGCTGAGCATTGACGTCCAGTTCATCACAGCTGTTATTTGCTGTTACTCGTGGGGGTATTACATGCTACTAAGTTCGTTTCAGTCACAGGTGACCAATTTTTCTGCCCGGTGAGCTTATGATCTCAAGACTACAATGATTCTGCAGAACTCGTTTACCTGTCTGTTAAAGTCTGTTCTGTTCTGCTTCAGTCCATTTATCATGTGAACTTCATGAACTCCACGCAGGCATGCAGTATGTATGTGTGACTGGCGGAGGTGTGTTAATGAGAGAGAACTGTTTGGAATTTTGAGTCGTAATTAAAACACACTATTAAAAAGTCGGAACACAAATATCCATCTTGTTTCTCTATCAGACTTGAGCGTTTGAATAATGATAGGATCTCGTTCTTGTTAACGCTCTGCATTTTAATTGAGCTTTGCATGGCTGGGTAATTCATTTCTGTGCTTTTTCCCCTCCCTTCTCTTTTCAAACCTGCTCTGCCACATGATCGGAATGTGAAATTACCTCCAACTTTATAGGACCGCAGCACATTTTGCATTATGCATTATGTTATTATGTGTTGACACGGGTTCAATATTGGATATGTAATATAAAGGAAAGGAATTTATAAGTTCAGCGACTGACTTTTATCACTGTATGAAGTATGCATGAAGCCACACATTCTAATTAAAAGCAGGAAATCTTAACCTTCATCTCCGATACACACTTCTCCTTTTCCAGCAACATTAACAGCATGCTGACATATAGGACCCAACATTTTGAGGGTGTTTTGATGTTTAAAAGTGCGTCTCGGGGACAGACTCATGGGATTCACACGCTATTCATGCACCTTATTTGGTGAAATTATGTTATGAAATTATGAAGCCAGGAAAAAGGGGTCATTTTCCTCCATAACACAAATGTAGTCGATAAGCAGAGATGTTTGGTGTCCATAATAATTCTTTTTTCTTTCCTTTGCACTGGCGCTATGAGACTAATGTAGCTAATAAGCAATGGAAGCGTATATACCATCAGTTAGCATTATGCAAACTGCATGCCTAAATCACCACCCACCAAATATCTCATGGCTGATTGACTACATCTGCAGTAGGTGTAGAAGTGAGGGGGAAATTTGTGTAACACACACTTTTTGCCGAGCCTTAAAATATATTTTTAAAAACACGTTAAGGTTTAGTAAATGTTCTACTGGTCTATTCATCATTAAATATTCAGACAGTCCTGACAGAATTATGTTATTAATAATACATTTATCTTTTTCTGGCTACAGTGGCTCAAATCACATCATGATTTATCAATGATAAAGGAATAAGCAAACTAATTAAACAAATGCACCCTGTTTAACACATGAACATCTTGTTGATGACCCATCCACTGTTACTGATCCTTTAATCCTTTAAATTCCTCACCAAGAAAAAAGAAGAAAGACCTTACCCATATTAGACTTTTTGTTGTATAAAATTACATAATTCTGTTCAGTGAAACCTCCGAAACTATAATATCCTGGAAAAAAAATGCCTACCTTCAAAAATTCCACCAAAAACAATTCACATGTGTGGAATGATTTACTTATTGCTTGCTTCCTCTACGGATGAGAACAGTAAAAGTGTATCTTCTTAATTGAAAGACCTCTAGTGGATTTTTTTAACGTAACATACCGCTGCCGATTGGTAGAGATGGCACAGTCGGGTTGAGTTTAACACCTTCTTCACTATATAATGACTCAAAATGAGGTCTACCAAAAAGCTGAGAGGAATGTGGCACAATTGTCCAGCAGTAACTGCAGCTAAATGTTTCTGGTAACTGTTGATCTCTGGACTTGGTAACTGTCTTGGTGTGAACTACATTACCCATAGTCCTCCTCTCTCTCTCTCCATAGTGTAAACTGGAGTTCCAGGCTTGCATTTCAAAAAAAAGCGTCTCAGCCAAGTGTGAGGGACCATGCCCCTGCCTACCCGGACAGGAAGTCATCAAACCCCACAGCGAAAAGAATGGTAAGTCACGTTTTTGCTTTGTCACTGCATTGTGGGTATTTTAGTATGTGGAAATAACACAGCAGGCCTGGGCAATGTAGACATTTACAAGAGCAGTGTGACTGATCTGAGTTTTTTCGTACTGCTGTTTTTAATGTTATCATGCTGGTTAATGGCAAAATTGCTGCTGTTGTTCCAATAGATGCAGGTTCTGTTTTTAAAGAGGCAGTTTTATATTGCAGGTTATCCACTGATAACCATTCAATCTACTGCCACCATTCAATCTACTCTGATTTCTATTTCTGATTTATTTTGATATATAAAAAAGAAGATACATTAAACATGCTCTTTTTTTGTTTTCATTTATGTCACATTCTGTTTATTTTTAACATTTTCAGTAAGAAAATGCACAAACAGCAGTATTGTCCACACTTTATTGCCTTATATATTTTTATTCTGAAGAAGGAAATCAGTAATAAGCTCTTAGCAATGTGAATTCTGTCCTGAATATGAGGTCATGCTCACTCATGAACTACCATAGTGCATCCAACAGTAAAGACAACATGGAGCATCTTTTGTACAGGGATAGAAAACACAGCTGCAGACAGAAAACCTCTACGTGCTGATTCATTTTACTATGACCAGCGTGGACATGTATGCACACCAGCTACTCTTGAGGTTATTTTTTGTGTCAGTGACAAGTTCTGGCTGTTTCACTGGCAAGACATTAGGCTTAATGAGCTCAAAAAAGTTTACATTCTGATTAAAGTAGCTTTTTAGGTGAGGCCAATCATTCTCTGAGTAGAGAGTTCAGGGCCATTTTCTGCCATTTGTCTTTGCACAGAGAGGACTTTGTCTTCCGCGTTTAACCCATCCGTGAAGTGAAACACCCACATACACACACACTGGTGAACGCACACACTAGGGGGCAGTGAGCACACTTGAGGGGTGGGCAGCCCTATCCACGGCACCTGGGGAGCAGTTGGGGTTAGGTGCCTTGCTCAAGGGCACTTCAGTCAAACCGGCGACCCTTCGGTCACAAAGCTGGTTCCCTAACCTCCAGCCCACAACTGCCCCTGCCACACGGTACCGGCTCAACTTGAGTCGGCTCTACTTGCTTTTACTGGTAAATATGCCGCAGACTACTGAATGGTTAAAGACTATCAGCACCATCACCCTATACATATACTGTATGCAAATGCTAGCTATCAAGTTAGCGTACCCTCTCGTGTCAACTCTGAGCAACCAGAATTGTCTCGTCATCTGTACCGTCTCCTGTTTTTTCAGCAGCCCGTTGTCTTGCTGCCATCATCAGCCTCTTCTGAACAAAACTTGTCTCCTTTATGTCATGGCAGCTCATGTTGCATTGCTGTGATAATCAGTTATACTGAGGGGGAACTATATCTGCAGTGGAAAACAAAGTAGCTAACACTTGTAGCGAAGAGTTGAGCCATACCATGTGGTGAAAAGGCACCATTAGTCCACAAGGTTCACCATCATTTGGACATTGCTGAGCCCTGAATCCTCAACATCTAGGGGAATGGAAAAACACTGTTCGATTTTACTTGTATTTTTGGACCATTTCCATTGGTCTATTCATCATGAAATGAAAAACAGCAACCTACCTCAGCAAAGAACAAAACATGTACCACTTTATTGGGATCTGCCTGAACTGCCATAATGACAGTGAGTAACTATGTAATTGTCTGGTCATTTTTGTGCCACTTGAAAGCAACTTGTTTGGCTAATAGCTACATTGCTTGCAAGTTAGCTTAATTTAAGGGCTGTACTACATTGTACTTCCATGAAACAACGTATTGCACTGTCCTGCACACACATTCACAAAAATGCATAGAGATAACCTGATGCATTATCCTCCTTACCTACACTACTCGTGTTGACATGCAAAAATATAATGTGCTTTGTGCCTTTTTGGGCTCACACCGTCACACAAGTGTCCACAGTTATAGAACGTTATGTGTAAAATGTGAAAATATGTGAAAAATAAAAAACTATGGAGGACAGCTTGCAAAAATGCTAAAAGCATTAGTGGTAGCTTCCTAACCTTACCTTATGTCACATTATCATAGCGCTGCTGTCAGAACAAAACCTCCAAAAAATGTACTTGCATACTTTTAATGTAATTCAGTGTAAACAGACTTTATTCCTTTTTTCCGAGACGTTTCTTATGTGCACTCATGTGTACGTATGTATAAGTATGGCGTTGGGCCACCATGTTTGCTAACGCAATATGCCTACGTCTCCACATGGAGTTTAGAGGTTCCTAATGGTGTCCTGTGATGATCCATCCCATGTAGCTTGAATATTCTCAAGTAGTTCCAGCACTACTGTCCTAAAAGTCATTGTTCACTAGGAGTGGAGGTGAATTGACACAGGTCTTCTGGACTTGTGATGCATGACAACAAACCGTTCATCTTGGCACTGACCACGGTGCCCCCACACGGATTCGTTATTCATCTCCACCAAGACAAAAGTGGGACTAATTAATGAAGATGACCCGCTACCATTCTGAGTCACTCCATGACAGCCTGACACGACACGACAAGGGCAGTTGTCGTAATGGTCTGTGTGCATGTAGTCCTGCGTCATGCAGCCGTCTGCCAGTGGTGCTGGCATTAACAGGATGACTCATGGAGGATGCTGCTTGCTGAGTGTCCACCATTGTGGCTGTTGGGTCAGTCAGGTACAGCGATAAGGCCTGACCTTGCTTACGTCGAGCCGAGCAAGAAAACCTGAATCATTCGCATGGCTCATGATGTGTTTCATTCCTGTGGGTTGATTCCTTCTGGGTGCAACTATTGTGCAACTATTCTTTTGATGATGAGTGTAAAACTATTACATATAGAATATTACAAAATCTGTCCTGTTGTACAAGTGTTATGTTATAGAGGAGTTCAAGTTTACAGTGCAAGGTGTCCACTATGGTCAGCGGGCTCTACAGCTCTGAAGAAACTGTTAGCAAATCTGGTTCTGCTGCTTTTGATGGTCCAGGGTCATCTACCAGAGGGTTACGTAAGAGAGCTTTATAATTTTTTCTTCTCCTGGAAGAAATTTGATGTTGGGAGCAGCTGCAAGTGTTACCAAAGACAGAGGAGAACACCCTTGAGTACCATTAGTTCCTATAGGTACCAGTCTTGATTAAATAAATCATGAAACTGGAATTTCCCGTACTGAACTGATCGCCAGTGGATAAAAGGATCGTCCCAATTTTCTGGTGCCAAACGTTCCAGTACTGTGCAGTACTCATAGTGACTCCCTGTGATTTTGTTTTTACCCCAGCAGCAATTACCTGAGCTCAACACCAGGAGTGGAGGATTAAAGTTAATGTCAAATTATAGAGGAGATTTGAGCAGCGTACAGCTGGAGGAGAGTAACTGTGCTGACTTCAGCTGTTATACGCACGTGTGTGTGTGTGTGTGAGAGTGGTCTCTGTGCCCTGAGGAAAAGGTTAGTCCCAGTAAATGGTGAATTAAAAGTTTCAGAAACTGAAGATGAGGTCAGAGAGAGAGAGAGAGAGAGAGAGAGAGAGAGAGAAACATAGAGAGAAAACAGTTTACGTGAGGACAGTAATGTGTGTGAGTTGTGCTGTTAGGAAGTTTGGATGATGCGCCCAGGAATAACTGTGTTTGTGATGTGTGTTAAATTCACAGCCTTCTCTTCCCCTAATACTCAAAGGTATTTCCTCACGGCGTTCCGATAGACCTCTCGCTCCTATAGAGTAGCATGAAAACCTCTCTCTCTCGTTCTGCTGGCTGGAGGCTGTGACTCTAATGCTGTTAGTAAAGAAGGCCGTCTGCTCAGAGGATGAATCACACATCCGCTCTGCTTTCCATACTGGCTGCTGCTTACAGCCTTTATCTCTCTCTCTCTCTCTCTCTCTCTCTCTCTCTTTCTTTCTCAGTTCAGTTTAGCTCAGCAGTGTTCTATATGCTTGAATGTTTTTTTTCAGTTTTTTTTTCCAAAGCAGTTAGCAATAAACACATAAACACACATGAGAGAAAGGAATAAAGATGAAAGAAGACATTTACAGGATTGTTGCTAGTCAATAAAGACAATCAATGAAAAAAAGTGTTGAGACATCTCTCTCTCTCTTTCCCTCAAACTGTCCTCTGTCTCTCCCTCTTGTTCTGTCTCCCTCTATTCCTAGCTCTCTTTTATATTCTCTCTCACTCTTTCTCTGTCTTCCTATTCTTTTTCTCTATCCTTGTCTCTCTGCCTCTCGTTCTCTTTCCCCGAATTCTCTCTTTCTTTCTCTTTGTCTCTCTCCTCTGTCTTATCTCTTTCCCTTGTTTCTTTCCCTCTAATTCTCTCTCCCAAGCAATCTCTTTTTTCTCTTGCTNTCCCTTGTTTCTTTCCCTCTAATTCTCTCTCCCAAGCAATCTCTTTTTCCTCTTGCTACTCTCTCCTCTCTCCCATCTCTCTCCTTCTCATTCCCTCTCCCAAGCTCTCTCTTTCTTTCTCTCATTCTTTCTCTCTCTCTCTTACTTCCTCTCTGGCTTGTTTTCTCTCCCAAGCTCTGTGTTACTTTCTCTTATTATATTTCTGTTGTTCTCTCTCTCCTCTCTCTGTTGGCTCTCTCTCTTTTTCTCTCTCCTGTCTCTCTCTCTCTATCTCCTCTCTTCTTATTAGTATCTTTGCTGTGTTACTTTTCTGAAAAGAGACCATATGAAGTCAGAGTGTGTTAATGAGATCACAATAAGGATGATCAACCAATCAGAAGTCCTGACATATATGCGTAAATTTGAGGTAGCCATGGCAACATCAGTAGCCGTTGGGGGACGGGGCCCAGGTGGCCTGCAGCTCTGTTCCTCCAGTTTCATTCTTCCGTGTCTTTCTCTTTTCCCTGTCATGCCTGTCAGTACTGGAGTTAAATTCCTGTGGAATGCTGTGACAAATATTTGAACACGAGACCAGATAGATCTCCAAAAGCTGACACTGTGGATGTGTTTGATTCTCTCTCTCTCTCTCTCTCTCTCTCTCTCTATCTATCTATCTCTCTCTCTCTCTCTCTCTCCCTCTCCCTCTTTTCTCTCTCTCTCCTTCCCCTTTTTCCTTCCCCCTCTTTCTCTCTCTCTGTCCCCTTTGCCTTTATATCTCTCTCTCCTCCCTCTATCTGTGTCTCTGTCTCTCAATTAAATTCAATTTGATTTATTTTCGTGACAAAGATTAGCATTTGTATTGCCTTTGGTAAAGGGCTTAAGAACAACATAGAACAACAACAACAGCAATAATAATAATAATAATAATAATAATAATAATAATAATAATAATAACATGGTAGATATTAGAAAATAATAATATAGTAAAAATAATGGTGCTTATAAGGGTACATTTTTCTCTCTCTCTTTGTGTCCCTGTCTCTCTCCCTCTCTCTCTCTCTCTCTCTCTCTCTCTCTCTCTCTCTCTCTCTCTC
>CM067474.1:57501267-57617279 GCA_034552555.1 Semaprochilodus insignis | reverse complement strand
ATATATATATATATATCAGCAAAAGAAGAGTTGCACAAATAGTTGCACCCAGAACGAATCAACCAACAGGAATGATGGGTCGGTTTGACTTGCATGTCTCACCGTGCTGTGCATGTGACATAAGCAAGGACGGGCCTTATCACTGTACCTTACTGACACACGCATCACATGTCCAGAAGGCTTGGTGTCACTCCACCTCCTCCCCTACCGCCAAATCTTCAGGAACTGTGTGAGAATATTTAATCTGCATGGGATGGATTATCACAGGACACCATTAGGAACCTCTACAACTCCATGCTGAGACGTCTGGCATGTTGCATTAGCAAACATGGCGGCCCAACACCATACTGAGAGACACTACTTCTGTATGTGTAGCTCAATGAATATTTCCCGTATCAGTCTAAATTTATCTTCTCTCTGAATAGCATTGCAGAAACACATTTCCTTATGGGTTTGACTATTCTTTTGATGGTGAGTGTATGTATATTTATGTAAGATAACAGACACTTCATATTATATTCATTCATGCAAGTTCCTGTTGTCTTACATATATTTATAAGGCACTTGCATGAATGAATATGATATGAAGTGGAGCTTGCTGCTTTGGTTAATATGAGATCATCTCTGTTCTGTGAGTTGAGTGAATAGACATACATGTGCCACCTCATTTATTTGACAGTGAAGTTAAATAGCTAAACAGCCTTTCGCATTTAAAACACGTACAAACACAAAGGCAATCAGAGAGAGACAGAGAGAGAGAAAGCAGAGTGAGGCTACACTCTGTGATGAACTGACAGAACAAAAGTCTCTGATGATCTAGATTCATCTGTAAGGTGAGACAGAGGAGCAAATATAGCTTTGTTAGTGCATTTTAAGTAAGTTTTGCTCCATATGCAGCAACTTAATTGTTTTTTTTTTCTACAATGACAACAAACAAGGATCTGTTCATCAACACTTCTAAAAATTTCATTTAAGTGATGCTGTCATGTTTTTCTGTGTACAAGTGTGAGCAAATGATTTCATGTAAAACAGTACATCTGTGCTCCACCACCCACAGGCAGATTACAGTTTAGGTCAATACAACAGAATTAGTTTTGTCCAGAACTTTTGAGGAATCTGTGTTAGACCAGATTTTCCATATCTCAGGCTATACAACCATATACCTCTAAAAGTATTACACTATAACCACAGTGCTAGCTAGTTGACATCCATGCTAGACCGATGCTAAACACACAGTTTCAGCATGACTGTGTATAAACCCAATTCCAACAATGCTGGGACAGTAGATAAAATGCCAATAAAATCAGAAAGCAGTTGCAAATATTTTCCCATGTAAAACCTGTAAAAACTCCAGGTTTTTTGTTTTTTAGTATTTATTTATTTAAGTTTTTTGTTATTTTTTTATTGTTTTTTATTATTTTAATATTTTTTAATTTTGTAAATATATTCTGGTTCTAAATGTGTAAATGTGTATTGCATTCACTATTGCAATTTGTTATTATCCCCTAGGCACAGAGATTTTCCTAAATGTTTTGATGATATTCTGCACTGTTTATGGGGTAAAATACCGATTGTCTTTCCAAGTGCTCACTGAGGAACATCGTTCTTAAACTGTTGACTTTTTTCTTTGTCATTTTATCACTCATAAAGGACTGGGACTTTTCTGGATGCTCCTTTTATACCCAAACATGATTGCATCACCTGTTTAAGATGTGTTTTTTGCAGTGTTCTTAGTCTTAAATTGCTCCTGTCGCAACATTTTATTAAACAAGTTATAGCCATCAGTTTCAGAATCTGCATGTATCTTCAAAACAGATTGAAGCTCAGAGGCTAAGACTTTGAATATATTACATTTATACTGTTTTAATGAAATGAAGGTCAGTCTGAATTTCCAAATCACTGCTTTCCGTTTTCCTGTTTGACCTACCGTCCAATTGTTCGGAGTTTGTGGAACTGGGTTTGTATAGAAGTGTGAGAGTGTCTGTATGTGTGATACCAGCACCATGTGGACCTGAAGTAGCATTCAGGTGCATACCAACAAGAGGTTAACATTTGACCTCTGAGGTTACTGTCATGTGTATGCACACCTGTGTGCTGCACCTGTTTCCCAGACAACAGCTCAGAGGTAAACACACATAGCCATAGCAACCGCAGTCATTTTCCATCCTCAGGGCCGACAAAACAACTTGGCTAATAAAATTTTATTAGGGGTACATGGTAAAGGTCATACATGAGGCCAGGTATACAGAGCACAAGAGAATTAGCATGAACACCTGACATAGAGCTTTGTTGTCAGATGAAGTGATGCTAATGGCTCTTGTGTGGGCTGCCGAAGCGTAGTTTGTATCTGTTTTTCCTCTTCATTCAAGTGAGGGAGGCGGCTGTGGACTTAATTCTAGTGGTGTTTGAAAAGAAGGCGTTGAGCAGAAGAAGGCTTTAGAGTCGAGTGGATTCTAACACAAGCTAATTATTAGTTTAAAATAATCTCTCTCGCTTGTTCAGGTCATTCTGCTCTCTGTAGTCTGCTGGTCTGTTTTATTCCTAATTAAATCAGCCTAAATCCAGCGCGTTTAGCCTCCATTAGAGAAGAGATTATTTCAGCTTGACTCCACTTTAGAAGCAGATCATTATTGTACTGCACTCCAATTCAAATATGCACTCGCACACACAGACATTCTCACTTGTGGGAGCGTTCGCCTCTGCTGTCGGTATAAGAATGAATATACTGTAATAATTCGTTATTTGACACATTTATACTGTAAAATACGTCCTGTTTAACAACATTACAAATGGGTTTGATTCTACTCTGTACTAGGTTGTGCCCTGCTCTCACCTACTGAAACAGTGTGTACAGTGTAAAACATATGTTGAACAAGCTAATACTGTATTTCTATGGACAGCTATGTGAAGGAAGATATTTTTTTTTCATTATACTTTCTATTTTCTTACTGATCAAACTCAAAAACAATTTTTAAATCATATACCAAAAACATTTACCAAAAAGCAGAATTTGTAGCATTGACTAATATAAAAATAAATAACCGTATGTATCATTGTATGCATGAATTTAGTATTTATCTGTGTAAATTCAGTCATTTGCTTCTTAACATTTGTTACTATTCATGTAAAAAATACCATTAAAATACAATAAAACATTTAGTTACTATGCTATACTAATGATGTGTGCATACTCGGTAGGACCAAGGACTCGCTGGGTAGGACAAAAAAACAGTCACTTACAGAACAGGGCACATAAATGAGAGAAACATTAGAGAAAAATATGACCATTGTGTTACAGACTGAGGTTGATTCTTGGATAGGTCAGTGTCCTCTCTGGTTCTGAGTTGGATTCTGGCTTTGGTGGCTCAAACTAGCCTGGATGTACAAGTCCAATAAAGCTGCTAGGTGGGGCGTCGGTTTTTCAGGTCGTAGTGGTATTTGGTCTACTGTACTCCTGAGAGAGGCTGCACCTTTTGTGCGATTGGGAGTGGTTTCATCACCTTCAGCAGATACACCCTCAGAATCTGGGAGCAGAGAATACTGCTTATTTATGTTAGATACCAGTTTTCATTCAAATTTGACTCAATGGTTAAAAAAACATTTTTCTGTAGTTTAACAAACCCGTTTATTTCTTGCCTTACAAAGAAATAATTTTAGAAACATGCCAATTTTATAAAAATCATCTTTCAGCTTCAACTAATGGTTCTTCTGTTTTTCAGAATCATTCAAACACCATGTCTTTCATGGTCCTATTCGTCTCTGATCTTTCCTATTTGAATGCTTTTTACTCGTTCTTATTTTTCATCTGCTTCCCTTTTCCAGCTTGTAGTGCCATGTCCAGTAAGTAGTGCTCCAATATAAAAACTGTCAAGGGTGTAGTTTGTTCTAGTCACAGTGCGTTGATTTGACATAAAGATCCCTCTGCATACGTAAGGCATTAACTTGTATAAATGTCAAATATGGATGAGCTTAAAATGAATAAAAGACGTCTTAAGTGATATAACAACATTGATCTAAATGGGATGGAATGGCAGATATTAGATCTCTGGATGACCTGAGGTGATGGTATTCCCTTGCAAGTGGGCCTCAAATGGAAATGGATTTCTAAAATGTATCACCCAAATACAGACGGTTTCAGTTCACATGGAAATAAGTTGAGGATTTTTTAAATTTCCAAGTCATTCGTTTAGGAATGTTTGATGCTCTGAACAGTATGTACTCCTTAAATGTATTTAGATTAAAGAGCTTTAGAGTCTTACAGTAGTTTGTGGTTATGCTCAGTGTCGGGTTTGGCAGATTAATAATAAATTCATCATTGTGTTTACTAGTCCTTGCTTGTACGCATTTTACGGTACCAAAGTTAAAAGGAATCAATTATCATGTTTAAAACTTATAACTACAGCTGAGATAATCACTTTAAGCCATTAAACTTCACAGAGAGCATTAAAAAAATTTGCCTGTGACTATATTAGCCAATATATTTGACAGTGTTTGCCTTAGAGCCGTTAGTGCTTCCATACACCTGCACATTCTGCTACTTCCTTCACACTATGGTCTTTGGCACGCCCAAATGCAATCACTCCTTTTAGCCAATCATTAACATCTGCTTTGGACCCCTTTTCCATTTGACTGTGTAAAAATGCACCAAGCAGCTGTTAAACAGTAATTAGGATAATACATTGGTAAAATTATGACAATGTAAAAGAAAAATGGAATCGAGTCTCATTAAAATGAATAAGCATTAAATATTAAGTCAGCATTATGATCAAGAGCTTATATATGGACTGAAACTGTTTAATAAGATGTCCTTTTACCTTACAATATACAATATATACAATATCTCTTAATACAATATGTTAACTACAATCAAATAAGCAAGAACAGCCTCTAAACGGCTGGGAAACATAGGCTTGGCTTGGTAACTGTATTATAGGATCTGAATATCAATCAATCAATCAAAATTTATTTATGTAGCGCTTTTTACAACTAATGTTGTCTCAAAGCAGCAGAAAGGCAGTTTAAGGAAGGATTGAAAGTACAAAAATATAAGAAAAAAATAGGAAAATGAGTCCATGTATAGATGTCAGGAAGTCCAAGCCTAAGGCAACAGTGGCAAGTAAAAACTCTTTAGGACTAAGAAGAAGAAACCTTGAGAGGAGCCCAAGTTCAAGGTAGGAACCCATCTTACTCTGGTTGACACTGGATGAAGAGAAAATGACAAAACAAATACGATTTTATGACCAGATACAACAACGCTTAATGCCTAAACATCTGTCAGAAATACTCTGATTAATCCGGGAGGCAGTGATGTAAAGACTAAGAAATGTAAATGTAAATGAATAAGCCACTGATATTGTATCTGTTTTGTAGATGTTCTGAAGTCTCGTGTGGGTGTTTACACTGTCAACGTTTTGACAAGATAATGTAAAATTATGTGCATGTATTATATATGTATTACTGTTTGGTTTAAAATACGAGCTGCTGTTATGGTATGTTAGGTTCACGGATTTCTAAGTTCCTCCTTCATATTTTCAGGAATAGACTATGTGGAATAGGATCTAAATGCTGAAAATAACAAAACGTTCAGAGAGCAGTGCCTGGGGACCTGGGATCTACAATTAGTCGCTTAGGTTATCACTTCATCACAATTCTCAAAAAGTTGAGAAAATTTCAACTTGGCATATCCCTTGTTGCTCTGCTGCTGTGACGTTTGCTCTTCGTCACAAAAGCATGGCTGCGAATCATGTTATCCCATAGGAAATGTCTGGTCACTTTGTTGCCTGCTAGTGTGAATGTACAGTTAGGACTTGAGAAATCTGGTGGATGCCTTCCCTGGCACAATTCCGAGGAGAATTTCCTGTAGACTGGGATTTTTGCCACTGCTGGTAGACCTGTATGACCGTACACCTCCATACACCTGCAGATTCAGCTGCTTCCTTCACACTATGGTCTTTTGGCACGCCCAAATGCAATCACTCCTTTTAGCCAATCATTAATATCTGCTTTGGACCCATTTTCCACACATGGAACGAGACATTCACTGCACTGTACCACCTCTTCTCACAGGTATTCATAGCTCCATCATCTTTGTGCAGCGCCGTCTACAGGTGCCTGAAGTTACTACCACCTCAAACACGCAAGGTGACTAATGTTTTGTCTGTGAAGCTTACTTTTGACATGTACAAAAGTCTGTTTATCCATTTGTTGATTTATCAGTTTAGTCTTTCTGTGGTCATTGCTTGACCCCTAAGACCAAACGTCAAAAGGAGCAGCCTTGAAACTGTTGGTACGGTATGCAATAATGTAAATGTAAATATATATAAATATAGACTTAATGTTTTTCACTATATAATTATGTATTTGCATTTGAATAGCATTGCAAAATGAAAATTATAACCTTCTGAGAGTAAATTGTGCATGCTTAGAAAGAAGTTCTGAAGCATCAAGCTCCTGAATGGAACGGTATGTGACTGGGAAATGTAGTTCATTACTATTTTAATGAATACAAGCAGTGCGGGCTCGGAGACCCTTCGGTATAATTTGTCTTTAGCGTTAATGGATCTGAGTGAGATGGAATGAGGAACGGTGAGTGAATGGGACTGGAGCTTGCATGTGTTAAATGCATTTGGCAAGCTTCGTGTCAGCGCTGACAGGTCCACAATCGCAGGGACAGCAGTTTTGATTCTGTGATGTTCTTAATGCTTGTCGTAAAAAGAAATTAAATAAATAAATAAAAAGATCGCTTTAGGGCAAGCAATGGTTGTCATGGCGATTAAAGTCAGTGTTTCCGTTAACCGTGGCCGCAGGGGCTGCCTGTCTTCGCACAATCGGTGGTGGACAGCGACGGATTGTGACAATCCCGTCAGTAATTATGGCGGCTGGGACAGGGAAAAAAAACATGAGGAAAGTTACAGAAAGCAGTGCATCATTCTTCAATTCACTTTCGTTTTCTATTCGTGCAAAGGAAATCCTCACTAGTAATCTCGCCATGCTATCATGAGCCTTCAGCAATATGTCCTTCATCATCTTCAAAAACCTGATGGAATTTTTTTTCCCCACAGAGGTCTAATTTATTACCGTTTTCCTTAGCGAGTCTCCGTATAGCTGCCAGGCCGTTGAATATGTATGATGATAACGTATGATGAATACAGAACGCTCCACTGATTCTTCTTTTTCTTTGGCCAGCTGATTGATGACCGTGGATTTGTGCACAGGTAGATCAAGGCATTCCGAAAAAAATGAAAAATGGTGGTTATTCAGAACTCAGTCTCCATTGTGGATATGATGTTCTTTGAAGCAGGTTGTAATGAGGTGAGTCTGTGCTGGGCAGAAGATGCTGTTTATGTGTAGCTTTGCTCATTGTCTGGGAGAGAGGTAGGAAGTTGGACTTGTCTGAAAAAAAAATCATCCTGTCTTGCCTGGACTCGTATGCCAAGTGCCATTGTATCCTGACTGGGCTGCTATGCTGTTCTGCCCAGCCTTCATCCACTCATTTTTTTGGCCTTGGCATTCGCCTGATCTCTGCCTGGCAATTTGTTTAGGTTTCTGGCATTTGCCGAGCTTTATTCTGCAGTTGTAAAAATTGTCTTTCAGCCCTGCCTAATGTCTTTCATTATCCTCCCATTCTCCTTTCTCTCATTTTCTCTCTCTTTCTTTTTCATTTCTTTTTCTGCCCTATTTTTTTTCCCTGGCCAACTCCTTATTGTGTTTTCTGTTTTCTACGCTTTCAAATTGTCCAGCTCAGTTTTATTTATTTATTTATTTATTTATTTATTTATTTATTTTTTGATGCTAGGGGCCGACTGACTAACGAAAGACTGCATGTTTAGACTGACAAACTATAACTTTTAGTAGAACATGGAGCCTACCCTCTCGCTATATAACATCTCTGTAGACCATCAGTTTCAGCCTTAGCAAGGTAGCAAAACTGAGGTTTTGATTGGTTCTTATTCTTATTAGTTATTCTGGTGGCCTCTGACATGAAGAATTTCAGTCGCCAACATTTTTTAACAAAGGTTCCTGA
Organism: Semaprochilodus insignis; assembly: GCA_034552555.1. Taxonomy (NCBI): domain Eukaryota; kingdom Metazoa; phylum Chordata; class Actinopteri; order Characiformes; family Prochilodontidae; genus Semaprochilodus; species Semaprochilodus insignis. The sequence goes on along the minus strand of CM067474.1, from coordinate 57,609,256 downwards.
ATGGTAATTACACTCAGACATCTCATTTCCCTTTCACCGAAGGTCCTTTAGGGAACCAACAAACTCCTAACACATAGACCCTGCCTAGTATCCGCATTGTATGCTGATTATAGCCACATTTATTTACTCTTGGTAGTCAAAAGCGCCTTAGGTTAGTCAGACTGAAATCCAATTGCTGTGTGGGATGGAATATGCAAATCAATTACCAATTATTTATTAGCTCAGGCTTTTGATTAGCTTTCAGTTTATTTGGCACTGTAGTGCCTGCCATATTGCTGTTAAGCATTTTGATTTGTCCAGTCCCCAATCACATGCGTCGTCTATGATTATCATCCTCATGGACACAGATCACATGTTTAGTGACATACAGTAAGGAGAGGAGTTTCAGTGGTATTTTGCAGGAGTTTCAGATATACTGATTTGGTTGTAAGGATGAGCTTTGGTTGTGGAATGTCAGACGGATGCATTTACCTTCCTATAACGTGGCTCAGATGCATCTTAGATCACCTCCTGAAGTGGTCTGAGTGATCAGATTTGTATCTGTTTAAAATGTGCCCTGGATGCGTTTACACATACGTGACTTGGCTTTATCAAGATATAATCCTGACACTCAAGAAGTGACCAGGTATAAACGGGGGTCATAGATGCACTTTCTAGGTGTACGGTTTACAGAGTATTGCTTCACTACTTCCCACTCTCCCTATACATCAAAGGAAAAGGATCAATATCTGAACGCTACTGGCATTTTTTGGGTAGTGCAGTTACAACAGTGGACTGTAGTGTGTGGTGCGGTACAGCACAGTGGCACAGCAGCTTCGGTGGTCCACCAACCAAATACGAAATGGTCACAGGTGGTCCTGTGGTCAGAATCTGCTGATTAAGGTCTAGAGGATGGATAGCATGCATTGGTTGTTTCAGTGATGATACAGGTTGTATCAAGAATGTAGATGTGGCCAATGAGTTGGCAATTAAGCGTACCCAGTGTTTAAAACCTCCCGCATTGCTTCCTATTGGTATTGCACTCTTCCTCTTTGTTAGTGAGGGCAGGGAGAAGCTGATAAATTCAGTGTAAAGGTAAAAGTCTCTTTTTGATGTGTTTTATTTTTGAAAGTAGGTTTATAGTCCATCTGCACTGCATGGTTTCATGTGTTGTTCTACTCAAACTCACCTGATTCTGACCAATATCGATTAGAGAGTGAGGAAGCAGAAAGGCATGCAGGGCAGGCGGGTCTGTAGGACTGCAGTGGTCTGTGGTGTTTTAGTTGTGTGTTCAACAGCAGCATTAATAAGGAATGAGTGAGTGTTACGAAGCTGAAACACATCAAATGGCACTTTACAAATGCACTTCAGGCTCACTGCCTGTATACACACAAAAAACACATGCTGCTACAAGAAGAGCATGCTCGCTCAAATATGTATGCGTTTGTACGCCTGAACTAAGACCACTTCTTTTCCTTTTACTTTGTGGTTCCTGTCTGGATAAAGGTGCTTGTTGACCTCTTTTAGCCTGTAATCCTTTCTGTAGATACTCCCAGAAAACAGTTTTACTGAAGAAGTGCACCTGGGCTGTGTGTTTATGATGGCCTGTACTTGTTTATGGCTTACATAGCCAGGAGAAGAAACAGAGGGAGCAGAGATTTTGAAACACTGACCTGAATGACCATGGATTGTCTATTTTTGCATACTGGTTGCACCAGCAGGCATTTTGTGCAGCTATGACCAATTAATAACACTTTACAATAGGGGTACATCTATTAACGGTACTTAAGACAGTAATAACTATTACTAAATAGTTAAGTAACATAGTAATTAAGCATTAACTAATGATAATAATAAGGACTAACATTATTTTAGATTTTATTAAGTACTTTATAAACCTTGATAACATAATAATCATATAATTATCATAGTAATGATAACTGTTGCACTCAACATTTGGGATAATAAGCACTAATTTACTTAAGTCTATGATCATTTCAGAAAAAAAAATTAATTAAATATGTACTTCATAAATGCGTAAGAGCACTGTTTATCAACTGCATACCAAATTCATATATAACATTAATATTGGTTATTACGAGACGTCTTTACAGAAAAGGTCACAAGGAACTTAATAATGCTTATGCAATACATTCCAAAAGAATATCATATACAATTTTAGAACTATATGCAATATACAGTATATTGTGCTACTGATAATTCTAATTGCCATTTAAGATGTTTTTGGAAAACTGGGCCATGATCCGCTGGAACAGTGAAACACATAAACAGGCAGAGTGAAGATACTTACTTAAGCATATAGTAAGGATTATAAACTACTTGATAATTTTTTAAATAATGTTAGTTCCTATTTTTATCATTAGTTGATGATTAATTGGAACATTACTTAACTATGTAATAAGCCTATAACTCTCTTAAGCACTGTTAATAGACGTACCTTTATTGTAACGTATTACAGAGTAATTTTGGGGTGCGTTTATTTATTTAGCCTTTCTTGTTTGGTTCACTTGGTCTGGATCGTGGTGAAAAATGATGATGATGTAGGCATAAGGTCTGCAGAGAGGAGGCATCCCGTCTTGTGGTCATTCTTAGAGCAAACCACACCAGACCTTGAATCTCAGACACTAACAGGGCAGTTGAACCAGAGTTTCTTTTAATCAAACCAAACCTGGGAAGTGTGAATACATCCTTAGAGAGGACCACACACCAGGATTGACCAGGGTGTTGGTCTTAGTGATGTGTATCCATACCAAAATTTAGGCATCATTCGTTAGTGGTATTGGTAAACTTGGTATTGTTATCGGATTGTTTTCATGGCGGCCCCAAGTGGTTTTCTGGATAGGAGCCATTTTCATTGAGCTAGAGATTTACACATGCTGCTCACTGCAATAATGGGTCCACTCGCAGCAACAAGAGAGAGACAGAAACGAGAAAGAGAAAGAGAAAGAGCAACAATCATCAGTGCACACGTGATTGCATTTGAATCAGTGGGCTTTATAGATTTCAGTTTAAGCCCTGCGTGTATGTGTGTTTGTATTTGTGATGACCATGCGTGAACAGTCGATTGCTCTTGAATAAAACGACATAACAGGATGTTCTACTTTCAGTTATGTGTTACTGTTGACCAGTTTAGGGAAATAGCTCAGTCTCTAGGAACTACTATTGATTAGCTTGTGCAGTCACATGCTTAATACAGAAAGGTACGACTCACGTTCAATTCACAGCTCTGTTTACAGTGTTCCTTTTAGTGCAGACAGGGATCATGTGTTTGAATTCAGAATTATTAGCACCACTGATGAAGATGTATGGAAAGGTCTATGGAAAATAATGGCTTTGTTGATTATCACCATCATCTTAAACTGGAAGTATGGGAAAAGAAGTCTTATATAATAAGCCGATCAACAAAGCAATCAGCAAATCATCCCATTTCTTCAAAGTGGAGTGGACTGGCTCTTAAATGAGCTCCTGGAGTGATACATGAGGAGTCATGCCTGATCACGATTGATCTTTTACAGTTGGTGTTTTCAGTGGCTGTGTTTAAACATTTGCATGTTTTTGTTACGTGTGTAAGTTCTTAGGGGAAGTTCCCTGAAAAAGGAAGCAGTTTCAGGATCGGCCAGGAGGGTTTTGAAGCCTTTAGATACGCTCTCTGTCATTTAGCATGTCGATTCTCTCTTCTTCATGGATTTTTAATGGTCAAGAGAGTCTTCTCGCTCAAAGGAGAGAGAACACAGGGCTGGACGTGGGAATGATGAATTTCCTTGTTTCTTGTGCTAGGGGTGGATACAGCTTTGTTGTGATGAGTTGCCCCTATTCGTTCAGAGTCATCTTGCATATCACTCCTTTAAATGTAATTTGAAAAAAGGCCCTCTCTTTACATTGTGTGAATGTTGAAATGGTACAAAATTCCTGGAACATTAATATACATAAAAGTCAATAAAGAAATTTCAACAATTTTCCATCATTTATGGATAATTCAGTTGTTAAAAATGATTTTGATGTGACATGGTTAATTGTAAAAATATACAGATTTCTTTCTAGTGTTGGTGGTAAGAACCAGAGGTCATGATGTCTGCAAGGCAATAAACCATTTTATTTATTGTCCAAAATGACCAGTGAAGCTACTAATGTATTTTGAGTTCATGTGTCATCTATAATGGGAGAATAGTGGTAAATCTGAAAAAATGCATTGTATTTTTGGGAGCTATTTTGCTTTACAATGCCCTGCATGTACCTCTCCACTAAGACTTTTAAAAGGAATTTTTAGGCCAAAACCTGATCTAAAAACTCATAACAGTGTTACAGACATCAGGCAGCGTATTCAGAACCATTTCATGTGATAAATGTCTGTGATGTACCTTTTAGAGCCATGGAAAGTTTAGGATGCCTGGTTCCTATCACCACCACTGTGGACTATTCTGACTTGACATTTAACATCTAACTCCACTTTATTGGCTTTGCTTACATATTAGTGATTTAATTATGCTATTTATTTTGTCATATCATGGGAATCCCCTGTTAGATCATTCTGTTGTCTTATGTAAAGTTACAGGTACAGACACAGATTTGGTACAGATAAAAAATTGTGCTCTGACAGAGACAATATATACCTATCCCTCTATCTCCAACCTTTTTCATTTTTGTTTTTTTTTTCCACTTCTGTTCAATTTGCCTAATTCATCTCTCACAAGTTGCAGACGGTTACAGTGCGGGTTTATACACACAGGCAGACTGTGAGAGAAAGAGGCTGAGAACTCAAATCGCACTGCCACTTTATTTTGTGATGAATTTAAACTGTGTATGGCAGTAGGCGTTCAGCAGTCTCTCCCGAAATGTTTCTTTGAGATTGCTTACCTGGATAATGACTTTTTTGATTGCCAAGATGTTTCTGTCTATGACAACTTTTCTACAGCAGTATCTGCACTTCTCACTTTTACATAATTGTACTTTATTCCCACGACAATATCAAACTTTTCAGCTCTAGACTGCCGAGTGATGAAGGTGATTGATGGGACTCTAATCTGAAGTCACAAGTGTATGTGTAACACATTTACATTTGCTTTTGAGTTTTTTACTTTTTAGTTTATGTTTGGTTCGGTGTAGGAATTGATTCTGCCAGCATTACGCAAAGTTATGATTCATTCTTCTGTCACATAAAGACACAAAGCACACTAGTAGTTTAAGTCCTATTTCCACTTTTCTCCTGACCATAATCAGATAAACTGTGTCTTTGAGAAAGAGGAGAAAATAAAGCTGCACTCTTGCCTCAGATCTGGGAAAATCCACAGGTGTTTCTGTCCGTCCTTCCTCTGTGAGAAGAACAACTCAACGCTGTGTGTCTGAAAGGATGTGTAGCTGCCAAGAAGCCCCTCACTGAGAAAGGAAATACGGAGATTCAAACTAAGAAAATGGACTGACCACCCCAGAGTCCAGACCTCAACATCACTGAATGTGTTTGAGGTTACTTGGATTTTGTGCATGTGTAACACCATGTCTTTTGCAAGTGTGTGTGTGTGTGTGGGTGTGTGTGTGAGAGAGAGAGAGAGAGAGAGAAACACCATGTCTTTTGCCATCGGCAGCACAAAAGTGTTTTTATTTTAGAGGGGAGGTATGACCTGCAGTGATGGTAGTGGATGATATTTGATGCAGTAGTGAGATTGCATCACTGGAGCAGGCTGGAGTCTTGTGAGTGTGAAGTTGGCTGCTATTTGTTGTAGATGGATTACGCACCTGACTGCAGATAGACACTGTTTTTCTTCACCTGATCATCATCCCAGTCAACACCACACACGCACCACACAAACACTGAGTCATTTACTCATACACATTTGTTCTTTCTCTGTTTCTCTCTCTTACTCGCTGTCCTGCTCTTTCTCTCTCTCTGTCTCTCTCTGACTCTCTCTCTCCCTCTGTACCTGCATGCAAGGCTCCAGTATTGAGTTAGACAGTAATATCAGTAATAGAGGTTTTATAGTTATGATGATTAGTGCTTCATATTTGAAAACCTATAACCAAATCTCACTAATTAAACAGCTCAGTCATGCAGGGCTCAGATGAATCATGAAAATCACATGATTTTACTGAGCTCCTGTGAGAAAAGTGCCTGAGACAGACTGCATATTCCACCTCCCTCATCGGTGTAACCTCTCACTCTCATACCGCTGTTACCTCTTGTTTTGAGGTGAATTGTAGTTTTATACTTTGCTGTTGTATTTTTTTAGTTTGCCAATAGTTGGTTTCGTTTGCTAATAGTTGATCTGTAGTCCTCCTGCAAACACTAGTCCAGTGTAGTCTGCTGAAGACGTCCTCTGATATTACAGATATTGCCAACATCAGCAACATGTTCAGCTTTCTTATAGCTTGATGCCCTTCAGTGGTAAACAAATGACAGTGTGCATTTAGTTAGATAGGCCTACTCTACAGCTGTACCTAATTCTGATTAAAAGGTGTGGATTACAACTCACAGCTATGTGTAAAGGTTAGGGGTGTCTATTAGAGACAGCTACAGAGTAGCTCCACTCTTATATAAGATAAGGACCAGCACCAAACACAGTGCCCTTTTTGTTGGCGAGCCATCACCTGCTTTGGCATTTTTTATTCACTGTAAATTTTCCTGCAGTCTTAAGGTGCTGGGGGTCCCTGTTTTTTTCTGAATAGGAGTCAGTTTAGAAGGAAGCAGGCTCCTTCAGGCAGAAAATGTTCTGAATTGCAAAAAGTTGAAGAAGTACACTCTGTGCCACTTGAGTCTGCTGAGCGTGGACCCGTTCAAATTCACAGACACATCTCTGAATGAAATAAGCAATATTCAGCACTCTGATGAAAAATGTTTTGGAGCAAAATTGTTCTGTTTACAGCATTGCAGTGTGTAAACAGCGGAATCAGAAAGCTTCATATATTGGCTCATGAAACGCTAAACGAGTTTCTCCGAGCTCTGGAGGCATCTGCAAGAGACACAATTTGTGTGCAATAAAGTTTCTGCAAAAAAAAAATGTAAATAAACAAACAATCTCATTCAAAATCACAGATGTGAAAAGGAAGACTCATTTTTCACATTTACCCCTAATAATGTAGTTCAATGAAATTGTTTTTTAGGTGCTATAAAATGTTGAAGTACACTACTACTGGGATTGTCATGAGAATTGATACTTTGCTAACCAACCAAAGTTCTGTAAAAGTGACAGTACTTGTTTTCCTACAGTACTGTAGGCACCAAGGATGCAATTCTTCCAGGCCTGATGGAGGAAGCATATACGCCTACAAGTTTTACAGTCTGCCATTAAATGCCAAAGGAAAAGAAGACAACACATGCTCACAAGTGCAGCTGCAGTGGCAGCTCCGTCTCAACTCAAGAAAAGTTGTGTATGGAGAAATTTGGGATTCAAGGCAGACCGTCACAGATTAATAATAGATTCCCAAAAACCTGTAGGCACCAGTGGCATGAAACCTTTCAGGAGAAAGTAGGAAACACTTCCAACTTAGTGAAGCAACTCGAAGAAGGACATGCAGAATTATTCAAAGAATTCAAGCCAAATGAGTTTAATTCAAATTAACATTACATTAATAATATATCCTTGGCCTTATCCTGAAATACACAGGTCCATTATTTTTTTTGGAACAGTTAGCATTACTGTCCCAGCTAGACATGATTTATTCTTGTAGTGTTCCATTAATGTTTTTGCCAGGAAGTTTCTTTTGATTCCCAGAATGTTGTTTCTAAGGAAGGAGAACACTCAGGTCTCAGTAACATCCATAAAACATTTTCTGAATGTTGCGCTGAGAATGTGCTTCTTGTGTCATCATGTAACATAGTCTGTGGTCCTGACAGTATCCTCACAACATCCTCTGAACGTTGCAGTTTAAAGTCATGTCTTAGTTATTAGTTAACCTTATAGGAACATTATCTGACATTATAAAATGTTCCTTGATTAAAACATTTAAAACTCAAAGCCAAAGTTTTTGGAACGTTCCCTGGAAGCTGGGGTGTAACCAACTATTTTTCATATGACATTTTCCAACGCCTGAATGCTAAATTCTATCGTGTTTAGGCTAATGTAATGTAACCATAGCTCGTAGTAGTAGGCTACCATCTCTACTATTCAGTCTATGTCGTCTGTCATTAAAGTATAATTCTAGCATTTTAAATAAACATAAATACTAATTGTTATTCAGTTATAACTCATACTGTGTAGACTGAAATGCTATAAACTGGACACCAAAACTTAAACCAATACTTTATTCACAGTCTACAGTGTTTTCAGGAACAATATAAGGTTTGGACATGGTAAAAAAATCTGAAAGTGTTATTAAATAATAAGCTTGAATTGTATGTTGGATTGTATGGCATTTGGCATTGTGGATGTCAATTCATTCTCAATGCTTTACTTTCTCAATGATTATGAAATCAGTTACAGCTCCATTTATCATCCAAAATGTCTTCAGTTTTGCAGGTTCCTACAAACTGTTTGAAGCTTAGGGAAAGAGAATCTGAGTGATTTTATGAAGCTTCAGATAGTGAATGTATGTCATTTCACAGTACATGGTCATGATGTGTGTGTATCTGTGAGTGTGTATGTGAGTGTGTGTGGATATGCTGTTGGCTGTGACTGGACTTTGGCAGATATAAAGATGCTTCAGGCCAACTGGATCTACATTGAGCCACCTGCTCTAGAGATACCGCACCTGGTCAACTGTGTGTGTGTGTGATTGTGTACTTCTTGGCTGTAATCTTACACTGCTCTTTGTTGAATTACTGGACCAGTTTAGTCTGTGTGTGTGTATGAAGTGATTCCAAGCAAAGCACACCCTGCCCAGAAGGCAGCCTCACACTCCGAGATCTGTCCCCAGACTGTGTGTGTGTGTATTTGTGCATTTGTGGGCAATGTCCAGTCCATGTGCTGCCCAACAGCTGAATAAACTTCCACATCCACCTTCAACTCTGACCATAAGCTTATATGGAATATGGAAGGGCTCAAAATGGTTACCATGAATTTCTCTCTGACCCGGTCTGACCCACACCACCAGGATTTGAATCCAGAAGCCCATAATAGCTAATTCTATGCTGAACTGAAGCCAACCACAACCAGCCGAATAAGCCCCACATCCTAATGACCTTGTAATCACCTTGTAGCCGTCATAAACAAAACATGAAAAATGCATAGTCTTCTTATTAGCTGTCCAATTTAAATTTATTTAATGCTTTATTTAATGCTTTTCGTTTGGATACACTTAATATAATGTGTTGGTGAACCACACTGCAACAACATGGCTTACTCTACAGAGTTAAAAAATTACCCTCAGCACAAACACCCTGGGGCACTTGCCCCAAGTCCTTGTCTAGAGCCATGTCCCTGATGAGCTGTCTGCTGTCCAGACTGCACTCTACCCAGGGCCCATAATTCCCGCTGAACCACCCGTGCAACATCAGCTTCCCTGCCAGCTATGGCACAGTAGTCTTTGTCTGGGGTCGTGTCCCTTTTCCCCCTTGCAGTGTGAAATGTCCTGTAGTCAAATCCCACATAGCTGGGGGCGATGGCAAAAACAAAAACAACAGCACTCCACCAGGCCACAATTTACTTTCTCAGCTACCCACTGTGCCATTGATACTAAAGTGCACGCCGCTTGCACATGCTGGGGCTACACCTCCGCTGCTGGTGGCTGACCCAAGTTGGATGATGGTCACCTTCCAGCCGTTTGATGCGCCCCTCTCTGTGGGTATGAACACATCTGGTTTCAGTACAGATACTGGCAACCCCTTGATGGCGAGTCTGATGAGCTGTTTGCTGACTCAACCTACAGACTAACAGTTGCCTCTGAACCCTCAAATGACATTAGTTTCCCTTCCGACCAAGGTTTATGTCTCCATCTGGCGCAACATTCTCTCTATCTGCAATGTCAGCTCACAAACTGCTCTTCTGCTAAGCACAAAACATGAAATACATACCTTTAACTAAGTGGTAATAACATTTAGACTACATTTAGTCCCATTTTCAGAGACCACGCACCTCCCCTGATCCTTCTGGCTTAGCCATAGCATGGCCTCACCATACAAGCTTCAAGATGCCGATGCCAGCCAGTAGCTGGTCATTACAATACCAAAAACCAATAGACATCAGAATGTGATGTATACAACGCAAATATAAAAATACTCCCTATCCAAAACCACTAGTGGTCCTACACAAGTGTTCTATGTCTGTGGATCTAATTCTGATAATAGAAAAACATGATGTAAAAAAAAAGGGAAAATATTCTACATCTAAAATAAGTTTCAGCAGGACACATACATGTATGTACATCTGCATGTACATCTCCACAACCTGCATGTACATCTCCACTATTAAAGACTTTTAACAATATGTTTTAGGCCAAAATATTGTTGTAAAACAATGTCTCAGGCATTAGACAGTGTGATCATACCCATTTCGTACAGTCACTTTCTTGTCAAGTCAAATGGTCCTTAGTGTCATTCCTCAGTACAACATGTATACATTGGAACGAAATGTTGTTCTTCAGACCCCAGAGTATGCAAATACATGCAAACAGGCATCATATATACGTGCTGTATATACGCACATATATTTGCATAAATTATCATTAAAGCAGCATGCGAGTGATGCTGAAACCAGTACATACATTGTCAACCGTAAACTGTACAGAAGGATCGTGGTCTTAGAGCAGCATTCAAATAGTTAAAGATCAGTGGTAGCGTGCAGTGATTGTAAGTGAGTATGTGATCAGTGATGTTGGAAAGGATCTGGATTAGTCCGGGTGGATGTTGGAGGGCATCAGTGCAATCAGTAATCTAACTGCCTCGGGGAAGAAGCTGTTGTGAAGTCTGCAGGTGGTGGAACGGATGCTCCGGTACATGCCAGATTACATACTGTTTAAATGTTAATTCTAACGTGGGAAGAAGAATAAAGTAGGGAGGAAAACACGGAGGTACAGGTAAATACAGATCAACATCTCCTAAAGAAGATGGGCTATTAGTAACCTAAATGAAAGACTTTGAACCTGGCCCAAATCCAACCAACACGGAAAAATGAACAACCATGTGTGATCCTAACCTGAATGATCAGGCCCCCTCAGGTTCAACATTTTAGGAGTACATCCAGCTTTGGACCCATATACATCATGTACTTCATATGCTTAATATATGTCATACTTGTGATGAAGAACCGTAAGGATTTGGCATGATTCCAGCTTCATAATCATGGAAATAAAATGCAAATATCTACTGACGGGATTCATTTTAAAGCAATGGCGTGACAAAATGAACCTTTGGAGTTTAATGAGCTACCTGAACATTATTTACTTGGTGCAAAACAACTTTGACATTTTGACTTGATGTCATTGGGGATTGTGTCTAATGAGCCAGCTGGGAGCAATATCACAAGGCTTCAGTAGTACATGCATCTTCAAGCCAGGTGACTAAGCCTGGCCTGCTGCTGCTCTGAGCTTTACCCTTGTGGCACACACGCACACATACTGGATGATATTTCTGCACATATGCACTCTACAAGGTATGCACAAAAAGGTAAATAATATTTCATTCTGTAGTTCATGTGTATATAGTGTGTGTTAAATCATGGCAGTCATTGCTTCAATCTGAATCTGAATCTCTTTACTTCGTCAAGTCCTTGCCACATACAGGGAATTTGTCTTGTTGAGACCACACATGTGCCATGTAACGTACTAAACAGACCAGACAAGCACACAGACTGTTAAAATGTATTTAACTGAGGGGAAAAAATAAAGAAATACAATAAATAGAATAAAGATTAAGAATAGTAAAGAGCCATGGAAAGGAGCTAAAGAGATCTGTACATATTCACACTCTCATCATCAAAAGAATAGTTGCACCCAGAAGGAAGTGTTGTATTGCAGTGTTATTGGGAAGGAAAATAAAAGTTACCAGGAACAATAAAATAAGTTTAGACTGATATGGGCAATGTTTATTGAGCTACACATACAGAAGTTGTGTCTCTCAGTATGGCGTTGGGCCGCCATGTTTGCTAACGCAACATGCCTGACGTCTTGACATAGAGTTGTAGAGGTTGCTAATGGTGTCCTGTGATAATCCATCCCATGCAGCTTCAATATTCTCACACAGTTCATGCAGATTTTGTTCGTGCAGGTCTTTTCTGACGTTCTGTCTCCTGAAAAGCCTGTTAATGTCCTACTCGCTAATGGGGAGATGAGGTGGGGGCAGAGGTGAGAGGGCCGGTGTGGGGGAGGAGGGCGGTTGACTGGAAGAGAATGGTCTTTTTTGTGTTAAAATCTGAATAGCTTGAACTCACTCAGGTCATCAGCGAATTGGCGGTCATTGGTGAGTCTTCCTCACCTTGTAGTCGGTGATCTCTTGAAAGCCTTTCCAGACTGAAGTTTTGGTCATTAGCAGCATAAGCTTTTTTCAGCTTTCATTCTTTGCTGCTTTAATTCCCTTTCGGCCTGCATTTAGCCTCTTTATAAAGACTTCTGTCCCCACTCCTTGACTGCTCCAAAGCTGTCCACTCATGTCCATATGAACACCATGGTTTGTCATTGCTGTATTTCACACATGATCTAGTTGAAATGCAGCTGTCCTTGCAGAAACAGATGTATGACATCTCATTGTCCTGCACCCTCTGACCGGTCCAATGTATTTCAACTTATGTTTTATCTGCCACATCGTTCATCATAATCAATGCTTCAGAGTCCACCCATTGATTAAAGTCCAGGAAACATGTTGAACATGTCAATGATAATCGATGGTAGGATAGAGTATTGATAGAGAACTTAATTGTAATGATGAGTGTTTGTAGGCAGGTTGCAAGTGCAGAGCAGTTGTGTTACTGGCAATCCCAGACCTTATCACAACAGGAAGGGGGCAAAAATCAGGCAGGTACACACAAAGCAGATCCATTTTATAAAAAAACAGGTAGCAAATGCATCAAAGAACAGGAAAAAGTGAACCACACTTGAGCTGCAGGCGGGCGTAATGGTAGAGAAATGGAACTAGGGAGGAGCAAGAGCAGAAATGAACTAATCCAGCCCCGAGAGATGGAGGCTCCCAAAGCATAAGACAGAGGGCTGGACTGTGAGGAGACATTGCCAAAACAAGCAGAAAATGCAGGGGGCAGGGCAATCCAGCAAACAGGTGGACAGAGGGGACAGGGGCAAGACCAGTAATGGGACCCAGGTGTGAAAGGAACCTGTTTAGGGTAAGGGCCAGGGACGGGGCACAGTGAGGGGCTGGGATGGTGCCTGAGGGCACTAGTCCAGCATCTGAGTTGGGGACTGAGAATCTGGGTATATAGCAATCCATTGGCCTTGCACTGGAAGAGCAGTTCTGGGAGCTGGCACTGAAGGGAAAGCCCTAAAAGCTAGCACTGGAGCAGCTTTTAGAGCAACTGGAGCCCTGTGTGCTGCCAGCACTGTAGCGCAGGCAGCACAAAGGCTGGAGCCATATGTCGAATGAGCACTCCAAGGCAGGCCTTCATAGTTAAGAAACTCGAGAGCCACCTTAGATATAATGTCAGCCAATATAATGGACTACGTAGGGCAGACACTCGCACACCAACTTCAGGCACCTTTCCAGTGTACCATCAAACTTTTCAGGCAGCGTACAGACAGTACAAGTAAAGTAAGTGAGGAGCAGGCCTTGATTTTAGCCATATGGGGCATGCTACTTGCTACAGGCAGGGGTAAAAAAAAAAAATCAAGCATGTAGGTGCACACACGGAAGATCTATTTTACAAAAACAGGTAGCAATGTAAGGATCAAAGAACCATGGCTCAGATCTCAGCTGACAAAACAGATAAACTACAGGTTAAACGAAGGAAAGTAATAGCTAAGATTATATATAAGGTATGCCAGGATGGCACATGCCAATTCAATTGAATAGGGTGAAAGGGGGTTTAGGTCCTGTCCACTTAAGTCCTGCGTCTGTCATGGCAATAGTAGCTGCCCGTGTTGAAAGACTGGGCAGTGACATGAGCAAACCCGAAACAAAGCTGTTTCATTTTTTTAAATTAGCACATCTGAAAAGCATGTTTAGGCGCAAAATACTCAAGCATTTAGGCTCAGTACCCTTGCATTTACAACATTGGATTTTGCTACAATCTTAAAAGGGGAAAATTACTGCCAAATCTTGGTGAAATCGGCAAAATTTCCCACTGCCGAGAATGAGAGCTCTAGTCTCTGTTGTCTGCTTCATCGGGGGTGGGGGGGGGTGTCCCTCCTTCCACTCTGCAAAACCATGTGACCAAGCAATATTTTGACATAGTTCATTCATCCTGCCCAGTAACAGTCCTCAGAATCAGCTGCAGATGTGTGTGATGATAAAAGGGTGGAGCCAGGAGTGGAGACATTGTCACATAAAAGGACTAATTTAACTTAAACAAGTTGCTGTATGATATGAAATAATGCATGGATGTAAGTAATGTTTTATTTTCTGTTACTGCTAAAACGATGGAGTTTGATGGTGCATTCATAAGCTGTTATGCTACAGTTGAGTAAATTCATGCATCCATAGCTGAATCCCAGGGCATGAACGTGATATTAGGCAGGTTGAAGATTCTTCAGCTCTCACTTTTGAGTGCATCAAGAGACAAAACAGCTGTGAACCCCCACCAACAGAGGCTCACAGATGCACAAGTTGGAAGTTACAACTTTTAGAATGAGATTTTCTGAAAACCTTTTAATGTTCATAGTAACCTTTTAAAAACGTATGTATAAAGTGAAGTTGTCCCTATATGTATATGCGAAGTGTGGAAGTGGGAGTATAATTGATAATCCAATTTTTTCTAGCAAGACAATATCATGCCAAATGCCGTTAGATAGTTATTAGCTTTTATAATTCAGCCAGAACTTCTCTGCTTATTATAACCTCTCTGTCTTAACTTGTCTCTCCATTATAACTTCTCTCATCTAATTATAACCTCTCTCAATTAATCATAACCTCCCTCCCCCTTATAACTTTTCTCATCCAGCCTTTTTTTCTCTCTTAATCTCTCAGTCATAACCTCTTTACTCAAATCCTCTCTCCCTGATAATAACCTCTCTCTCTAAATCATAACTTCTCTCAGTGGTAACCTCTCTGTCTCTCCTTCAGCTGCACTCTGCCTTCTGCCAGCTGCATGCCATTGCCTTCTGATAAGCGCCACTGGCCTTTCAGTGGGCTAATTACTGCAGCATTACGGAGCCTGTGGGGATAAAAGAGACAAAGTGCTTATCCATCATCACAGTCTGATGCTGATTGGCCATCGGCCCAGCAAGCTTCTCTGAGCTTTACAGAACTTTAAACAGCTTTACTGCAGGACTCACCTCTTTTACTACACACCCATTGCTTTACTGTGGTCTGGCCTGTTTTGTAGCAGGTCAGTCGGTTTTAGTACCACCTTTTATCCCCCATTCCCAGAAGGTTATTTAGTAAATAAATAAAGAAATAAATACATTTATTTATCTCTGCTCCATTGTTGTGTTTAAAGGAATGTTTGGGTGTTTTTCAACCTAATTTCTGTCTGCCACTTCAGCACCTGCCTATTCAACACCTGCCCATTCGACTGCATTTATTGTTGTCAACAGGTAGTTCTCTTTGTCTGTAGTAATCAACTCATGCAACAGGTGCAGAGTAGCTTGGAAAATGTTGGTGAATTAAAGTGACTCTTTTCTAGGAGTGCTTCATTTAAATCCAGTTTATGGTTCAGTTCTTCAGACCTCAGCTTCAGTTCTTCAGGCTTGAATTTTAGTTTTCCAGACTTGAGCTTTAGTTCTTCATGCTTAAAATTCTTCAGGCTCAGGCTTCAGTTCATGAGACTGGGGCTTTGGGTCTTGTCATCAGTTTTTCATGCTTGAGCTTCAGTTCTTCAGGCTTAGGCTTCAATCCATCATGCTGGAGCTTCTTGTCTTCAGTTTGAGTTTCAGTTCTTCATGCTGGAGCTTCAAATCAAGAGTTCTTCAAGCTTGGGCTTCAGTTTTATAGGCTTGGGATTCACATTATTCAAGCTTGGGATTCACTTACATTTATGGCATTTAGCTGACGCTCTTATCCAGAGCAACTTACAAGGTCATTCATATTACACGTAGGCCAATGTAGTGTTAGGAGTCTTGCCCAAGGACTCTTATTGGTGTAGCACAGTCACCCAGACCGGGATTCGAACCCCAGTCTCCCACATGTGGTGGCTCCCTGGGGATAGTGGTCTTACCCGCTGAGCTACACCAACCACTTCTTCAGGCTTGGGCTTCAGGTTTCTTACCATTTATTTGTCTTTTGTTTGTCTTGAATTTTTTGGTCTGTTCTTTGTTGATTTGCCTGTCTTTCCTGTTCCTGTTTATTAACTCTTTTTGAATTCAGTAGTATCTTTTTTTCTGCGTTTGGAGTTTGGCTTTGTTTGGGCTATCATTGCATTCATTCATTCATTTATTCATCTATTCATCCATTCATTTAAATATTGCCCATGATATGTTGTCAACTGAAAAAGGCTAAGTACCCTCCTTTTCTTACTGTTCCCAGCTATGGTTTGGAGCTGCGTGGTAGATATTGGACTGCGGAACACGCACCCACATATGTACACACGTACACATAGAGGGGAATGACATATACAATACCCCACTGATATCTCACTGGTTCCCCGGGTGGAATGGATGGGATTACATTTGCTATCTTGTTTTCTTTCTATTTTTTCTACACTCCTTCCATGCCCAGGATTCATATAGGTTACTGAAAAATTGTCTTTCCATATCCACAACTCAATTTCAGATAAAGATGTACTGAAGAACTCAACAACATTTACACTCACACATGCAGACAAACCTGTGCCCACCCACACACACCTAAACAACCTCACGCACCTAAATGACCCTCAGTGTTTATACGTAACTGGGATATATTAGACGGCAAGCGAACAGTTGGCTTTTGTAGTTGACCTGTTAGATGTGGAAGAAACGGGTAGGCATGACAAGGCTTGTAATTAGCAGTGGTGATGGCCAGTGTTGGTTGTAACACGTTACACATTACACATTCCTGTTCCTAAAATCACTGAAAGCGACACAATGCAACAAGATGACCAAAGGTCATGCATTTTCAATGAGAGCTATCAATTTTCAGTAACAGGATGATTATATTATACTTATCTACAAGGAGTAGATAAGTAAAGTAATGCATTGTTTTTCAAAAAAAGTAATGAGTAATGTGTAATACATTACTTTTTGAGTAATGACTCCAACACTGGTGGGGACTTATCAGCAGTGGTGCAAGGAGGGACATACCAAGAACTGTCAACAGTGTGTGAGGGCTACTGTGGCACAAGTCAAAAAAAATTGGGAGGAATGTACACTCATCATCGAAAAATAGTTGCACCCAGTGTGGGATTGCTGAGCTATTCAGATGGAAGATAAAGGTTACCAGGAACAATAAATGATGTTAAATTAAGACTGATATATATACAACATACTGGTATATACTTTAGACTGATATATAACAATATAGTGTATCAGGATTATGTGCCCTGCCACACTGCACATGCTGTTTAGGAATAGTTTGAGGAACCTGATTCAAGATGTTGCCCTAGTCTCCAAATTCTCCTGATCTCAATTTGATTGAACATCCATGGGATGTGCTGGAGCAAGTCTAAAATGCAGCGGCTCCACCTCGCAACATACAGGACTTGAGGGATATGCTGCTGATGTCTTGTGCCTGATATTATATTGCACTTTCAGAGGTCTTACAGAGTTCATGCCTCGGCGGATCAAGTAACGTGTTTTCTTGGTTTCCTCAGCTAAAATAACTCCAAATCCCCTAGGGCCTCCCAAACTTTTGCATCCGTCTGTATATACTGTATGCATAGATAGTTCATAAAGTTAAGACGTTAAGACGTGCGCGCACACACATATATCCATCCACAGATGAAAGAGAAAAGTAGAGCTTTATTCTTGAAATCTGTAATTGAAAAATCTTTGTCTCCCATACAGCAAAGAAAACAGCACAATGGCAGTATTATATATGCAATTATGAACTCTTCTGTGTATGAAAATAGGAGTATACAATAGACCTTGACTACTGAATGCCTGATTGAGCTAGGGAACGTGTACTGCAGTCTACTCAGCATAGCTAAAGGAATTGTTGCACAACTCTGCAGAGTTTAGGTTGAACTCTAAATCAACTAACTTGGCTGTAACATTTAGATACTCCTGGACATTGATTACCTGTAGGATGGTGGATCTATATAGGAAAATGAGAAATGCACTAGAACAATACAACTCAATACAGGTTCCACCTCCCTGTGTACTTTCCAGATGTCCTTGTTACAAGTGTATTTTTGCATGTTGTTTTATATTGTTTGGTTGACAAAAACATTGTGAGACAATGAAAAATAGGGCTGCCAGAACCACAGGGACGAATGGGCAACTGATCATTTTCTGATCATTTTTTTGAGTTGCACAAACTAACAGTCACACGTGGATTCATTAAATGTCAGTTTGAATATTTCTAAATGCTGTATTGCTGAACTAGGGTCGCTGTCACACCTACCCTGCCTGTTTCACGTTTTATTCTTTATAGATGCTCATATTGTTCCTGCAGCATGAGCTGCTGTTAATAACACGAGTCAACCAATGAAATAATAGAGAAGATATGCTGTGGTTTTGGCACATGGGTTGTGGAGCATGTTTTTGGCCATGAGCGACCTGATTGGTTAAATTCAAATTGGTAAACCATAAAGAAGCAGATATTATGAAAGGTTTAATTTTATTGCTGTGATTTTGATACACACAGATATCAAGCATCTCTATTTTTCCAATTCCATGGTGGCAAATGTGAGCGTGACAGAGCGTTTGCATCCCTGCAAAATCTTTGATCAATAAACCCACACCCACATGTGAAATTCGGTCCACTTCAGCAGCTGCAGCTTGAAATTGACAGTATCACAAAAACCCAAGCTCTGGTGTTGACTTTAGAACGTGGCTTGGCTATGAAAAAGCCTGATGTTCTTCAGGTATGTTAGACTGCTAGATGTTCACGCAAAACAAACACTGACACTGTCTAGAGACATGTTAGTGTGACATGAAAGGTCGGTAGTTTTAGTGAGTGGCCTGGCTGCATGTGTGTTGCCACTCCTGACACAGTTAGACAGCAAACTCAAAAAACAGCCCCTCTATATTCAGCAATAAATATAATTGCCTGCTTAAATTTAATTTATTAAGTAATTAAGTTCAATTAAGTGTACCTAAACCATACTATCATACTATACAGTTTGTATATGTTGTTTTCTGTTTGTGAAGTGCAGCTATTACTATTCCAATTAAATTTGAGTTATTAAAACTTTTATTCTGGTAGGACATCAAAACTTTTGGCCAATGGATAAAGCACATTGTGAAATCCTAGAAGGATTTCTGAATAAAGAATAGATGAAGGGATAGAATACAGAGTGAGAGGGATAAAGAGAGGGCAGGATATAGAGAGAAAGAGAGAGAGAGGACAGAAGGATGAAAAGGAAAAATCCGCATACAGGTTTCACAACATGAGCATACACTTGGCCTGCAGGTATTTATGTATGAGGCAGCAGGTGTGAGCTTTGAACAGCTACAGAATGAGAAATACACATCAAATCCTCTCTCTATCTCCCCTCCCCTCTGAATTTCTCTCTCTCTCTCTCTCACTCTGTCTCTCTCTTTCCCTTTCTCTTTCTCTCTGTATCACACACTCAGAGACAGGTAGGTTGTGTGACACACACTACGAGGTTAAGACATGCCTGCAGTGTCTGGAAGAAGCCTGATATGAATTTTGCTCTTTTCCTCTTCTCATTCCTAGTCTCTGTGTTTCTGCCACTCTGTCTCTCTGTGTCTCTCGTTCTCTCTCTCTCTCTCTGTGGCTGGTGTTGTTGAGTTTCTAAGCACCCTAGAGTTATTATAGTGAAACTATAAAAACTAATAAAAAAAAAACACCACAATAAATATATCAGATTGAATCAAAGTTGATACCTAATAATAATTAGAAATATTAGAATCATAAAAAATACAGATTACATTTTTCTCATATTGAATGGAACAAGTGGATAATGATATACTTATATAATGGTATTATGGTAATATATTTTGCTGTTACTAAATAATAAGCCAGTAATTGTTGCAATAACAAATTGGTAATAAAATGCATTTTTACATTTATTAAGTTGCGTACTTATTACTTACAGCATAACAGCATAAAATCTGCTTAATCAACATATTACTGCAATTCATTATATGGCTTTATAATATTACGGTTACTATGCTAACCTTTTATCCTGGTCTTGAATAGACCTTTTTAAAGGTGTCATATATACGATCTCTTTGTTTGTTTGTTTGTTTGTTTGTTTTTTAGTATTGTTTTTTAATACTGTGAGGCCAACGTCTCACATCTCCAAAATGGCAACTTTACAGAAGAGGGGAACACTCTGAATAGAAGTTAATGGAATAAGACTATTTCAAAAATATTTTTGAATCTCTTCTGTTGCATCATTCAATACATTCTAAATGGCAGATGGCAATTTTGAACTCTAAAACATAAGTAAACAATATCTACATATATTTACATATCTCTTTAGACATACCTACATGTATGTAAATATATTTAAATATATCTGAATATTGTCCCTGTCCAAAGAAAAACAAGTATCTCGAAAATAGTAACTTTACAGGAGAGGCCTAAAACGTTCCTTACTTACTTGCATGTGAATGTAAAGAGCTTTTATTCCATAATCATTTTGGATCATTTCTATTGGAACATTCATCATGAAACTTTCACAGGATATAAAGGGCAGCTGTCGTGTTCAAATGATGATCAAAATGGAGATATATGTTTTTCTATGGACGGCGACGATATGTAAATAAAATATATGTTATAGAATTAATGCATATTTGCATATGAACACTCACTATAATTACACAGATTCCCACAGAAATGACAAATAGTAAAGAAATAAAATCATTACTATAAACAACATTAACATCAGGTTCTTTAACATTAGGTAACATAAGGTATCACAACTAAATGTTTAGAACTGACATATGAGATGAGACTTAGAAGTTTTGGAGACAGGAGCTTCAGTTCCGCCTTCACTCCTGGACTGATGTTAAAATCCAGTCTCATTGGTAATATATGATAATGTAAAAAGGGGTTAGCTCTAAATCTCCCTTTGTCACCTCTCCAAACTTGTTGACTTGCTTGAAGTAAATAACTCCAACTGTGTTTGTTTTGTGTTTGTAAGTGACTCGTATATCTTTGACCTGCATTAGTGTAAACACACCTTTGCCCTGAAACGACCTACAACCCACATCCTATTCAGTAACCTAATGTGAATCGCCCATGTGCATCATGAACAAGCACAACCGCAGGGCTTCATCATAAAGATCAGTGCTCTATACAGGTATCAGGTATTTACAGTTAAAGCCAGAGAGCAAAAAGCTTCTGTATTACTGGCACTAATGCTGCCAGCATCAAATGATGATAATAGTAATATGTGCATGTGTAGTAAAAAACAGTATATATACAGTGCGTACTGAAGTAGGAAGCTCAGTATTATCTGTAGTGTCTATCCATAGTTTGACTTAATCAATGCTTCATTACTGGAGATCCAACAGCGATCACACTGTACAACACTTCTTCAGGGTGCTGGGACACTATTGTATACTGAGCCACTAAAAGGACAAGCTCATTAAGCACCAGCTGAAAATTACTACATCTCTGTTCTTATGTGACTAGGCACTGACACTTTATCAACTATCCACATAGTGCACATATTACACATAAATTAACCTATTAATCTGTTAATATATGTTATTGCATTATTGTTTGATTGTTTACAGTAAAAAGTCACAGGGTTTTAATACTTCACTTGGAGTTTTAAACAATTCATTGGATTTGTTAATACAAAACTGCGCTGTCACCCTACTTACTTACTTACTTATGTATTTACTGCACATTATACTTTGTATGGTCATTTTATTCTATTCTCTCTATATATATCTCTTTATCTATATATGTCACAGGTGCACTGGTGATGGAAGTCAACAAATTTTTCATATTTTTACTATAAGTATATTGTTCACATATGTTATACTGAAAAACACACATACTGCCAAGGCAGGTAGTTTTAAACTACCTACCTTTTAATGTGCTCAGATGTCTGTGATTTTTGCACAATACTGCTCATATGACCTAATGACCTGATGTAATATGTGTGCATTTTTGGACTATAATTGAAAATAATTTAAAGAAAAAAAATGTTTTTTGAGTGTCACATTATAGCAAACAATCATACTGTAGTTAAATGTGGTTATGTGAATGTAGTCATGTGTTTCTGAAGAACTGCAGCAACATGTTTCATGAACATTTACCAGTGGTACAAACCTAAAAACAGTGGTTAACCCCCCACCACAAACTCTATTACAATAGTTTATCAGCCTTACCACTGTTTCAGGTAAATGACCTGAAATAACACAGCTGCTGCTGCCGTTGGATGCAAAATTACCTCTGTAGTGGCGTATATTCTGCTTTATATTTCAGGTTAAAGAGATTTAGATCCTGAATTAGGACACCAGTAGGTGTATGATTACTGGAGGAGTGATACATTTTTGTTACTACAGCTGTATATTCAAGTACTTTGGACTCCATAGTAGCTACTAGCTGCTAGCACTGTTGCAGTTCGCCTTTCCTTATATTTCATCAGTGTTACCACTTGCTGTTTTCATGCCATTAAATAGCAAAACTGCTGCCGCTGGAAGCAGAACTGAAGTTTAATTTCAGTGGAATAGATTGAAAAGATAAAAAGGTTTAGGACTCCGGTAGGTGTATGGTTACTGGAACAGTAGTACAATCATGTTATTACAGGCTCATTTAGGCTCCATGCACAAATAAAACAATTTTACTGTTTTAGTCTGTTGCAGTTCTGGGTAGTGTATACTTGAGTCCCACATTATTTTACTAAATTATACATGCATAAAAACTGCAGCCAGACTAGGAAACCCTGCTTATGATGATGATGGCGTTTTAAAGGTGGGAGGAGCTACAACTACTTCAGGATAGATTATTTTGGGAGCAGGCTGCTTGAAATGTGTTTTGTAGGTTACTGCTAGGGCTTGCACAGATTAGTCAGTCGATGATGACACTATAAACTATAGACTAGTGTCTTATTACGTGATTATGAAACTAACACCATAGTCGCCTCAGACAAAACAACAGGTGAGGAGCCTAATGATTTTATGGTCTGTGTCTCAGGTTTTACTGAAGGCTAGAAATGGATTGGAGAAGCTCATAAGCAAGGTGGTGTTTAAGGTGGTGTTCTGTTCTAACGTTTCAGTTTCTTCAAAGATTAGATATTAAACATCATTACCTCTGGTTTCTCAAGGATTACAGTAAAAAGTCATGTGGGGGCAAAAAAAAACCTATAATCCTGTGAAGTCCTATTCTTATTTTTATCAAGCACTCTCTGGCTCTCCAGACCTCCGCAGCGGGTAGGCTTCTCGGCAAGGCCGCCTAGAGTGCGCCTAATTCAAATACAAATTTGCAAGATTCCTGGTTCCCATATATCTGGTTCCCTGAAGGCTAGCAGTGTGATTCAGAGCTCAGAGGAAAAGGCACAGGTCGTTTGTTGCAAAGCATTTCCTTTTTGGTTTTATTCATGACATAATGAGCGATTAGTTGACTTGACTTTTATCATGTAACATACATTCTCTAGTTACCAACAGTAACATCGGCTATCTGCCTTCCATCTTACCTCATTTGCAAGCTAGTGAAGAATAAACCCACACAGATGATTAGCACCATGAGTGTGTAAATGCACACACGGCCCTGCAGCACTTCCTATGCATCTCCCGTAAGTCCTCCCTAAAGGCCTATTCACACCAGGATTGGATGCATTTTTAATGTGCACCAGATACGGCTTTGTGTTTTAATATTATGAAAAGTCAAGAAGAGAAATGAAAATGAAAGAAAATAATGTATTCTTAAATGTGATATTTTTCCCTTTTCTTTTAAGCACCACAGCTAAAAGAGGTACACACTGAGAGCAAGCATTCTCAAAATTCCTCCTCCTCTAATTCCTCTTCCTGCATTCCCAGTGCATTGGATTTGCTGTGGAGTTTCCACAATGTTGAAAAGATTCCATCCATTTTTGTCATTGTGAAACATTAAATAGGCCTTAAAGGAGTTCCAGTTTCTTTGTAGTTAGCACCTTCAAGATACATCATCGGGGGGGGGTCCTATTCTGTCCCGAGTGCCCTTCAAAGTCTAGATTAGTAACTGAATAATAATGGCAGATCCAGTTTAAGAGGAGCCTGGCCACTTCCTATTCCTTTCAATTATACAAAAACAATATGTTTAAGTGCTAGGACGTGCCCATGAGTGAGACTTCAGTCAATGGGCACAAATAGAGTTCATACAAATGTTTCTTTTAGTCTTTCACACAGGATTTCTTGTTGATTTTCGAATGTACAGGAATGCATTACATAAATCTTTCCAGAGTATGTCTGTGTATATACAACAAACAGGTTTTGTTCAGTGGGGAGCCAGCAGCTGTGTAAATTGCGTTGACTGGCAGTTCTAAAACTGGAACTTTTGTCTGTACAGTTTGTCACAAAAGCTTTGTAGGACAGTGGTGGTCGGTAATTAAGTAAATGTAAAACAGTATTAACTGTTTTCATTCTGGGTGGCTTTCTAGTTGAACTTCACTACATTTCAGACTTAAATATCTTACTTTTTACTCCACTACATTATGGCCAAATCTGTCCTTCCTTTTGAGTTGTGTGTGCATAAAAACGTAACATGTCAAAATGAAAGAAGTGTAAAGCGAGCCCACCAATCAGGGTACAGCGCTCACTTTGTTTTGAGCTTCTTTTGACCTGTTGGACAGAGCTTGGTTCTGTAGAAACATTCATTTTGGTCTCTCTGACAAACCCAGATATCATTATTGGGTGGCAGTTCCCCTCACAGGATGTTCTCAAATAATGTCATTTAAGGGGTTAAGATCGTGATTGTTTACTCAACAAGGGGTGGTGGCTCTTGCCCTTGTTCTACCCTCTTTCTCTACGGCTCAGTCTTTTATATCTCACCAGAGCACTGCTTCAGTTCCACAACAGGCTTTTATTGAGATTGGCAGTAATGCCATGGGTGTTGAATGTCATTGGGTATTGAATGTCAGTTCGATTCCAGCTTTTGAACAAGGCTCAGGTCAAATGTAGCTAAATGTTCATGCTGTTCTTTTCTTCGTCCTCCAAGTTTGCTACATTTTGCTGTAGCTGCCTTGTTCAGTGTTTTCAACTGCCACATACACTTTTGCACATCTTTTCTATGTGGTGTCTGGGTTAAATTCTCCTTTGTTCATCTGTTGTTCACGTCATCCCATCTTTCTCTGAGAACGGCACAAGAAGGATGTACTTGCTCCAAATAGCCAATAAAAATCTGAGGCCTTGAGCCTGAAGTGTGTTGGCTGATGAAGGTGAAAGGTAGACAGGTGAAATGTAATGGAAGGCATGTTGGTGGAGCCTCATTTAATGATTTTTGGCTTTATTGTCCTCTAGCAGTACTTCACAGAGTTTGATTACTGACAGCCTCTTTACTGACTTCTCCCTTTTCTTCCACAGCTACCATCTGGGTTCGTATCTGGTTGAGAACTTGAGCTGCTTTTTTGCTTTAATGTCCATATGTCTGGACTGAGTGTTCTGTGTCTTCACTCATTACTTATCCAAAGGTTTGGTGGGTAGCCTTGGTACTCACCTCAAAGCTGAATGCTTATTCAACCTACATCTCTGATACTGAGTATAGAACAGAATAACTTCTTATTTGTGTTTCCAGTGATTTGCAGTAATGATTGTTTTATGTGTGCTACAAATATCTGATCTCATAATGATTTGTTCCGAACATTAATCCTATAGCTGGGGCTGTGCAGGTTGGATACCTTGATGGTGCCTCAGACAGGGCTTCAAGAGACCATAATTGGCCTTACTCTTTCTGGATTGGTGTGATGACCCCCCCCCAGTCACTCAGCATGTTAACTAATGTAACAGAATTGCCAGTTAATGTTCTCCTCCTAGCGTGTTGGACTGTCTAAGGATGTAATCAGTAGTCCCCTGTTGCAGCCCTGGAGACGCTGTACTCTCGGGCAGCTGCACTCTCAAGCTACAGCCCTCTCAAGAACACTGAAACATGCACTGTCTAGAGCAGTGTTTCTCAACCCTGGTCCTGGAAACACCCTGCCCTGCACAATTTAGTGCTTTCCCTGCTCTCAACGCACCTGAATCAACTTATCTGCACGTTAACAAGCCCTTTTAGATTTACAAGAGGGTGTTAAAGCAGGGAATCCACTAAAATGTCCAGGGCAGGGCATCTCCAAGACCAGGGTTGAGAAACACTAGTCTAGAGGGCCAAATGTTTTAAGGGGGTTAAAATGTATGTACTAAATAGTCAAAATATTGTGGTATAAAGGGTTATCAGAATAAAGAAGGGTCATAAAGGGTATAAAGGATTGTAGAGATGTTAAGGTTAGAATCCATGACTCACTAGAACTTTTGCAGGAAAAACAGCACAGAACTTTAGGGAAAGAACCTTGTTGTGCTAGCTCCCGCTATTACTACTAGCCCTGTCCTTCACAATCAAATTCCCTGGAAGTAGAACCCCATATGACATCAAACTAAATAACCTAAGCTTAGCATGCTTGAGCATTTTTAGCATGCCCTTATTGTTGTATACTGTATAAAGAACTACCCCTTTCCATCAGGTAAAACAAAGAAAGCAGTTATGTTATAGATGCTGTTTATTAAATGTGCTGTTTCTTATTCATGCTTTGCTGTACTGACGGTACTTCCCAAACACATATAATATCAACTATACCATGCTGATCTATAGCATGGGTCTGCCAGATCCGGTGGGACGGATGATAAATTGAATTGTTAACAAGGACGTGTTGTAGAAAAAGGCCACCATCAAACCAGATTCTTGAAACAATTGCGCTCACTAGCACTTCTTATGCTAAGTGGCAGTTTCAGTCCTCCAGAGAACACTGTAGCCTGAGAGTGCAGCAGCCTGAGAGTGTGGCGTCTCTAAAGCCATACCCTATTCAACATAATAGCTGCAGCTAAAACAGATGCAGTGACTAGCAAAGAAGAAAGCACATACTAACCTTAACCCTCTGAGCTTTGCAACTGGTGGAATTGGACACAAGTAAATAAAATAATAATAATTAATAAAATAGCCAGTTTGATTGTGTTTCTTTGGGAACCCCCTCTCTGACATATTTCATTTGGATTATGGTATATTACATCTGCTGAGAAAATGAATAACTTGTACCTGACACACTGGAAATTAAACAGAGGGTGGTTTCTGATTTTTGCACAGTGCTATATCTCACTGTCTACTGTTAAATTATTATTTTTTTGTATTTTTACCTGTATTTTCCATTAAATAATTACAGCATACTGAATGTGAAATGATGGTTTTCAGTGCACCTAATGTGTTTGTGTATGTGTTTGTGTTTGTGTGTAGCCTGCAGTGATGCTGATTTGAGAAGTCTGGCCTCCAGACTGAAGGACTGGTTTGGTGTGCTACACCTAGACGCCAACAGAGATCTGAAGACGTCTGCCAGTGACAATGCTCAAGGACGTAAGTACTGCGTGTGTGCATGCTGACGTACATATATTTTATTGATGACGTGTATTGATGGATTTGTTTTGAAGGATGGAACTCTCAAGTGGTACTATAATTGGCAGAGTCTCTCTCTGTTTTCTCTCTCTCTCTCTCTCTCTGTGCTGCAGGTTTTGACACCAGCATTCTGCCTATCTGTAAAGACTCTCTTGGTTGGATGTTCAACAAGCTGGACATGAACTACGACCTCTTGCTTGACCAATCAGAGCTGAGCGCCATCTACTTGGACAAATACGAGCTGTGCATGCGGCCACTCTTCAACTCCTGTGATTCCTTTAAAGATGGGAAGCTCTCAAACAACGAGTGGTGCTACTGCTTCCAGAAACCAGAGGGTAAGAGAGAAAAAGAAAGAGAAGGATGAGCAGAGAGACAGAAACGTCAAAAACAGTTGGATTGGTTTTGTTTGAAGTAGCAGTGGGTCAACTACAGGTGTAAAATGAATGTATGTGGATAAATTTGTTAATGTGTGCGTACGTGTTTGTGTGTCTCTCCAGGTCTGCCGTGTCAGAATGAAATGAACAGGATTCATGCTCAAAGCCGACGGAAGGCTCTCATAGGTGGGTTTATACTTGTCGGTCATTAAGCCTGAGATTTATTTCACCCGATATAACGAACAGGTTTTAATTTCCAGCATCCATTAGAAGCAACAGATGCGTGTGTGTGTGTGTGAGTGGGAGACATGCTGCAGGAACCTTGCAGAAGTGTAGTTATAATTGATTTGAATTCTAATGGCTCTCAGTGTGATTTATGTGCATCCGCGCTTGATATTTTCCTCTGTGATCAATAACGCTAGCTCTCGCTGACACTCTCGCCCAGAGCGCCCGCCCCCGGGCCTGTGAAGCCCAATGGGCATCAATAATCCAGCACAATCATAAGTGTTTCATAACTCACCTCACAACACAGCCTGAGAAGAAACAACAACCTGAGCACGAGCTAGTGTGTGCCCGTGTGTGCGAGTGTGGGGGAGTCACATTTTAGAAGGTGAAATCCAATCATCGTTCTTTATATCTGGTCCCTAAGGCCAATGATGTGCTGCAGCTGTCCCAGTCAGAAGGATGCAGGCTCGCGCTGCACCTCTTCCTTTTTTAGTATCTGTAATGATGGAGGGCAGCAGGAGGAGGACCTTAACTCCTCAAAGTTTGAAGTGATTATTGTCCTTTTCCTATATTTTCAATTTATATTATGTAATTAGTTATATGAGGGCTTATTACCGGCATTAGGCCTGTCCACCATGGGAGGGTAAAGAAGTAGCACTGTCCAGCCATTGTATTCTAGCCTGTTGTCTGTCCCAGTAAATGCAACAATGGCTGAAGCTCTTGGCATGTGATCATTATGATGGCCGCTGCCGCCTGCTCTCAGCAAGAAACCACATTTGGCAGCAAACAAAAGCAGTTATATTAATAGACGCAAAACACTATCATTGCTATCCACTACTGGAGATGCTCTTGGCCAGCAAAGTGATGAAGTGTGATGTTTCCTGAGTACTGGTAAGAACTAAAGGAGGGAAGGAGGGACTGTGCATTTTCTGGTGATGTGTTGCGCCCTATTGTTCGGAGTATGAATTTGACAGGTTTCATCATGTTACAAATTGCTTGTTTAATAAACTTTTTTAATTTATTTATTGACTTTTTAAACCATTCATAGCAATCTAGGTTGGAGCCTAGCTGCTCAGGAGCTGTTTGCTACTGTCAGAGATTTTCTTAAGTTGGTTCATGTGAGTCTGAGTTTTGAGCCTCTGGGGTGGGAGAGATTTCAGTTTTTGCCAGTTATTTGTTGGAGGCATTGCAATGTACAAAAATAAACCCCTACTAAATGTGTCAGATTTGAAATTACTTCAAATATAAGCTTTAGAAGACCTTTCATTCTGAAGGACAGAACTGAAACACTGCACACAGTAAAAACAGTGTTTAAAGGGAGGAGGCAAAAACAATCAAATGCTTGCTTTGGCTGTGAGTTACATAGCACATAAACTTGCAAGGGAGCTGCTACTAGCTAATTGAGCTGAAACCTTGGTAAGCTTCAAGGTTCTTCTACCCTCATCATCAAAAGAATAGTTGCACAAATAGCCAGAAAGAATCAACTGACAGGAATGAAACTTGGTGAGTAGGTTTGACATTGTGAGACATGCGAATGATTCATATTTCATTCTTGGCTGCAAATGTGACATAAGCAAGGACAGGCCTTGCAAGGACAGGTGCTGTACCTGACTGACCCAACAGCCATGATTGCGGACATTCGGCGAGCAGTGATGCCCTCCATGAGTCATCCTGTTATTGACAGCACCATTGTCAGGCAGCTGCACAACTCAGGATGCATGCACACAGATCGTGATAACGCCTCTTTTAACTCCCTGTCAATGTCACCAAAGACCACAATGGTGTTGTGTCAGACTGTCATGGAGTGACTCAGAATGCCAGCTTTTGTCTTGGTGGAGATGACCAATGAATCCGTGTGTGGAGGCACTGTGGTCAGCGCCATGCTGAACAGTTTTTTGTCACGCATCACACGTCCAGGTGTGATGTTGTCACTCCACCTCCGCTCCTACTGCAAAATCTGCAGGAACTGCATGAGAATATTCAAACTTGCATTGCAGTCCAACACTTCATTCTGGGTGCAACTATTCTTTTGATGGTGAGTGTAATTACATAAGCAAAACGTGAAAATTGAATTTCAAAATCTGTGTCTGCAGATTGCTTACTAGCAGGTGAGAAGATAGGTGAGGCTGGAGCTATCCTCCTAACCAAAAGCCTTCTTGCTTTCTGTGGCAATGAAAATGCCCAAGCCAATCTTGTTAACTCATTTTTGATTGTCCCCTTTGTGTGGCTGTTGTGTGCTGCCTTCCTGGCCAGGGCTGGTCTGCAAAAGTGATTTTTCATCCCACTGTGACTGCTCTGGTTAAATAATGGTGCATATGGTGATGTGCTTTTTACACAGGGGAAGTATAACCAGATCTCCTCTGGTTAAACTGGGGATGCATGTTAAAGAAAAGTATAACGGGAATCCAGGCAAAGTGTATGCAAATATGATCTGGACATTAAACACACGGGTATAATCATGCACTTTAATTTAGCTAATATTGAAAATTCTACCTCTCGATTTACATCATTTATTTCCATTGTTATAATACTTTACTTGTCTTTGTTTTCTTTTTTTGTTGTTACTGAACAAAATATCAGAAGAATGTCACTAAGCACAGTAGTTTTCTCTAGTACTCCAAACCATTATCACCTGTCTGTAAGCTATCACCACTATAAAAAGTGTTTTTTTAGGGACAAGTCTCAGTAAATGAGTCACCATCCGAGGTTGTAAAAAAAGAACTTGCGTTTGCAGCCCTTTGTTCAAAAATAGCTTTAAATGGGTCTTACAGTAACACCTTCAATTCCTTCAATGGCTTCAAGAGGCGAAACAGTGAAAGAAGCAGCAAAGTGGAAAGTTACAGTTCCCCTCGAGAGCCTCAACAGCGTCAAGAATCTACAAGCTGTATGAACAAGAGTGAAAGCGAGAGGCTATGGTCATGGAGGAGTTGAACCATTTACTGTACATATGATATACACTGACCAGCCACTTCAATACACCTACCTTGTATCTACACAATGTGTCATCAGAACCACTTACCATATAGGAGCACTTTGTAGTTCTATAACTGCAGACTGCAATCCATCTGTTTCTCTGTATACTTTGCTATCCCCCTCTTACCCTGTTCTTCAGTGGTCAGGACCCCCACAGGACCACCACAGTGCAGGTATTATGTGGGTGGTGGATCATTCTCAGCACTTCGGTGACACTGACGTGGTGTGCTGGTGTGAGTGGATCTGACACAGCAGTGCTGCTGGAGTGTTTAAACAATGTGTCCACTCACTGTCCACTCTATTAGACACTCCTACCTTACTGGTCCACCTTGTAGATGCAAAGTCAGAGATGATAGCTCATCTGCTGTTGCACAGTTTGTGTTGGTCATCTTCTAGTCTTTCATCAGTGGTCACAGGACGCTGCTCACAGGACGTTGCTGGCTGGATAGTTTTGGTTGGTGGACTATTCTCAGTCCAGCAGTGACACTGAGGTGTTCTTAATGAAGCAGCCAGTCTGTGTATATGATATGATGCCTTGCAAAAGAGTTTAACCAACTTAATAGTCAGATTTGCTTGGATTACAAATGACACTAAACATTAATTAAGTTAATTACATGTTGTAAATTCCAAGAAAGAATAGAGATACAGTTATGTGTGAATAAGGTTAATTATTATAATTGTTTGACAGCCATAAAAAGTGTACAGTTGTGTACTTTACAACTGTTGTTGTCAAATAAATTACATTGTAGTTCATTAGATCAGTAAGTCAATTGCAGTTTGTACAGATATTTATGATTTTTGCTAAATTTTAAAGCGTATTTTTTCATTCCTCAAAACATGATCGTACACCCTAGGATAACCTTTTATTGAATTCAGATCATAATAAAGTATCTCTTCTTATTTTTCTGTAACGATGGGGCTAAAGCAGGTTGAATGTGGCAAGTGGCTTTATTAAGGGCAGTCCAATAATCAGAGACCAGCCAAGCAGAGGACAAAACACAGCAAGGTAGCATTAGTGGCAAATCCAAAAACCAAAAACAAGGAGGACAAGCAAGGGGTCAAAAATAGAGATGATTAACACAGAGGTACAAAACTGCTGAGGTTTAATACTGTGCCTTTGTTCTTAATTTACAGTGCGCTGAAATGTTTTGATGGGTTTCATCTCTCACAGTGTAGAAACACTGTGCTTTATCACTTGAGATAGTTTAATGCTGGCAAAAGCTCTTGTCACTTATGTGTTCCAATTATTCAACTAATGTTTATTAGACTCAAAAACAGTGTGTCTATATTTACCTCAGATCAGCTGCCGGAGATGCGAACACAAAATGAAAATAGAGCAAACAAAATTTCTTTATTGTTTATCATGGCCAGTCAGATTGTGCTCTGTGAAATTGGCATATGATGTCTTGGAATAAAAGATTTATGAATTTATAAAAGTCTATGTGTATGGAAACATATATACGTATCATACGTATCATATAACGTATGTATGTTATACGTGAGTATGCAGCCAACTACACCACTCGTTATGATTTCTTTTTTACTCCTTTTCTAGGAAGATTAAGGTTTAATATTTTAATATTTTAATAGAGACATGTTGTTTTTTCTGCTTGAGGTTAAAAGCTTGCACCCTTAGATCCAATATAGTGGGGAAAGGAACATGCACGTTTTGTGACTAATAGTGGAAGCATTGACTTATAAAGAGCACATGTTTTTTGTAAAGTAAGATATTATGCTTTACCAGTATCGGTGAGAAAAGAGGTGTGTTCAGTGCAGGAATGAGGACTGAGAAGTTATTTCTTAGAAATGACCAGTTTACTTACCTGACAAACAAGCAAACCCAAGGTTACAGGGTGTTGATTCTGAGCTGATGCCAATAGAACAAAATATAGATATGAATTGTTTCTCATTTGTAGCTCAAGGAAACAAGCAAAGTGTACTTTTAAACAATATCACTTATACTACTACTTTTATGTTCATGTGTAGAAGTTGAAACATTATGTGAGTTCATAAAAGAGCCAAATTGCTCACAACCATGTGTTGCGGAAAGAAAAAAAAATCATTCTTTACCCATTTTTTCTAATTGCTTGACATTATAATAAAAGGGAAAAGTGTAGACAAGCTATTGATAAAGAATGTCAGTATAATTCCTTACATACTATTAAGCACTTTAACATAATTACACTTGAACTATTCTATTCTATACTGAAGTAGCATACAGGAAGGTCATTAATAAGAGTTTTGCTTTAAAGCAAAGAAATAATGGGTTTAGGGCATAATGATTGGCCTGCATGATGATCCCCCATACCCCCCCCCAGGGTCCAGGGTGTCCAGGGTGTTTCCTGCATTTGTATGGTACTGTGACAATTTCAATGAGCAATAAAGTCTTATCTAATCTTATCCTATCTTATTCTGCCCAACAAGAGCAGGCATAGGCTCCAGCACCCCCCATGGCCCAGAAGGATAAGTGGCTCCAACGATGAATGAATACACAGATGAAAGGATGATCAGTATTCTAGTATGAGAAATCTCTCCCTCCTCTCTTTCTCTTTAGGAGCGTATATCCCTCGCTGTACAGAAGATGGCTACTTTAAGGCTACACAGTGCCATGGGAGTACAGGGCAATGCTGGTGTGTTGACAAATATGGCAATGAGATCGCAGGGTCCAGAAAACAAGGCAACCCCATCTGCGGTAGGTTACATCCCCATACCCCCCAGTAACACACTCTAGTGATTACACTGCAATTGCTCCATTAAAGCATACAAAGCCATTCACTCGCAGGCCATAACATCATGTGCAGACTGCTGCAGGCAGTGCCCTTTGAGACACCCAGTGACATTATGGAATATAGTGAAGTAGCACATGAACTTGTATGTGTGTGTGGATGTGTGTGTGTGTGTGCGCATGCAGAAAATCTAGTGTGCTTGTTTTATGAGATATCTGAAAGCCCATAAGTCAAAACAGTGCTGTTTCGCTGTGTTCCATCACAGTAAAAGACTATAATAGATAAATAATGCCGTTCTCTCTTCCTGCTCTACTGGCTATCCATTCATCTCCTTCACCCTATCTCATATCTATCTAACAGCTGTTCCTCCAGCATCGACCCATTTCACCACCCCTGTGTATGTGTGTGTGTTTGTGTATGTACGTTTTCAAGACTGACTTTGTAGAAGGACAAGAGGAAGCAGCACCAGCTTGCAGCTTAGAAAATTATCAGTGCATATATGTAGGTAGTTACATGTTCTGAACTGTGCAAAAGTCAGAGACCACCTTTCATTGCTTTCATTTCTTCCTGTCAAGTACAGAAAACCTTGATTTACCAGAAAACAACAGCGTGAACCTCACCAATTAAAGATAGTGTTTCAGCATTCACTGTGTGTGCCTGTTATGTTCATCACAGCTTCATATTTTTCCATCTAAGTTAAGTCTTTGAAGTTGGTTGCATTTTACAGTTCTCACAGTCCAAACAATCCCAAACAAATTCAGTGATGCCTGGACTCTGGGATGGTCAGTTTATTGTTCTGAGAATTCTTTGTTTGTTTGTTTGATTTTAAGATGTTCTTCCCTATTGTTTTCTTTTCTCAGTAAGGGTTTCTTGGCAGTTCTGAATCCTTTTAGACCCATAGTGTTGAGTTCTCATCAGCAAACATTCTTCAAACATTCAGATGTAAATACCTTGCTCATGTCGGGGAGGTCTCCAAACACATTAAAAATGCAGGTTTCAATGACATTCATTTAAATACAGACTCTGGAAAATATCACTTCTAATACTGCTCAATCTCTGTGCTGCTTGAAACCGTTCACCATAATATTTTCATAGATAGGCTTGAGAACTGGGTTGGACTATCAGGAACCGTCTTCAAATGGTTCAATCAATTCCTGCAAATAAGCAACCACTAATAGAACACAATGTTTCTAAAACCATGCCAGTGACCTGTGGTGTCCCCCAAGGTTCAATTCCTGGGTAGCTCTTGTTTAATTTATACATGCTTCCTCTTGGCCAAATCCTACAAGACTATGGATACCACAGCTATGCATATGACACTCATATTTTCTTGGCCCTCTGCCAAAACAACTGTGGTCCCTTTGAGTCCCTTTGTACGTTCCCTGAACACATTACTAACAGGATGGGACAAAACTTTTTGCAGAGATTTTTTTTTTATTCAGGAATAGCAACAAGCAATATAAACTAGCTGCATATCTGGATTCTAGAGCCATAAAATCAAACAAACTAGGATGGAACCTTGGTGTACTAATGGACTCTGATCTCGTTTTAGCAGTCACATCAATGCAGTTTTTGCAGGTTTTTAAAATGCAGCTGTCAGTTGTTCTCACTAGGAGTAAATGGACAAAGCACATCATCCCCATTCTTAAATACTTTAGACCTTAATGTACTACTACTGGCCTATAAATCACTGAATGCTGTAAGACCAGCATATCTTTCTCATGTTTCAGTGATATGAGACGAGTCGAGCTCTGAGATTATTAGGAATTAGTCAGTTTGACCTTTCTAAGGTAAAGACTAAAGACTAAAGAAGCAGTGTTTAACTACTGTGCTGCACTTAAATGAAACCATTTGACAGACAATTGGAGTTCAGAGCTGTTTGAGTTGTTTGTGTACCAACACAAAAAGTATCTGTGTAATTGTGCAGACCGCTAATAGAATGAAATGAAGAAGTGTTGGCATCAAACATCAGAACATTTTTACATACCCCCAACCCCTCATTTGGGTACCACAGGTTTGGAATCACTGTTCCAATAATCTACAAAACATGTCATTTGACTGGGGGCATTTCAACTCTGATACCTGTATACATATAAACATGTGTTTTTGTGTGTGCATGTGTGTGCGTGTGTGTGTGTGTAGAAGAGGATCAGGAAACTTCGGGGGATTTTGGAAGCGGAGGAGCTGTGATTCTCCTCGATGACCAAGAGGAAGAGGAGGCAGAGCCTCAGCAGCACGGCCGACGCAGACAGAAGGAGAAACGTGGCCGGCTCCGCCCCCGCGGGGCCATCGAGGACGACGAAGACGAAGAGGACGACAAAGAGGATGAAATGGGTTATGTCTGGTAGCTCCACTCCCCTCATCTTCTGCTGGCCAACCAGGGACCCCCATTGAAATGCAAAGTTCTGAAGCCATTCCAACTCCACAAACCCGGACCTTCTCCTCCGAATATAAACTCCGCCTCTAAACATGACCCCTCATTTTACAGCCTGCTTTATCATCTTCCTTTTTTTCCTTCTTATTTTTACCCTTATTGTCTGATCTCCGTTCTTTTCCCTCGCTCTACACCTTGCAATCTTTTGCAACATCAAGCAAGGACTCATAATGATGCTATCAACTATGTTATCAATCAACTGTTCTCTGTCATTCTTCTACTGAAGCAGTGTCCCTCTATCAACCAATTGGAATTGGCAACTGCATCTGATCACATACCCTCCCTCTCTCTCTCTCTCTCTCTGTGTCTCTCTTCTCACCTTTGTTTCACTGGTTTGTTAAACGGGAATGTGTAGCCCTCTTCTTGTTCTCTGTCGAGCTTCTAGTGTGAAAATCCGAAGCCATCCGAGAGCCGTGGCTGTAAATATTTCTCTTTCTCTTCAGACAGACGAGGTGACATGTCCTCCTCCGTCTCCCTTCGTCCCAGAGTCTCTATCCAGGCCTTCTAGAAGGTTCCTGAATATTTTAGAATGTTTCGTCAGGGGTTGTAGAATATCCTGGTAGATCCTGGTAGACAGAATCTCTACAGAAGGTTTGAAAAGAACTCCAGAGGGTTCTGGAGCATTCTGGAAGGTCTAGTGAGAACCTCGATGGGCCTATGCATGCTCCCCACTTGTGGAGGCAAGAAGGTGATGTTCGTTTTTTTATTTGTTTTTTTATTTGGTTGGTAGCTGATGAAGAGCCAACAAGCATAAGAAGCATTTTATTTTGTGATAACGCTGCTGTTTGCTGCCGCTCTGCTTCGTTTCATTGTTGGATGGTTCCCACAGTGCTACCGAGAGTCTATTTATGTATGCGTGTGTGTGTGTGTGTGTGTGTGTGTCCTTTGGAAAACTTTCAGAGCACCAGCTCCATCCAAAAGTTACAAAACCCAAGTTCTCCTGCAATCAACCATAATTCAAAAAGATTCATCCTTGCTCTAAAGTAGTCATTAATCCTGCTCTTCTTAAGCACTGCTATGCTCATTTTCACCCTCTTAGATCCGATGGCTGCATGTTGGAGACTGGAGGCGGTGACCACTTCCATCTGTGTGTGTGTATGTGTGTATATGTGCGCTGTTCCATGGAGTCCAGGTCCTGACAGACCATGGGGTCATTCGGCCTGCCCTTTTCACAGCTCCACTAAAAGCTCTCTCGATGAGAAACAGAGAAGAAAAAACAGAGGGCAAGAAAAACTCTCTTCTGCTTCTTCAATGTCACGGTCGGTGCTTTTGTTAACCTGGCTGTGACACTTTTATTGAAGAAATCGCGCTGATCAAAGTGGAAGCAGCCACCATTTTATTTTGACAGTTGCTTGAGGAAAATGGAAGCTACAAATGCTTTTTTCCCCCACGTTCCTACACCCTAAGCACTGTTTTTAGGACCCTCAAAAGATGTCCTTAGTCTGCCCTTACTTACTTCCTTTCTTTCTTCCTTCCATCAGGTCTCTCTCTTTGCTTTTTTTCTACCCCCTTTCTTCTACTCCATTGTGCAACAATAAGTCACGTTATAGCTGTACTTTCTACAGTAGTGGTGGCGGATGGATATGCAGCATTAAACTTGGTAGCGAATTGGTCATTAAGTAGTCCTTCAACATTCCTTTATTTTGTTATCTTTCATGTTACAGGCGTTCATGTTCTTTTCTTCATTTTTTTGGTCCCCTTTCATATGGTCCATCATACAATAATAAGCCTCATCCTGCCTGTTTAAGTAGCACCCTCTATAGCAGTGGCGGATGGATATGCTGCATTGAGCCTGGAGGCGAGTCGATCATAAAGTAGACTACTGACTTTGTATTTGGCTTCGTTTTTGTCTTTCTTTCTTTCTTTCCTTCTTTCTTTACTGTATTCACTTTCTTTCTTTCTCCATCATACACTAATAAGCTTTATTACATCTGTCCACATGCTATCCTCTATAGCGGATGGATATGCAGCATCCAGCCTGGTGGCAATTCAATCATAAAGTAGTCCTCTGACTTTGTATTTGGTTTTCTTCCCTTCTTTTTTGCTGTATTCACCCTCTTTATCACATGCCATCTTTCAGTATAAGTCACATTACAGCTGTTCATGTACTACCATTTTTAACGGTGGCGGATGGATATGCAGCATTAAGTCTGGTGGCAAGTCAATCATGAAGTAGTCCTCTCTGATTTAAGGGGTTGGAGCTGAAGGGCCGTTAAACGCAGCCCGTATGAAAGTGACGTGAGTGAGAGCAGGGTTTAATAAAGCCGGTTAGACTTGTCAGAAACACATGAGCTTAATCATGTTCCCCTTTCTGGCCTATGATCAGAGAAGAGACAGATTACAGCTCACTTCATTACTGATAGCAGCACCGACTGTCTGATTATATCACTTCAGTTCAGTTCAGTCTGTCTCTCTCTCTCTCTCTCTCTCTCTCTCACACACACACACACACACACACTCTGTCTCATGCGCACACAGGTTTTTATCTCGTTAATGTGTCAACTCCTGTCAGCGGTGTTTTGTCTAGTCAGACTGATGCCCCTGAGAAATGTATCCGTGTGTACGAGTGTATGAGTCAGGGAAGAAAGAAAGAGAGAGATAATAAATGATGATGGTAGTGATCATGATGATGATGATGATGTTGGTGATGATATGGCCCATGATCACAGGGAATAGGGGATGATGGGTAATGAAAGCTGTTAGGCACCATGAAAGAAAGCTGAATCGGAAGTCTGGCACTCTCTCTTCACTCTTTGCTTGGTTTTAACCCCTCTCTTTCTCTTCTTCCCTTTAACACCTCCTTCTCACTGACTCACTTTCTTCTTGGGTGAATCTCATTACCATGCTTGCAACTGAAATGTACAAATACATACATGTAAGGTATCCCCCTGTATGATCTATATGCCTTTCAACAAGCTGGGATTTTCTCTTTTTTCCTTTCTCCGTCAACATTTCGCTCTCACTGGACCTTTCATAACCTATATCTGACAACCTAAAGGCCATTACACACCGAAAGAAAAAAAATCCACGGATGGGAAGAAATCCATTGATGGAATAACCTGGTCATTCAGTACATTCAGCAAATCAGCTCGCTTCATTTTATTGGCTATTATATAACGTGGCTAAGCCTCGACCTGACCAACTGAAGCAACCCCACATCATAACACTGCCTCAAGAGGCTTTTACAGTGGGCAGTACGCATGATGGGTGCAATGCTTTGTATGCTTCACTTCTTATCCTGACATGCCCCTCACTCTGGGATAAGGTCAATCTGGACTTATCAGACCACATGATCTTGCTCCAGAGTCCTATCTTTATGTTCCCTAGCAAATTGAAGCCTATTTTCCGATTAGCGTAACTGACAAGCAGTTTTCTTTTGGACACACAGCTGTTTAGTTCTTGTCATATTGTGCATGTGGAAGTGCTCTTACCCTGCGTTCACACTAGCAAGGGACAAGTTGCTTAAGTCGCCTCAAGTTTGTCTCTTGTGGTTGTGTTCAAGGCCATTTGTGTTGTCGCATGTGGGCGTGTACAGGTTCCAGGAAAGCTAGCTACTTTTGAAAGTCCATGTTTGTATGGAACTGCTTGCATTCGTGGCTATTGTGTATACTACTGTTCCCAGGAATTTGTCGGATCCAACTGTTTACAATGTCACTTCACCACGTCATAATT
The DNA here is from genome assembly GCA_034552555.1 of Semaprochilodus insignis. NCBI lineage: Eukaryota > Metazoa > Chordata > Actinopteri > Characiformes > Prochilodontidae > Semaprochilodus > Semaprochilodus insignis. The sequence continues at coordinate 57,569,209 of CM067474.1, read as the reverse complement.
CATTATTATTATCATGATGCATAAAGTTGAGAAAATGTCAACTCAGTTTGTCGCTTGTCACTCTGTTGCCGTGTCTCTTGCTGTTTGTTGCTAAATCATGGCTACAAATCGCATAATCCCATACAAATGACTGGCCGTTTGACATTCTGTTGTCTGCTAGTGTGAATGCAGGGTTACTTCCACTATTAAACATAGTTCTACTGTGTGTTTTTTACCTTTCGACGTAACCTTACCTTTTATTGAAGTTCTTTAGTTTAATCACATGTTAAACAATATAACATATGTTTCAAGAGGACAATATTTTTTGCACAACATCAAGCCTACCAAGTCGAAGTCTGATGGTAGACTGTTTGTATGGAGAATTCCAACCAGACTGCACTAATTACACTGTAAAGCAGAGAGATGAAAACATCGGAAGCTGTTCTTACTGTGTTGAGTGAGCCTTGTGTTCATTGATGGGATCATGAACTCAAAAACTCAGAGGTAAACATACAAAAGTCTCTAAAGAAACTGTACATGACAAAAAAATATCAATCCCACCGGCCATGTTTTAGTAGAACACTTGTTGTGGGTTGAACACCAGTTGGGTTGACCTTTTCTTTCCTAACACAATGAAATGAACATATTTGTAGGTGTGACACATACATCTAAATACCTTTTTAAGGCCACTTTATAATCAGTTATACACTTTTGGATTACTTTATCGACAACCAAGTAAATCATGAATAAATCCCTCTCTCAGTGTGTAAAGGCCTTAAGACTCCAATACTGATTTACTGACTGATGACTGGCCTACACACAAATACATCTACACATGGTCCCTCAATTTGCCCTGTCTGACCTCTGAATAACTGTATTATGGATGTTATGGACGTTGTCACTGACTCGTTAACCCTTTCTGATGGAAACAGTAACCTCTGCCCTCTTTGCCCCCCTCCTCGATGTTTATGGTGTCCGATGCCTGGCCTGCTGTTGTATAAAGCTTGTTTTTTTTTTTTGGTTCGCTATTGTAAAAAGGCTCAGTAATCACCTTATTAAAGCACACACATACACACACAGACAGACAACTGTACTGCTAACGCTACTGCAGATACCACAGATACAAAGACTACAGTCAATGGCCATATTTGCAAGAGTCTCCTTTGTTAATTCTCTATATTTTTTACTTTGTAAAGATGAAAATAATGAAAACAGAAAAGAATTAAGAGTACTAATATGATGATGTAATATAATACGGTAGTGTGGCTTTGTCCATTTGCATTGCAGAGATTGAGTGTATAAGTCCCCTGTAGTCCTAACTGTAGTGTAGGTCCCCCCTCATCTCTCTCTCTTTCTCTCTCTCTCTCTATCTGTCGCTTTCTTTCTCTGTCTCTCTCTCTCGTCTCTCTCTGTATCTCATCTCTCTCTCTCTCTCTCTCTCTCTCTCTCTCACTCTCTCTTTTTTTCTATGTACTAGTGTTCTCAGTTTTATGCCTGTCTCCTTTCTTCCTAGCCCTTTCTCCTCCACCCTTTCCCCCTGATCGAGTCCCACTGGAATGTTGATGTTCTGGGCTGAATTTCTTTCTGATTGTTCCGTTTATTGTTTTGCTTTTGATTTTTTTTTCTTTCCTTTTTTCATTTTGTTTTATTTTCTCTTCTTCTTTTGAATTTTATCTGTAAAACAGTTCCATGGGAAAATGTTTGTCTGAATAAATCTGGAGTCTGTCCTTGTCCACTTCCTGTCCGCCTCTTCTCTTCTTCCCCTTACCTTTCAGAACGAATTAGCCTGGCCATAATTTTCAATAACGGCTTTTCATAAACCATCAGTAATGAGTCAGTGATGGATTTGCTTGGTAAGACCTTTTTAATCTCTGGAGAGTTTTGGTGCAAATCATGTTTGAGTAATTACAGCCATGTTTACAGCACAAGGAGCTGAATGAGCTGTCTGGAAAGAGAAATTTATAAGAAAGGTCCTGAGCACAGGAACCTGCTCTTGCTTATAGGCAATTCAGTCTTAACTCTAAAAGGCCTTTATATTGGAACAAGAATTTTCCTTTCCTTTTCTTGTCAAGAGTTGTGCAGTATAAAATTTCTGATTACATCACTACAAACATAAGCACATTTCCATATGACCACAGTTTCAGCCTATAAAATGGAAAATGTAGTGTAAATGCATTAAATATTTAGATTTTCCAGGCTGTCAGGGATCTAGATGCTCAAAAAGAAGTGACTGAAGTTTATTTTTTACACATAGATTGCAGTCTAAATGCAATGCATTCCAGCCCATACTGCTTCCTAAACATGGTGTGCCTCATTTCACTCGAGAAGGGGTCAACCAATCAAAGCAGAAATTGCTTAATATATTTACATCTTAAAGTATACTAGCACAGCCTGTTTCACCCATGCTGTTAAAACCTAAGAGCCTGTATGTTTGCTGCTACAACTGCACACCAATATATATATATATAGTTCTATGGTGGTACGATAGCGCAGTGGGTAACGCTGTAGCCTCACAGGGCCTGGGTTTGATTTCAGTCTGAGGCGTACAGGGTTCGTTCTGTGTGGAGTTTGCGTGTTCTTCCTGTTTCCTCCCACAGTCCAAAGACATGCTGTCAGGTGAACATACATGTGTATGTCTGTGTGTTGGCCCTGCAATGGACTGGTGGCCTGTCCAAGGAGTTTCTTGCCCTCTGTCCAGTTATCACTGGGATAGGCTCTAGCACTCCCTGTGACTCAGAATGATAAATCAATGAATTAATAAATGAATAATCAATTTACAGTCGAGTCACATTACTATAACTGCTTTTTACTCACTCATTCATGTTGAAGGCACTCTCAACCAGTTTGGGTATGAATCCATCCTTGCAGATCACCGACTCCCACACATGCTGGTTGTCCTCCCTGGGACTGATGGGATCTTTCAGCAAGACAATTCAGCATGTAACATGACTAGTAATGTCTGCCATTGGTTGGAAGAGCATGACCAAGATTTCCAAGTACTACCATGGCCCCCTAATTCCCCAGACTTGAACTGAGCATCTGTGGGACCACCTCAATCGTCGTTTTATGAATCCTCCCCCACGCACCCAACAGTGGGATGTACTGCAGTCAGCATGGCTCCAGACACCTGTGACAACCTACCAGGACCTTACTGAGTCACTCCCAGCCCCCCTAGCTGCTGTCCATACTGCACACAAAAGTTACTCTGGATATTTGCATAATTGGTCATAATAATGTGACTCAACAGTGTAGTTGCCAAATAAAATGCTAATGAGAATTATGACCTGCATTACTTCATAATTGGTTATGTGAAAATAACAAATGCACTTTTAGTTGTAACAGTGAAAATATTTATTTATACATAAAACAGTGTTTGTCAAGAGTTTATTTTATTTATTTTTTTATTATTACAAATAATAAGTTTAAAGCTGCAGTATGTAATATTTGGGGATTTCTCCGGTAGAAGATTGCATGCAAGGTGCAGAAAAATGTTTTGTAATGTGAATGATCTACAGTTGTGATCATATCTTCATCAGTAAAATGTCGGTTTTGTGTTTGAATCTTAATCATCAATTTAGACCTTCTTTTTGCGCCTCTCCGTGTGACATTAATGCGTAAAAGCATATGACATGGTTTAAAAAAAACTTCCGTCCGACTGATACTTCTGACTGCTAAAATATAATATCAGGATTTACATGGTGACTCACAGCAGCACCAATTTTAGCATGTTTTTTCCCTGACTCAAAACAATTCTTACCAGTTCTTAACAAGTAATCCTTGTATAATGCTGCTGTGAGTGAAGCTTATTTAGTGGCTTTCTCTGGAGAAAGACAGATTGCAGCTGGGTGATATTATCTATTAACAGAAAGACAGATATGACAGAAAGACAGATATAACCAATATGACAGGAGATCAAGAAACCAAGTCACTAATATAACATAATTGCTTTGGGAAATAAGAAAACTTGAGATTTAATCACATGATTAGAGGAAAAATGTGATGATAGAATAGAATAATAAAATAATTGGCTTCAAAGCCTGGGCTTGACTGAAGTCTGATATTGGATAGGTGGTCTCCTGGTAATGGTGGGGGGGGTTAATTTAATAGGACAGGACCTATTAGTAAAAGCATACATATGTATATAAGAATATAGCAATAATATACAGCAGAAATAATAATACGTATTATTATGTATACGTAACAGTATAGTAAATATCACAAAAGCATCATCTGTAACCTAGAGTTACAAAATGCACCAAGAGCACACATTATCCCGTGAAGCAACTGTGGGTCTGATTTTCTTGCAGAGGCACTTGCAGGTTAGATAAGCTGATTAACTTGGATTCAGAGATTTGTTTTTGTGCTATTCTGAGAAGTTACCTGCTGCTATCTGTCAAAATGCCAGCTTTGGATTTGTCTCTGTGGTAAACATCGCCATTAGTACCGTTAGCACAGACGCCATAACCAAGGACATGTCTGTTTCCTATGTTTGCTGAAAGGTGAGTCATTTAATTGGTGGAAAGTTAGTTGTTCATATGAGGTAGTTTGACTGGATAATAAAAAAGAAAAATAAAGAACATGCAGACTCAAACATATTAAAAGCTTTAGCTTTGCTGAACCATCCAAATATCTGTTTACTTGTTAAGAGAGTTATTGATTGTTCCGCTGAGTTTAATACTCTTTTAAACGTCCTCTATGCAGTTTAGAGAAATCTCTCCATGACAGTCTGGCACGACACCATTGCAGTCTTTAAGGGCAGTCATTATAATGGTCTGACTGCATTTAGTCCTGTGTCACACAGCCGTCTGCCAAAGGCGCTGGTACTAACAGGATGACTCGTGGAGGGCATCACTGCTCGCTGAATGTCCACAGTCGTGGCTGTTGGGTCACTCTGTGCATGTTGGGCAATCTATTAGTTCTCCCTCTCCATGCTTCGTGTAGGTCTTCCAGATCCTTCATGTCGCTGGTGCCTTCTTCTATCCACTGCTGCCAACAGCATGCTATGGTAACATCTACATGACCGGTACGGCTCACAACACATCAATACAATCCTCCCACTTCCCAGAGCTCTATTATGCGACCTCCTCTCAAACTCTTCCAACTGCTTGAATTGCTTTCAAACTCTTCTCCAAGTCATACTTTGCTTGCAAAGGATGCTACAACACAAACGCATGAGCCAGAACGGAAAGCATGCACAACATGACAACCTTGTATAGTCAGTCAGGTACAGCGATAAGGTCCGTCCTTGCTTATGTCACATGTGCAGCCGAGTATGAAACTTGAATCAGTTGAATCATACCCACCAAGTTTCATTCCTGTCGGCTGATTCCTTCTGGGTGCAATTAAGTTTTTTGCGATGGGTGTATATACACACACATAAGTGTAGTTTGGGAAGAAAATGTAAAATGAAAGAAAAACAGAAAATGGGCCTTTTAGCATGCAAAGCACACAAAAAGGCAAAGCATGGTCTTCCATCACATCCTCTCATTCTGAATGTCAGCAATGATGGCCATATGCTTGCAAATTGATCCTTTGTGAAGGTAACACACATGTCTGATGCCTATCATTTCTTCATGGCCTTTCATGCTACCAGAAAAGCGATCTGGCACGCTGTCTCCTCTTTCATCTTAATGGGTTATTATTGTTTTCCATTGGCTGGAGCCCACAGATCAGTCATAGCTAATGCGCTCAAACTAGACACGCACCGCCCAATCTTTTCTCTTCATTTGATAAGCTTTATTCATGCATTGATTTCAGAAGACTGACTTTATGGGCTTTGATTCATGAAGCTGGTGGTAAAATCAATTATTTCATAAGTCACTCATTCTCTTCCTTTCCTTCTCCAAAGCCCCTTTCCTGCTCTCCCTAGCCCTCTCTCTCTCACATCCTCCATTTCTCCCACACGCTGCCTCCCTCTTTCTTCTGCCGCTCGCGCATTGCTGCATTTCCTCATCTTCCTCCTTCGCACCACTTAGAAAGCTCTAACAGGTATTGTTGCCAGGGGTGTTCTGGAATGCTCCCTCAATTCCAGACCTGTTTATTGATCTGGGATTCTCTGCACTCCTCTGTCACTTAATGGCCATCTCACCTCCTGCCAAAGCAGCCAAGTACCGACAGCGGCGCTGGAGTCTTTTTTTAAAAGACGGTGGCTGGGGGATTCCCACCATCTGGAAGGTTTAAAATGCCTGTTTTCGGCACGTCACGTTTTCCAGCTTTCAGACCCTGTCAGAAAATAAAGAGACGTCTAAAGCATTCCTGTGTGCATGGCGGACAGATGAGGCATATGCCAGCGCTTGTGTTTTCTCCAGAGAAAGACACAGCAATTACTATCAGTCTGTTTTATTTAGCTATTATTAGTAATTATCTTATGACTGACAGAGAGAAAGAAAGGACACTACAAAGGAAAAATAATTAGGCTCAGTTTCTTTTAATATGGTGACTGATTGCGATGCTTCATAAGACAGTTTTCAACTCAAAGACATATGGTGTCAATGTGTCTTTCTTGAGTTGGGTCCAGATGTCTAACAGAATCTAATATACGTCATTACCTTCCCATTCAGCTGTAGAGGAGAATATTGACCCTGTGGACAGAACCTGCCGGCAGCTCCGGGACTGCATTCTTCCCTCCTAGCCTAAGAATAACTCACATAGATTTCCATGTTATTACTGAATAATAAACCTTAAGAAGTAAGCCTGCTACTTTAACTTCTTAAATTCCAAGGCTTTTTAGATCATAGGGCTTATAGGGCTTTAGAAAGCTAAAAAAAAATAATTATATGAAAATATAAAGTGTAGCCCATTTATTTGGCCAGCTAGAAAGTTATCCTAATCCTGCACTCTAACCAAATACAAGGCCAAACACATTTTATACTACATATAACTTCTTTAATTCTTATTTTCCTTTAAAAATGTACTATTTATGAAGCAAAACAGTGTAATTACCTACCGTTTTAATTTGCAGACTTCTTTGCTTCTTGGCCTACAGTCATACATTGCATTGTGACCAAAAATGTTTGGGTCTTCTGATGTAAGGGTTTAACATGGTCTATATTAACCTGTTTAACAGGAGCGAATCATGATGAGACTTAAGAATAACTCACAATGATTTCCATGTTATTACGGAATCATAAGCCTGATACTTTAATTTATTAAATTCCAAGGTTCATTAGGGCTCATTTCTTAGTAACTACATGGACTACATAAACTGCCATTTATGGAAGTTATAGAAGTGTGAAACAGGACAAATCAGTGTTACATCACAGCAGCAAAAAAAATAATATTTCTGTGTGGATGACACAGGTAATACGTCTTGTTTGTAGTTAATTTTCTACTTCCTTCTGGTACCTAGATTCATTTAAAATAACCACAGGTAATAGTTTAATGATCTTTTTTTTTTTTTTTTTTGTCACTCTAAAACCTTTAACTTGGTATATTAGCTGTACTGCTTACCAGTTAGCTTACTGGCTGAAATGAAATGATACACTGCATTTCTGCACATGTCAGTACTTACACAGAACAGTGTGTGGAATCAAATAAAACCTTTTGTCTCTGTGTTTGTTTAAGTGTTTAAAAAACATAAATGCTAATAGTGTTAACTTCTTAACTAGTATATCGTTGCTGTCCAAAGAAAAACAAGTATCTCCAAAATGGAAACTTTTAACTTTAATGTAAGCCAATGGAACCAGACATCTTTCCGAACAGTTTTGGGCCATTTCTGTTGGTCCATTCCTCATGAGATTTTCACACAGTGTAAACAGCAGCTGATGTATTCAAATGATGCATAAAAGTAAAAATGGACAAAAGTGGAGATACATGTTTTTCGTTGGACAGCTACGATATGTTGCCAAACACAAACTGTCTATGAAGTAATAATTCTAACAATATTGATCAAACTTTACATTCTGGTACGCGTACTTGTCATGTAATAGTGATTTTATCTTTATCTTTAAAGTATTTAGTTATGCTGTGGTATCCTAATCCTACATTCTAACCAAATACAAGGGTAAACATATTTTAAACTATATGGCAAACATATTTTATATTACAAAATAATTTTAGTTCATTATTTTAGTAGCAGAAAAGTGTACCTTCTTAATTTGCAGACCTTTTTTGCATTTTAACCCTCAGTCCACCACAAACATTGCATTTTGGTGCTCCTAAAACAAAAATGTTTGGGACCTCTGATGCAAGGGTTTAACATGGGCTTGGCCTACATTAACCTGTTTAACAGGGACAAATCATAATTGACTTATTCGCCTTGACACTTCTAAATATGGCAAAAAGCCCTCGGTGGCTTAAGGCTTGAAAATCTGCTGGTTTGATGTTCAGGGACACAGAGTGCTATTATTAGCAGTTACCTGTTAGAAAAGTTATTGCAATGGAAATAATTAGGCCTGGCTCTTTTTATACAATAACTGATGCAGTACCTCATAAGACCTTTATTTAACAAGAAGTCAAACTGTGTTTAAATGTTGTACTTTGGTTTTGTCTCTGCTGTTTAGTTTTGTCTCTGCTGCTGAGTAGAGTATTAACATGGGCTTGTCCTACATGTACATGTACCCATACCATTCACTCACCAGTCCATACTGTATACGGAAGCTAAGTTGAAAAACAGCAGGGTAATAAAGGAATTGTTACTGTGATGATGTGAGCATTTGTTACAGATGAGTTTACTCAGTTTGTGAGTTTTGCATATGAGTTTATTGCTTCTGTTTAGTTCCACTCATTCTCTGGTACTTCAGCCCAAACTTGTTCATAGGGTAATGAAGGGTAACCATTCAGAACAGTCGTTTACATATACAATATGGCCAAAATAGGTGGAATTCTAATTACTGAGTGCAGGTGTTTCAGCCACACCCATCAGTAACAGGTGTATAAATCCAGCACATAGTCATCCAATCTCCATAGAGAAAACATTAGAGTAAGACTTACTGAATAGATGCAGAATGCCACCTTTGCCACAAGCCAGTTCATGAAATTTCTGCTCCATTCAATTGTAAGTACTATTATTGTGAAATAGAAGCAACTAGGAACAACAACAGCACAGTCACAGAGCAGAATCGGAATCAATAGTGTCAACAGTAGAGTCTGGTGGAGGAGGTCTAGGGTCCTTTTTCAGAATCTATTTCCAGTGAAGGATGATGTTAATGCTACAGCATACAAAGGTAATTACACGCTTCCAACTTTGTGGCAACAGTGCGGGGAAGGTCCTTTCTTGTTCCAGCAAAACTGAGTTCCTGTGCACAAAGCGAGCTCCATAAAGACATGGTTTGATGAGTTTAGTGTGGAAGAACTCCAGTGGCCTGCATGGATACAAGTTCCCACAGACACATTCCTAAGTGTTGTGGAAAGTCTTCCCAGAAGAGCAGAGGCTGTTATAATTGTAAATAGGAAGTCAACTTCAAATTAATGCTCATGTTTTTGGAATGGGATGCCCAACAAGTTCATGTAGGTATAATGTTTAGGGGTCCACATACTTTTGGCCATAAATCAGAAATCTGCCTGATTGATTGTAAGGGATAAAGAGAGGTTGGAAAGCCATTATGTAAAAAATAAATCATGACCATGTTTGGTGCCTAGACTACAAGTGAACCCTTGAAGAGATTCCAATCCAAGAAAAAAAAAGATATTTTTCCTGATGTTTCAGTGCTCAATAAACTATTGGCCAATTTAAAACCATCATGAAAGTAAGACCATTAACATGAACCTGGCCTACATTTACCTGTTTAACAGGAGTGTAATGTGATTGGCTGATTTAACCTGACATTTCTAAATAGGGCAAAAGCCCCCAGAGGCCAAACGCTTTGAAAAGCTTTGTATTCAGATCACCATCCCCTCATGTCTGACCTTTATTGCATAAAACACTCGCACACATACACAAACACACACACAGGGAATTCCACCTCTTTAAATTGAGCAGTGTTAGTCCCCCCATCTCTAAAGCACGGTGTTATATTTATGACTTTGCGGCTCTTAAATTCTTCATTAATCCACTTAATATTTCAGAGCGGGAGCATAAAGCCTCGCTCCATCTCTCTCAGGGAGGAGAGGAGAGGAGAGAGCGATGTGATGAGAATGCTACTGTGGAGATTAGAGTGAAGAATGAACGAGGGAAAGAAAAAAGAATAAGTGAGTGACAAACTAAAGCAGCACATGGCGAGGCAGTGACAAATACTGGCACGCGTTCAGAGCAGCCGCTGGGAATGAGGAAACTGTCCGCACTGGAGCTGCTATCTAATCAGTGCTCAGGCTTGCTCGCTTTCTCACGCGCAGCGTGTTTGTATGTCATTAGTATTTAAATTGCTCTAGTCAGGAACTGGAAGTATATGGCAGAACTAGAGATTATATAGGCCCTGAAATGCAAACCAGGATATAACCTGAGAATGCTCTGTCTAACTTGACACTGGACGTATTTGAAATGGCATACTACATACTACTCGTATTAAATCTACCTAAAAGTAGTATGTAGTATAGAGTATGCGTCCAAATCTGTAGTGCACTGAAGATACCCGGATGGTGTTGTACTCCAGTCAGAGTCTCTAGTATACAGGTATACTATCTTCGTGGTGTACTGCATCCCATCATGCACCGTGGCCGCACCAGCTTAGCCTGCTTCAGCCTAAGAAAATGGGGGCAGGTAACACTGGGGAGCAAAATGCAACCAACTCTGAGTATAAACGTGAGTATAGTAATTATTATGGGGTATGTTTTTTAATCAGAATGAGCCTCAGAAAGTTAAAATATACGGGTCTGAAGATTAATAAAAGAACTTGCTTTAGAGGTTCAGTTTTAGAGCGAATTAGCCAAGGGTAGCTAACAGCTACACTAAAAGTATTTCAGGTGAACTGAGCAGCGTTAGCAGCAGCTAGCTCTAAACAGTGGATACAGTAATAACAGTTCTGAGGTAAATGTGAGGTAACTGGTCATGTGACTGTATCAGTATACTACACTGTATGTCAAGACTTGTTACTGTACGGCATACTACACACAGGGGGCAGTATGCAGTACTTACTACTGTAGTATGCAGCGTGCAGTATAGTAGTGTGCCATTTCAGATACAGCCACTGTCCACAGCTGCAGCCTAAAGTTCTGTCTGAACCTGAATTTAACTAGAGAAAAACATGCTGTCCAAACCTGACTCCAATGAGAACAAATTCTGTCTAAATACGAGTCTAAATTAGGCCTAAATTCTGTTAAACCTCGATTGTAGCCCAACAAAAGTCTGTCTAAACCTTATAAAAACCTTACCAAATTCTGTCCAAATCCCACTGACTGATCTTTACTATATTCTGACAAAATTGTTCAAACCTGACAAAATTCTTGACTACATGCTGACAACACCAACATTTTCAACATTTACATTCTATCAAATGTCTGACTCTAGGTCGACACATTTTGACTGAATTTTACTGCAGTCCAAGAAAATTCTTCCTGAACTGTCCACACTCTGGCAAAATTCTTTTTTGAGAATTATCTTTTGACTTACGAATGGTGAATAGTCAGGTTCCATCATATTTAAACAAATATTTCAAGCACCAGGCTAAATATAGGGTCGGTTTCAACACACTGTCTTTCCTGCACAGTCTTCAAGGGAAAGTGGAATCATTAGTAATACTCATTCACAGTGTCCAGGTGCTGATTCTCTTCCTCTTTCCTTCAGAGAGTTTAAGCAGGACTGACAGAAAACTCAAAAGTGTGTGTGTGTGAGTGTGTGTGAGAGAGGAGGAGAGAGGAAGAGAATAAATGGCTCTCTAGGAGGAAGAGGAGATAAGATATAGAATGGGAAAATTAATATTTCATGTGGACAATTTATTACCCATACATATTTCTTTTTCGCACATCTGGTTAATAGATAGTAGAGGAGAATTGCCCTTCAACAACCCACTACACTCACATACACACACACACACACACGCACACACGCACACACACACACACACACACACACACACACACACACTGTCTCACTCTCTCTGTCCCTTTCCCCTTCAGTCTACTCAGCAGATGGCCACAGATGGAGAATGAAGCAAAGGGGACCTGATGACACTTATGTGTGTGTGTGTGTGTGTGTTGGTGTTGACGACCTCCTACCTGGCCAAGGTGATCTCTCTGTTAACTCCAGTGAATCATTTCTTTCATTTTCTTACATAGCATGTAATGCAAGAAACCTGACACTCATGTACACTAAACACAACTGTAGGATGTAACACAAAGGTTTTGGCACCGCTGACATCTTGTTGATGCAGCAATGAAGTAAAAATAATTTAACACATCCTCTACAGAGCACACACGTCTAATGCACAATGTTTATTTGCTCAATTAAACATACTGAGTGAAAATTTAAACATAAAATGTGGCCACAAGTTGTCACATTTCATATTTTATTTTTTTCATTATGTTAAACTCAACAAACTAACAGAAACTGTGTGCTAAAATTTCTAGGAAAATAGCATATATCTCTGTAGGTTGCAGGTCATAGTCACATGCACTTGTAGTGGCATGTTAGTGTGAGTTACACTGTGTGCACTTTCTGTCCAAGCTATCAGACACACCTTGTAGATGTTAGTCCATTCTTCATGAACTCGCCACACCGCTTAATCCTTCTAGGTCACAGGAGCTACTAAAGCCCTTCCCCGCATTTAAAGAGCAGAAGGCAGGAACACCCTGAACAGGTCGCCAATCCATCGCAGGGCAGACAGACTGACTGACTGATATATACATTCACTCATACACTCACACCTAGGGGGCCATTTAGCATCTCCATTTCACAAGAAAGCATCTGTTTGGTCTGTGAGATGAAATTGGGGCACTCGGAGGAAATCCACGCAGACATGGGGAGAACATGTGAAATGCATGGACCCCCTGAATGTCTCAAAATTAAAATGATGGGGGTGTCCCTGAAAATAAAGTGTCTGTTAGGGAAAAACAGTTTCTCAAATACAAATTTTGTGAATGCTCATTGTATAGCTCTAGCCACAATTGGGTCCAAACTGTTACTACACACTTTTGTAACCCAAGAAAAGCCCAAACGGTTAGCATGGTAGTCCTTGTATGTACTGAATAATAAGCCTATTACACAGGATCATAACTAACTAGAGATGTAACTGTGCCTTGGATAGCTGTAACAAACTATATACCTTAGCATATCTGTAAATCTGAAAACATAGCAGTTTTCCAAGAGACTGGTAGAAAGAGTGAACTGTTACTAATTTCCTAAACTGAAGACAGAAGAGATGTATAAGACCTCAACTAATGTGTGGAAGAGCCCAAACCAAACTAGAAAAGGGTATTTCCAGTAAAAGAAGAATTGTTAAATCAAACATTTTGTTTCCACTGAAACTCTAATCAGCACTGCTATGCTGAGTGAGCAGCCAGCCAGCGCTGGATTAGTAGGCCAACATGGGACTTCCTGGAATATCAGGGGGTATTTTGCAAATTTGCCCACATAAACATTTTATTCCAAGGTAAAAGAAATTTACATAACCTCTACCTGAAGCTATCCTAAACATGCCGTATTGTTGCAAAATTGAATGTAAAATATTGCAAAAAATAAACCATAAAATGTGGCAGGTGCATAAGTTTGGAAAACTCAGTTAGTCTAATAGGATGTTTTTTAATGGCATCAAAGCCTCAAAGAAAATTTGACTCATTAGGCCTTGATCCAAGTCAGGTGTAGACAACTCCAGAGCTTAATAAAAACAGCTCAAGATGTTGTTTACACTCAACAGCCATGAGCTGATCAAGAAGCTGGCTGAGGATCTGAAACTAAAGATAATCAGCCCCTACGAAACAAGAGAAGACTATATAAAGCTTAGAGTTGTTGGAGATTTCACTGTCTGAAATGCCATTGAGAAATGGAAGTTGTCGAAGTCAGGAAGTTTTGGAAGACCAAGCAAATTCTCTCTAAGAAAAAAAAAAGTACTTAGACTGGTCAGATATGCAAAGCAAAGCATCACTGCCAAGAACCTACAGATTTGGTGGGCACAAACACACCGGTCCACTGTGCATTATCATTACACAAACAACATCTAGAAGTACAAGTATGCAATCTTAGATAGATAGATAGATAGATAGATACTTTATTGATCCCAGAGGGAAATTCAAATCTTAACAGTGAACTCAGCACAACAGTCAATCGTTGGTAGCCGAACAACATCTAGATAAGCCAGAGAAATTTTGGGATCTACATTCTGATGAACCAAAAATTACTGATCAACAAAAGTATTTACACAAGTTGTGTAAAGTGAAATATACTTTTCAGCTGCAGAGGGACCCCAAGAGCCAGAAATACCAATATTCACATAAGCATAAGAGGTGTAGATATTTGGCTAATGGGACAACTGAATGTGTTGCATGCAACTTTTATTGGTGTTGAATTGCTTACAACTCATGACCGCACATGGCAGATGTTATAGTGTTGAGAAATAAATTCATTTAGATAGGTCTGATGTGAAATGCTCAATTATTTTAATAGCTCTAAAAGCTCCTTCACAGAAAGTTATTACAAGGAGTTGAGAAGGTTTTGGTCTAAAACTTCTATAAAGCTTAGGTCTGTTTAGAGTTTTCACTGTCTGAAAAGAGCCATGGAGAAATGGAAGGCGAGGAGAACAGTTGAGGTCAAGACGAGTTTGGAAAAACAAAAAGAATTACCTCTAAAAAATGCTCTTAGACCGGTCGGATATGCAAAGCAAAGCATCACTGCCAAGGACCTACAGATACCCCACAGACTAGTGCATTATTGTTGCACATTACACCACTGTGCATTATTATTGCACCACCAATATTTAGTAGTATAAGTATGTAATCTTAACAGTGATCTCAGCACAACAGTCAATCACTGGTAGCCAAACAACATCTAGAAAAGCCAGAGGCATTTTAGAGTCTACGGTCTGATGAACCAAAAATCACTGATCAATTAGAAAGTAAGCTGGTTCTATAGCCGAATCACAGATGTTTTACAAGCTATCCTACTGAGCTGCATCACATATTTCACACCCACAGGCTATCCAGGTATCTGTGTCATCCGTGTAGGCTTAATACAGCACCTGATTTCACTAATGACCTCTCCTCTTCAACAACAAGGGACCTCATCAGCGAGATCAGGCACTGCATTGCATGTTTGGAACAAATCCCTGTACACACAGCAGCCCGCAATGCATTATGAGCAGCCATATGAGCGCACATAATCTAAACAGGGTGATACCACATAACTATAAATATACCTAGAAAGTGGGGAACTGCTGGTGATGTGTGTGGTATCAAATTGCCTTTTGTGTAGAGTCAGTAGCCTATTTGTTATCATGGCTGTTTGGACAGCAGGTGTCAGATAGTCAATGTGATAGCAGACAGGAGGCCCTGTCTGAACTGCTAATGTAGCTTTAGCAGAGCGATGAAACTCTGGACACGACTCTGACTGACAGCAGAGGACAGCCAATAATGCAAACACACAGTGATGGATTGCAGTGTCACTTGCGCCAGATCCTTGTCTGAGGCAGGCTGATCACTAAACAAATAAATAAATAATTAAAAAACTAAGCAAATAAACAAACTGCTGCATCATATCATCTCAGGCATAAAGGTGTGTATCTGTAATTTATTTGATCAAACAAAAATAGTGACCATGGATTGGTCAGCTTTGGAGATGCCCATTTGCGTGAGTCAACCAATCAGGTCAGTGCACTCCATAAATTTGTGCTTAACACACTACATTTCTGCTAAATAATATTGACAAAAACATGCCATAAACATGTCATATGCTGTCAATATAATTTGTTCAGTAATATACTACTGCCATTTCGGTGTGGCATCGGGCTGCCATGTTTGCTAAGGCAACATGCATATGTCTCGGCATGGAGTTGTAGGTTCCTAATGGTGTCCTGCAATAATCCATCCCATGCAGCTTGAATATTCTCACACAGTTCCTGCAGATTTTGCAGTAGGGGTGGAGGTGGAGTGACCTCTGTCCTTCTGTGACGCATGACAACAAACCATTCAAGGATTTGAATTACTCCATGACAGTCTGGCACAACACCATTTAAATCTTTGACAACGTTGACATGGTTTTAGAGACAGCAGTTGTAACGGTTCTGCGTCATGCAGCCGTCTGCCAGTGGTGCTGGCACTAATAGGATGACTCATGGAGGGCATCACTGTCAGGTACAGCGATAAGAAGCATCCTTGTTTACGGGCCGAGCATGAAACCTGAATTATTCGCATATCTCATAATGTCAAACCTACCCACCAAGTTTCATTCCTGTAGGTTGAGTCCATCTGGATGCAGCTATTTGTGCAACTATTCTTTTGATGATGAGTGTAATTCTCAAAGCTAAAACTTTCTGTAACCAGCTGCATTAAGGCATACATGTAACAATTTTATCTTAACATAAGAGCTTCAAAATCATTTTGATGGTATGCTGACTTATAAAAGAGAGAATGGCATCTCTGTCATTACCACTCTGGGCCTGCAACACCTGCTCTAGCCCTTGGGAACTAGCCCTATGGAGGAGTGGGCACGAGACCTCTTACGAGATCTGCAAAGTGCTTTACTGCACCACAGCACACGTCAACAACTAACGTTGTGGGAAGAAGTGAATAAGAGTAAAAGAGAGAATGACCAAGCAAGAGACCAGAGAAGAGGAAATCTCAGACTGGCTTTTACTGGTTTGCAGGAGCTATAAGAGATAAAAGAATGCAAGACAGTCTCATGGCTAACAGGAAAACAACAAAAATCCAACAGCAGTTCATTGTGTTCATTCCTGCCAATGTTATTTATGAAAGATTGCAATGTGGGCTATAACCTTGGCTGTGTCAACCCTGTCTCATGAAGTTTTGTAGTTTTTCTAGATGCCAAAAGTCATCTAACCTCAATCCCATTTCAGGCCACCTGCAAAGAAATAAAGCCATGTCATGCCAAAAAGTATGATCAGTGTTTGTCAATGCCACCAAATAAGCCTTGAAAGTTTCAACTTCATGTAATAAAATCTGTAATATTACTCCTTGTAATATAACCTTGTAAATCATCATGGTTCTTTCTCTTCTGATGTTGTCTTTCTTTCCTGGTGTTGTTCTGAATTCTGGCTCCCTGGCACAGTCCTATAAATTACACTCATGATTTTAAGTTGCTTCTAGGCATAAGTTGTGCAGGTAATATGTAGTGTCCATATGCCTGCATGGGAGGCCTGCACTGTCCATGAGGGGCTCAAAGCTTAAATTGTATTTCCAAAGTTGTGTAAAGTGAAATACACTTTTCAACTGTAGAGGGACCCCAAGAGCCAAAAATACCAGTTTTCACATAAGTGTAAGAGGAGTAAGTACTTTGCTGTTGGGATTACAGCATGTGCTGCATTCATCCTTGATTGGTTTTGAATTGCTTGTAACTCATGCCCGCATATGGGAGATGTCATAGTGTTGAGATATAAACTCATTCAAACAGGTTTGATGTGAAATACTCCATTAAAGAGAAACATGCCAAGTCAGAATAGTTCTCAGTGGTGGCAGTAAGACCCATACGTCCAGAGATTTTAATGGCTCTAAAAGCTCCATCACAGAAAGTTATTACATGGTTTAATGATAGTTAAGGCTTTGGTCTAAAACTTCTATGAACTTTGGACATAGCAAATTACTAGTTTTCGTTAACTAGTTTTCGTAGTGCAAATTATAGTTACTGTAAATATCACAATGTACAACTTCTCCTGACAAACAAGAAGTTGCCCAGAAAAATTGGACATCTACAGCAAAAGAAACTGAGCTCATTTTAGCGGCTTTAGTGAAACAGCCAGCAGTTAACGGAACTGAGTAGGCCTTTGAAATACAATGAGGTAACTGCAGGTCAGAGAGAGAGAGAGAAAGCTTGAATGATAGAGGAAAGCATGAATCTCCAATTAGGTAAGCTTGTTATTGGCCAATTGGAGTGTGTTCCAGCTTTTAGCCTTTTGGCAGTGGCGTTCCGGTCTTTAGCCCAGAACCAGCAAAACGGCCTTGTCTCCTTTACAATGACCCAGGATGGCTCACAGAATCAAGTGCTATAAAACAATTGAGTGCTCTGAGTTCAGTGTGCAGTGCTTACCTTGCACGTCTATAATTGTGGTTAAGATGGTAGAGAATTACATAAACAGAGAAAGCAGTCTTCTGAGCTTGGATCAAAACCTTGACTGTCATTGTACAGGTTCAATAGTCCACAGCCAGTTTCAGACACTGATGTTCAGGCACTTTCTCAGTATACTCTCAGTATACAGTCTTCACCTACTGAAAGGTCTTAGCTCACAAGCTGAACGAGGTAAATATATTGAACTGACTAACCCTGCCTTCACTGAAACTGAACAATTCAGATCTAAATGCAAGGGTGTTGATATGTAGTTGGAGAGAACCTTAGCTCTTTACCATCAATTCTATCACCAGCCTGGTACTGAAAATGAAATACCGCCTCCTATAAAGCTGCTACATTGTTGTAATTATAGCTAGCTGAACTGAAATCTAAGGCAATTAAATTGGTAGGTAGCTCTTAAAGCCAAGCAGCGTTCTAAACACAGGTCAAACCCCTGCAGCACAGCAGGCGCCGTCTGCCCGCCCGAACTTCATGATGTATTTTGCTCTACAGGCCTAATAACTGGTATTAATCATAAATATGATCATCAGAATCTTCAGTCTCTCATTTTCGTTAGCTCTCTCAGTCTGTATGAGTACGGCTGAGTGACTATTACTCTGCAGTGTTCATATATAGGGGGTGAGGCATTTGCCGGCAAAAATTTGAGCCTTATTCAGCAGGGGGGAAATTATAGAGTGAAAGACTGGAATGAACCTGCATCACACTGTGCTGTCCTCCAGGACCCTACTCAGCCTGAGTGGGTAATGTTCAAAGTGTAGAATGTAGCAATACTGACATCTGCTGGAGGAAAGACTCATTACAGTTTTTTTTTATTAAAACTCACAGCCTTTTTATTATTAAATAAGGGAGCACATTAATTATTTAGATTTTTTTAAATTAAAACTTACAGCCTTTTTATTATTAAATAAGGGAGCACATTAATTATTTTGATTCATTGAACATAAACTTGCAGGTATATTACATAAATATAATTAAAAATATAATTTATAATTTCTTGCAAAATTACACAGAAACTAGAAGATCTAACGGAATAGTTAGCATGTATAACCAACAATTAGCGTGCTTCTGTAAGACTTTGAAAAAGAGTAAGGAAACTGCAGCTCAGCCCGTTATATGCAGTTTAAAAGACCTAACCATATTACAGCGGTCATAAGATTTCCAGAAGATAATTATACTATATTGAAACAAGCAAAGAAGTCTGCGATTCAAAGTCTAAATCTATAAAAATAAAATAATTTAAAATGAAAAAAAAAAACTTGCAAAAGTACCTAAAATCCATGATCATCATTTTAGCAAAGTAGTATAGCATAGGTCAAAAATTGCACAGAAAACCTCAAAACATCTCAAAAAATTGAGTTACATGTTTTTTTTTTCTGGACAGAGACAAATGTTATAAACTATTAAATCAACTCATTATGATTTGTGTTTTCATTGCTCCACCTTAAAACAACTGTGAGACTTGGGATGCTATCTTATCTGTAACTATAAAATACATTCGAAATAAAGGTGAAAGCAGCATAAAGCCCATAAATGTAGCATGAAACTTACTATCTCCTGAAAAAAAAACACACAAAGGAAGTTAGAATACACAGCCCTCATACAAATATCAAGCTAATATGTCAGGAGAAGGAGCAAAACGTTATAAGGATGTTTTCTCCTGTAATGCATCTTGCCGTTGTGTCGATTTCCTCAAGGTCCACTGCCATCTGTCTCCTCAGCATGCCTCGTCTGGAACTGGTTGTATGTTGTGCTCTTTGAGGGATGCAAACACAACAATACAATCAACACAAACAGGAAATGATGATTCCAGTAAGAGAAAGCTAAAAGACACTAAAGAAGAAAAAGACGTTAGCACATAGCGCTAATGTCAGAATCAAACCTCATGTCCTCATTTTTGATGTGAACATTTGAAAATGCCTGTTGTCCTTTACATTGTGTGTTAGTTTTAGTGATGAATGTAAGAACGAAATGACCCAGAAATACTTTGAAAACGTCTGGTTCCTTTAACTTTATTAACAGTAAAATGTGTCTTTTAGAGAAACAAGGTTTGGTTCCTACAGCAACTTTCAATTCCCTAATTGAGCACAGATGTATGTTCTAAACCGTGTTTAATTATTTTCAATAAGAAAATCAACAGCACATGCTGGGGTGCACAGACTTTTGCATACGACTCTGTATAACTAAATAACTGCATTCATCTATTTCACCTTAATTCTTCTGTAGTGGTGTCTTTCAGTTCTAGAGGGCCTTCCATGGATCTTTGTTTCCAGAGGTGTGAAGACAGACAGGAGTAACTAAGACCAACACACAGCAAGAAAAAACGAAAATCAAAGTTGTTTTGGGGCTAAAGAGATTCAATTGATTTCTCACAGTGGCCATGAGACAGAAACTGGCACGCAGATTACTCAAATAATGGGAAACGCACAGGCCCAAACACACAGTCCAATTTGCACTCTGCTTGATGCCTATTATAGTGTTCAATCAACAAAATATTTGTTGAATAATGGAAACAATTTTGGATGACCCATTTAAAATGTATAACTTCTTTCTTTTAGGACAGATATGGACAGATTTGGCAGCTTATCAGCACTAATAGTCTACATGCCTACTATAATCATCTGCTTGAGTTACAGTACAGATACTAATCTCTCTAATATTGTATCTGCTAAATATTGAATCTAAAATTATCTTTATCATAAGCATAAAATCCCCTACATTCTCCCAAAGTGAAAGCATGCATGTCCCTACTCTTTCCTCCACTTACAGTGATGACTTGGTCAAAGTTGCTCAATTTTATGTAGTCTATCAGCTTGCTTGGTGCTTCAGTTGTACAATTAAAATATAAGGCTAACATTTCTAACAAGTAGCATAGTACAGCCTGTCTCAACACTGAACCTGGAGGCCCATTGTCCTGCATATTTCAGAGCTTTTACTGCTTTAACACACCCACTTTAACTCAATAATGGGCTGTTACTGAGTTAATAGGTTGGATTAGGCGTGCACTGGGCCTCCAGGAGTGAGGATCTACCTACTAGTTTAGCTTTACGCACACTGCATGCCTAAATCATTACATGAACAGTGCATTGTTGAATTGTTGCCTAAATCTCAAATTGACTTGCTTATGCTGTTTTTACCTTGTAGGTAAATCTATGAAAGGGAACAACAGTATGAACAACAAGCCAAGCTTCTTTTAGGCTGCTGCCACTCTTTTCCAGAGCAACTTACAAAATCAATTGCATTACAGGTTGGCCAAAGTAGTGTTAAAAGTCTTTCTCAAGGATTCTTATTGGTATAACACAGCCTGGTCACCCAGACTAGGAGTCAAACCCCAGTCTCCCACATACTGTGGTAGCTCACTGGCAGGTAGTGGTGTAGTCCATTGCACCATACCAACCACACTGTTTTATAGCCATGCAACTTTTGCTTGCATTTTTGGATAACAGTATATGTTAACGCAATGCAACATGCATACATCTCAACTTGGAGTTGGAGAGGTCCCTAATGGTTTCCTTTGATAATCCATCCCATGCAGCTTGAATATTCTTACCCAGTCCCTGCAGATTTTGCAGTAGGGGTGGAGGTGGAGTGACACCAGGCCTTCTGGACGTGTAATGCGTGACAACAAACCGTTCATATCTTCGTGCATGCTGTGGAGCCTCCACACACCGATTTGTTGGTAGTCTCCAGCAAGACAAAAGTGGGACTCGTCACTGAAGATGACCCGCTCCCATTCTGAGACACTCCATGACAGTCTGGCACGACACCATTGCAGCCTTTGGCGACGTTGACGTGGTGTTAAGGGTCAGTCATAAACAGTCTGTGTCCATGTAGTCCTGCATTGTGCAGTCTTCTGCCAGTGGTGCGTGCATTAACAGGACAACTCACAGTGGGCATCACTGCTCACTGAATGTCGGCAATCAAAGCTGTTGGGTCTATCAGGTAGAGCGATAAGGCCCGTCCTTGCTTACATACACTGCTGAGCGTGAAACTTTATAAAATAATTCGCATGGCTCGTGATGCCAAACCTACCCACCAAGTTTCATTCACGTCGGCTGATTCCTTCTGGGAATGATAAGTGTAACTAGTAGCTCAGGTTTTTCCTTTCATTTTACATGTGGCTTCAGTAAACATTGGAGTTGTTACTCAGGCATCATATTACTGACTTGCAACATACTGACATACAAACTGGTGTCACAAATGCATTAAGAAAGACAAAGCTTTTTCAGGGGCTGTCATAGTGTGACACTTTTTTCCCTTTAGTCAACCAAATCCCTAACCGTCATGAGTTGCATATTCCTTTTGGAACGTTATTCTGCAGACCTCCTCCTACATCATATCACGAGAAATTACAAAGAAGATGTAATGTCTTATGTAAAACTTCATAGAAATGCTAATTACAACCATAATTTTTTTACTTTTTGGATCCACAAAATTTATAGTATACATTTTTTATATGTCATCATTGTTGGACGAAAAGCTCATAAAGAAAATACCAACTGCTTTTTACAGTGTATGAAAATTCCATAATGATTGAACCAATAGAAGTAGCCCAAAATGAATGTGCTTTTTATCTCCTAAAAGTCCAAAATTTTAGAGAGGTTTTGCTCTGACAGTGTTCTAAAAAGAGTGAAAATGAGTGAAACTGAAAGCTGACATTACCCTGGCTGTGCTTCATTCACATACTGAGGTCTGGGCACTGAGAGGAAGTGATGCTGGTCACTAGTAGCAGAATAGAGAGGGAAAGAGAAGGGAAAGTCCAACATGTTACTGTTGCATAAGTGTTTACAAGTTATTAGCAGTACGTGCTTGTGATTGCTACTGTTGCAACAGACTCATTCTGTATTCTGTAAGTCAAGCATTACAGGCCAATCACGTTTGATCTTAAGATGTTTGCACTGCAACACAGCATACCAAACTACAATGTAACCCTCCTGAATGAATCCTTACACTGCCACTTCACCTTGCTGGTGTACAGTGGGACTGTAGCCCCTCTGTTGCCACTGTTAGCTATCCAAAAGACTTTCTGACCACAGGCTGCTTTTGGCTGGATATTTTTGGGTGGCGGACCTCTTTCAAGTGGGCTGTGATGCTGACACGTGAACAAACCCAGCAACACCGCTGTGCTAGATACTAGATACTACCATGACACTCCCATGCTTCCACCACACATCTACAGGGCCACCACCCAAATGGTTAGCAGAGGTTCTGTGGTCAGAAACTGATCACTGAGGAATAGGATATAGGGAGGCTGATAAACGTATGACAGCAGCAACATGTCCTAAGCCTTAAATGTGGTGGGTTAGCCAAGACATGTGGGTGTCTGTAGTTTGCTTCTTTAGTTGTCCATCGGACCTACATGGTTAACATAAGACTTGACATTAACTTATTTTGAGTGACATAGACTTCCATTATGTGCTAGCTACAGTTGCCTCATAGCTCCACAGCTAAATGAACACAACAAACTTCAGACACTTTGAATTTTCAGCCGTACCCAGAAAACCAATTCTAGAGCTCAAGAGGTTAATCATTTATTCAAAGCTTGTTCACAAAGTACATATTCACAAAATGTTAACACGACAATAAAGACAAGTCTTACCTCATGTTCTTAGAGAGACAGTTTTGTCATGATTTGATGTTTCAGATGTTTCCTCAGTCAGCAGTTAACCTCCTCTGTGATTCTCCACGAACTCTTCACCACTTTGCTACTCCTTATCTTCACTTATGTGAAACTATGAAAACTGTCTGTACCTGTTATACCTGATACACTTCTATGATGTCACTGACTTGAATGAGAATTCTGCATTCCATTGTGGGTCACTGGAAAAAGCACAACTGCCAGCCTTGGAATATACAAATACACATTGATTAGGGGTTTGATTTTTTAATGTTGTATTATTTAACTCCTAATTCTAATGCAGTCTTTTATACCAGCACATCCTGGAGTAACCCTTGTGCATAGTTTGGTGTTTTCCTTGTTCCCAACCCAGTTGATGGAACTAATTAGCTAGTTAACAAACCCTTCTTGAAGTGGGTGAGTGTATTAGCAGTAGTTGATACAAGAGCATGCTGAAGTACAAAGGTAAACAACAGGCAAACAACAGAGCAAAGTTGTGCTTTGAGGCCCCAGAGTCTCTAAATCAACCAGAAAATCCTTAATCCCTGCCAAGAAGAGCTCTTTGAAAGTGTTGTAGATTTAAAGCCCTTACTATAAAATCACATTTTAGTGTTTTCTCTTCTCAAACACACAGTCTAAGTTAAAAATAGGTGAAGTAGAACACGGAAACCTGCACTCCAGGGGAATGCCACAACCAGCATCGGAAAACTAGTTGAGAGTGGGCCAAGTGTCACTGAAAACCTGTATGTCATACATGTGTGCAATAGCATGACTAAGTGTTTTCAAAGGTTACCATTTTATACAAACCATATATGGTAACTCAGTTGGTAACAGCTGCAAATATGTCCCATTTTGAATGTATTATTTTTGTGATATCGTGATGTCAACCTACAGCAGCTTATCTCTGTGCATTTGCACTGAAGTTAAATGGAGTGTTTCAGCTTGGACTACTCCTTAAATGAAGACCTGTACAGCACAACCAATCAGAACTGAGTTTATCTGCACATACCAGATTTACAAGTACAATAAAAAGTCTGTTTGAATTCTTAGAGATAAAGAGAGGTTGGACAACAATCATGTAAATATGAACTGTGACTTAAACACAGACAACACTTGACACTCATTAGACAATATGAATGTGAGGTTCGGGGAGAAATATCAAACTCTAGAATAACATAGGATCAGGCCCTTTAATTACAATGTGAAACGCCCCCTTCATGATGCATAGTTTTCCTCCTCTATTAAAGCCACACGGCCATGCTTTCTGGAGCTGACAAGATGCTATTCCTCTTTTACACTCTAGCTGCAGTAGCAATGCAATTATATAAGAAATGCTGAGCCTCAAGCCTTCCCTTTTTATGGCTCTACATAAAAATAGACTCCACTGATTACAGCTTTTACAGCATGTTTGTTTGGCTGTCTTGACTCATGTGGTGATGCGGAAAGTGCCACAAAATCTTATAAAAACTCACTGCATGAGTGTCAGTGAATCGATTTTAGTGTTTAGGTCTCCAAATCTGTCTAAATTTGTCCATCCAGTATCGGTCTGATGCTTTTATTTGTGCTAAGCTCGGATTGCTTAGTGCTCAAACAGTGCTGTTTACATGAACATGTTTTATTTAGAGTAGCAGTCATAATTAGACTACTACTGAACCACTGGTATGCATATAACCCTTGCTAATGACATCTGAATTCAACCCAGTTCTTAGCATTAAGTGGAATCATACCGAAATGTGTTGCACGCATAAGTCAGAACTCTGCATCACTGATAATCTCACGCAGGCTCCATGTGGCTGACACAAGAAATTATATAATTACTGTAGATAAGAATGATTGCTGTGTTACACCTGTTATTGGTAAATCAATCCCTGTAAACACCCATACTGAACTCCTGCTGTCTGCCTCCAACCTCACAATTCGGTGAAATATGCAACTAGAAAGATATTTTTAGGGAAATGTGAACACTTGTATGGCCAGATCTGGAAATTAAGGCTGTCATATTCTAGGGTATATTTTACAAATAGGTGTGATCTGATTATTACTCTGTGTAAATGCTCATTTTCCATCTGGAAAGCAATATTTTGTTTGTGTACACTACCATGCAAAGGTTTGGAATCTTCATATTTTGGAATTGCCATATTGGCACAGTCATGATAAGTTGCTTTTGGCTCAAAACACAAGCAATCAAGCAGTTTGTGGTTTATGCTGTAAATAACATGGGTCAGGTAAATGCATTGGTGTTGTATCTGAATGCTGCTGCTACACATTTATCAAATATTGTGCCATAATTTTGCATTGTGCTGAACAACCAGTTGCCGTGTACTCCTTAAACAGTACTTTTAAATTAGGCAACAGATTTAAAATGGCCAATATTGCAACTTTTGCTAAGACAAAATACTGAGCCTGATAGTGTGTGTCATGTGAAGTGTATGCGTTCTGACACTGGCTGAGGGCCCAGTCCATCATCTCAGATCTCATATATTGTATATATTGCAGCATTACACTGTACCATTCAACAGTTTACTGTTTACTGTACTATCCCACTCACACGTGGTCTCCTACATTGTAGGAGTGGTCACCTATAATACATTGTATTATTCTGCACATGAGCCTTGCTGTACTGTATATTCACAGAACAATATTATTACTGCCATCTACCTTAGTCGTTATTGTCAGTCTTCAGTGCTGTTCGGTGCCACTTTATTTATTGTCACTTGCAGTCTGGAGCATGCTGTTTGCAGTAAAGAACTTTTATTGTATTTTG
This sequence comes from Semaprochilodus insignis, assembly GCA_034552555.1. NCBI lineage: Eukaryota > Metazoa > Chordata > Actinopteri > Characiformes > Prochilodontidae > Semaprochilodus > Semaprochilodus insignis. The sequence goes on along the minus strand of CM067474.1, from coordinate 57,542,749 downwards.
AATGCCTTGTATTCAGAATACATATGACTAGAAATCAGTCTTGAATCTTAAAACATAAATAGGAAAAAATGGCCTTCTGTATTTGGCAGGGAAGTCTGGAAAGCCTGTGGGCACGAGATGGCAGGACAGAATGCACTGGTGGGCCTAACACAGTTGCTTGGGGACCAGATTGTGGCATATTCTTACCTTTCAGAATGAAAACGTCCCCTTGAAACCTCCCGTCCTGTTGGATCTAATGGGCAGGAAACTCGCTCACTAGACCAGAGCAGAAGCTGTCAACCAAGTCCTTAGGGCCCTACCAAACAGTCTTGTTTCCAAGACATCTGAAGGCAGGTACAGAGCAGTTTACAGCACCCAAGGAACTGGAACTGAACAAAAATGCAGACTCAGGGGGCACTGTGGACTACTTTCAGAAGCTGGGCATTAGTGGGAGATGGAAAAAAAATGATCACAATTCACAAAAACAGGTACACAGATACACAGGCTACAGCATTTGCAGCACAGGTACCTATGTAAGCAACAGGCAAGGGAAAGAAGAGTACATAGATGTCTACTGTTACAGTAACGAAAATTTTGAGTGTTCAGAATATATATATTCATTGTCAAAAAATAGCTGCACCCAGAAGGAATCAACTGACAGGAATGAAAGTTTCACGATCAGCCATGCATGTGATGTAAGCAAGGATGAGCCTCATCGTTGTACCTGACTGACCCAACAGCCACGACTGTGGACAGTCAGCAAGTAGAGATATCCTCCATGAGTCATCCTGTTAGTGCCAGCATCATTGGCAGATGGCTGCACGATGCAGGACTACATGCATGCAGACCATTATGACAACTACTATTAACACCACATCAAAGTTGCCAAAGACTAGAATGGTGTCATGCCAGACTGTCATGGAGTTTTGTCTTGCTGGAGACAACCAACGACTCTGTGTGTTGGGGCACCGTGGTCAGTGCCAAGATAAACCATTTGTTGTCACGCTACTTCTGTATGTGTAGCTCAATAAATATTGCCCATGTCAGTCTAATTTTATCATCATTTATTGTTCCTGGCAACCTTTATGTTCATTCTGAATAGCATTGCAATCTGACACTTCCTTCTGGGTGCAACTATTTTTTTGACAGTGAATATTTTTAAATGTGTTTTTGTGACATACTGATGTTTACATTTTGAGTGGATGAAAATGCAGACTTAGTCTATAATATCAATGTCAATATTAGTGATGGCAAAACAAAGAGAGGTAAAGAGGTCAAATAAATGGTAAAACAAATTTTCTTTTCTATGTTGTCTTACAGCGTCCTGTGTGTACCTCAGTTCAAATAAACGGATTAAAACACATTTTTAAGCCAAAGCTATATCAAAAAACTTAACACGAAGTGTCAGACACCAGGCAGTGCATTCATAACCATTTCATGCAATAACTTTCACTCAATTCTTCAGATGTCTGGTTCCCATCAACAAACCATGAAAAGTTCTCTTACAGCAGGATTGTCGAGATCAGAGCGTTTCAAACCACTTTGAATGACTTTAACTACCAATTAACTACGTAGGATATTTGAAATGTCGTTTCTCCTTTAAGTCTTTCACATGAAGTGGAAACATTTTCTCCAGAAATGGATCTGATGATGCAGTAGGTTTCTCCCAGTGGAACAAGTGAAGAGACGTGTGAACAAACCATTTACGAAAAGTCACCTCAAGATTTTGTGTAAGTGTCAGTTACAGAGTAAACCAGGAAAAGAGACTCAGCGTTGGACACGTCGTAAAACAGCATGATGAGAACGAATCTCTGTTCTACATCATAACATCCATGGCTGACAGCGGCAGTGATCTACATTTCCCAGCTCTCCCTGCGGCAGCTGAGTTCCACGTACGTCCTCTTACGCACTTAACGGACGCGCGCTTGGACCAATCGGAATCCGTTGGGTCACAGTTTCTACCCGCGTTTCTAGGAAGTGAAAAATAGGAAAATTATAGTCCCTCCTCCCACATGTGAGCCCTCTTTTTGCACCACGCGCCGTCGGTAAGGGACGGAACCGGCAGGGAGGCAACGTCACACCACGGTCCGGTAAAAACAACTAAGAGGAGCGGCGGAGCCTGTGGCAGGTACGGTGGTCGTTTCAATCTTTATACCCCCCCAAACCCCTTTTTGAAACATTGACGTACCCGAGTCTAGTCGGCGCGTTATGGTCGACTGGAAATGGGTGGCTTTCCGTTGTTTGCAAGGGCAGCGAGGGAAATTTGCGGGAGTTGGGTGGACTCCAGGGCCTGGGCAGAAGAGGCAACAGCAGCGAGGGGCCTACATTTGCCCCGCGCTGCCTGCTAACTCCCTCGGTCGGGGCTTTTTCAGCTGTATGTGGCTCCCGCGCTACGTCAGGTGAGCTCGGCGAGCTAACTTAACTACGCCGTCTGAAAAAAGAGACGGACGAACCAGCAGCCCAGGCCCGCCATAGCGGGGTCAGTGTGAAGCGCGGAGAACATATAACTTCTTTTGAAGCTTTGTCTTTTAAAAGCGGGTGTAGTGTAAGGTTAAAACGCACTCTTCCTTTCCTTCTCTTCTTTTTTCAGGTGCCGAAGCGATTAACTTACAGCAGGGAAGATGGCGGACGACCCGAGCGCCGCGGACAGGAACGTGGAGATCTGGAAAATTAAGAAGCTGATCAAAAGTTTGGAGGCGGCCAGGGGGTATGTAGACGTTTCACCCCTTTGTTAAGGTGTTTAGGACGCAGGGGAAACGCGAGGACCTTTCCGCTTTGATAGCTGGGGGTGTTTAGCCGGTGGACTGACGACGGATGCACAGCTTGCTAAGTGGCTACCTAGCTAGCTGGTTAGCCGGGCCTTGGGAGGAGTAACGTTAGAGGAACCGGCAAACGAGGCGAAGCTCAGCAACTCTTGAGGGGCTGTGACTGCTGAGATGTGGATAGACTTTCAGCTTACGAAGGCAGCATGTTATTTTTGCCGTTAGGTGTTCACCTATAATTGCGGGGAGACTGGATGGAGAGCAGTCACCGCAGGTCAGGCTTGTCGGTTTGGAAGACGTAGCTTTAGCTAACGCTAGCTATGCTTGCTATCTCCGCTATCCAGCTCCCTGACAGAGGCCACGGTGAATGTGGGGTTACGTTATTTCTCGTTATTGTGTTCACAGGACAACGCCGTTACGGCAGTTCATGGTTTCACTCTGTGACGGTGGTGTAAAGTGAATTGTGGAGCTGTCACGGTCGAGAATGAGCTCCGTTATCTTTACACTGGTGGGTCTTGTGTGTCTGAACTGCTGTGACTAACCGGCATTAAGTTCAGCTGGTGGAAATAGACGCTCCTGTTGGATGGATTTCCAACAGACAAAAAGACCTAGGCATATGTCGGCTGTGCTGCTCATGCTTGTTTGCGTTACGTCGTTTGTTCCCCCACATAGACTGAACATGGTCTGCTGTAATTAGGATGTAGGTGTGTGTTTATGGGTTAGTGCCATTTGTGATGGTTGATAAGGCCACCCGTTCATGCACTGTTGAACACACCCGCTTAGACGCCCTCCATGTGTGCGAATGCAACGTCAGCGTGATCGTTTGCATGGCCCGTTTCTTTCCCCCCTTCTGTCTTTTAACCCCTTGACAGGTAGTTATGGGTGAGGTCACAATGTGTCACAACAGGTTAGTCCTTCATTCAAGGACAGTCACTGTTTGAGTGTTTACACTTATAGTGTCAGTAATTTGATACTATACGTTTCATTTGGCTCCTAACTCTTGTGTTTTCAGAGGAGAGTAAGACACACTGTCACTGACTTCTGAACTTGTAACCAACATGCCCTCAACAGCCATGTGCTGTAAAGCAGTAAGGGGAAATGGTGTGGCTCTAAAGCTGACCTTGTGTGTTGGCACGGCTCTGTGTGTTGTTCTCTCTGAATTAACGGACGCTGTATTCTCTCTTGTCTGGGGAAGCGATGGCACCAACATGATCCTGTTTGTCTATACTCAGATTTGTGTGTAAATAACAAACGATGTCTTTGATATACTTCCTCTGTTGTTACAGCAGCTGTACCAGTGTTTACTTGTACAGCCATCTAAGTATGCCCTAGTCGACAGAAAATGAATTTCTGCAAGATCAGTTCCTAGTTAACTTGCCCAAACAAATACTGCACTTTTCCCCAAACATGGATTTCTGTCCCATTTGTGTCTGCAGTAGCTGGACTAGATAATTCTACCCTGAAGCACCTGTAGCTCCAACATATCGTCATTGTAGCTGTCAGTTGTTGAATATCAGCAAGCGATTCACAGCTGATGTTTTGTTGATTTGCTTTTTAAACAAGGTGATTGTTTTTGTAGATTAAACTGGGTGGATCTCTGTTGCCTCATTTTATGAGAGCTGTGATATTGTCGGTAGACTGCTGTGATGCTTCTTTAGCTGAACTTAAATTGTTACTTAAATTATGATGATTAAAATTAGGTAGTATAACTGGCAGTATTCTGGGGGGGAAAATGAGCAACAGGTGGTTAGGTGAGTTGTTCCCTTCCTTGCATGTAATGTCAAATGGCGCATAGGTTTTCAAGATGTTTTGGTGTTTGCACTCTCACGTGGTTGCTGGATCCGATTACTGTTATTACCATAGGTATTACAAATGGTATTACTAATCTGATTGCTGACAAGTTGTCCCACTGTCAGCAACTTTCCAGTGACATGCTGCTCTGCCAGTTAAGAGTATCCTGACCACCTGGCCAATCCTGGACCCTCCAGAGTAGCATTTCTGGTTGTCTACATAATTCAACAAATGTGGATAAATTTAGGTTAAAGTAGTATAGGCCAATATTTATGACTACCTTTTAAGTGAGTGTGTTCACTTTTTAAAGCCTAGTATTTACTGTAATCAGTTATAAGCAACAAAGACTTCTAACTTTTAACATATTTCTTGTCATAGTCTTGGTGATTCTCATTAAGTGGCTAACTTATGAAGTGTGTGCTTTTAAAGTGTTTATGCCTCCTCTTTACCGCTTCTTGGCCAGGTTTGAGTAACAAAATGGTAAACACTGCAATGTTTTATTCCAGTTTTGGCCTGCAACAGCCACGTTTTTTTGTCATAGTAGACATCCTGAGGTTGCTCAGATGTGGCCTGGATTTAATTGACGTCTTTGTCTATTTCTCTCTGTCTTCGTCTACTATATGTATGCAGCAGCTTTAGGCTGTTATAGATGTAAGAGCAATACATTGGCTAACCTGTTTTTCTGAGTGTCACCTGTATTGGTACCTGAGTGTTTTTCTCTGTCTGTCTTTTTCTCATTTAGTAATGGGACCAGTATGATTTCATTGATCATCCCTCCTAAGGATCAGATCTCCAGAGTGGCCAAGATGTTGGCTGATGAGTTTGGGACAGCCTCCAATATCAAAAGCAGAGTCAACAGATTGTCTGTGCTGGGAGCAATCACTTCAGTACAGCAGAGACTCAAACTCTACAACAAAGGTGAGTTGCATGTGAGTCTGTGGCGGTCTGAGATGTTTGCTGCTCACAGTTGTGTTTAAGGCCATTGTTTGCTAGGGGTACCCTTTGGGGGGTTGTGCGATTGTTGCGCGATTGTTGCCACAAGGTGCATATCTGGTCATATGCAATTAGATGTAAATTGGTATTTTGAGAAAAGTCAACACAGGTGCAGCAACAAATCCCCAGTTCTTGGCCTTTCAGTTACTTACGCCTTCGTATAACAATCAATGCTTGATATTTTGATATGAGAGTAACGGCTGCAATTTTGTATATATATGTATTATGCATATGTGTGTTTGTATGCCTACTTATATCGCTGTTTGTGTAGTATTATAGATATATTAGATATGTTCAGGTGTCACAAGAAAGTAATACTGAGTAGGATTTCAGCAACTAAAACCAATGACATTTAATGCAAAGTAAGTTTATTTATTAGCTCAAATAAATTGGTCAGGCTTGGTATTATTGAAAATCTAGCAATAATCTGTTTTCCTCTTATGTTTAACCATTTCATAATTCAGTTCTAATATCAGTGTCACTTTGCCTTTTTCCCCTTACAGTGCCCCCTAACGGTCTTGTAGTGTATTGTGGAACCATTGTGACAGAGGAGGGCAAAGAGAAGAAAGTGAACATTGACTTTGAGCCTTTCAAACCCATCAATACCTCGCTCTATCTCTGTGACAACAAATTTCACACTGAGGTAAGTAGTACAGCAAGCGTGTGCTGGAGGGGGAGAGGAGGAGAAAATTAGGCAAAGTGTCAGTGTGTGTGAATGAGTAACTTTACTCACTAGTATGTGTGTAAGAACTTAATGTGGTTAAATCAGAGATGCAGACTAGTCCCCTTTAAGCAGAGTTCACCGGCTTGAATCCTGCTTACTCATGTAAACCACAAGATTATAAAGAGGAAATTAATTGAGGATGGCCAACTGTAGGCAAATTTCCCATTGGTTGTGCAGCTGTGTCAGTCTTCAGCTTTGTCATTCTTTCTCATTGCAGTGAGTTGAATGGGTGAAGAAATGCGGTCTATATCAGGGTTTCGCATTAAGCACGGAAACACTTTAGAGAACGGTGTAAACAGTAAATAAGTGTTGACAAACTGTAGAAAGCGCTATGCAGTAAACTGTATGATGCGTTAAACAGCCGTTAAGAATGGTAGAGACTACACAGTTGTGGGTGTGTATAGGAACAAGTACTATCCACACAACAATGTCTGTTCAACCCCTATTTTCAGTGCACGCTGATGATGGTAACAGACCTTAGCAGCATGTTGCTGGTTTAATGTAAAATGTCATTTCGGTTATAAGAAAACAAAATATGGTTGGTGATCTCATTTTTCCCTCCACTTGTTGGATTTGCATTTGCTGATACTTGCTGATAGGCTGGAGGTGACTCATTTAATCAAGGTTATCATCTAAGTGACAAAATGAGTACAAATAATATAATACTAGAGAGTTAAAATCACAAAAACATTTGGCCGTCATCTTGTTCATCGCATAAGACAAGCAGTTGTTCGATTTGAATATAGTGCTCTGGCTGTGTTTTAACCTCTTTGAGTGCTTGTTTAGACACCCCACAGATGCCCTCTACTTGTTCTGTGAATAATCATGTTGGTGTAGGGTAGATATGTAACTCCAGCAGTTTTCTGGGATGGCATCTTTTTTGCTTAAAAGATGCAGAACTAAATATAACAAAGTGAAATCATGCCTTCTTTTCCCTGTGCTGTATCTTTCCTATTTGTTTATAAACACACAAATGAGTTTACGTTCAGGAGTCAACTCCTATGGTTTCTCCCATCAGCTTAAGTGGTAACTAGCAGTCCAATATGGGGAGCTCACATATTTATTTGTTTTAACAGAGAATAAGCTACAGAGGCCTGTACAGATACAAAATACATGCACACGTCCCTTTAAAAAGAAGGTGATAACGTATAACAGTTGACATGTTGCAAAGCTGACCTTCAAATATAGCAGTGCAGGTGTGTGTGTTTGTTTCAGTCCTGAAACTAAGTACTAAGTACATGGGGTTGAAATCATTTTTGCTCTTAATGATTTCTTTGCTTAAAGAATAAAGTGCCATGTCCTGATGCTTCACTAGAATGGTATGCCTCAACCCTGGTCGTGGGGGCACCCTGGCCTGCAAATTTTAGAGCTCTCCCTTCTCCCAACACACCTGATTCAACTTAACAGTTAATTAACAAACTCTGTCAGGGTGTGTTAAAGCAGAGAATCCACTAAAAGGTGCCCCCAGCACCACAGTTGAGAAACACTGCCTTCAGGGTCTTCATTACAGTTCTTAGTCTTCTGACCTTTCTACCCCTATCAGTTTGTCTCCTTGTTTTGAGTGTTTTGGCAGTATACACAATTGTTTGATTTACACACAGACTGTCAGCTCACTGCCTTATTCCTTTCTCTTTCTTCACCCTATAGGCCCTGACGGCGTTGTTGTCAGATGACAGCAAATTTGGCTTCATAGTGATTGATGGTAGTGGCGCACTATTCGGGACCTTACAGGGCAACACTAGAGAAGTGCTGCACAAATTTACAGTGGACCTTCCCAAAAAACACGGTACTAAAGCACACACACCAGCGCACACAAATATAGTGTGCTCTGCAGAACTAAATGATAATTGACCTGACAGCAGTGTCATCTTACTGCAGCAGCACTTTCCTCCTTTTCACTCTGGCAGTACTTAAACGAGACACTTACTTTGATCAGTAAAACCTTGTCAAGCAGAATGGCAAAGCTGATTCTCTCTTTCTGTCTCTGTCTCTCTTTCTCTCAGGTCGAGGAGGGCAGTCTGCGCTGCGTTTTGCGCGGTTGAGAATGGAGAAAAGGCATAACTATGTGCGTAAAGTGGCTGAGACAGCAGTGCAGCTCTTTGTGTCCAACGATAAGGTCAACGTGGCTGGCATGGTGCTGGCTGGATCCGCAGACTTTAAAACTGAACTCAGCCAGTCCGACATGTTCGATCCGGTAAGAGTATAAACCGTTTGGTTTACTGTCAATTTCCTAAACACATATGTTTTTATACAGACATTATAGCTTAATGAGCAAGCTTATTTGCAGGATTAAATTCCAGTCTCGGGTCTTGAAGTGCTTTGAACATGGACAGGATTCCTAACCAAATATCAGCATCATGAACCCTAACAAGTAAAGTTGTTAACTTGTGTTAAGATTCACAGCTTCTACTGTTAACCCAGGTTTAGATGCAAAAGCTACCATTAATCCTCACACACATTGTGCGGGTTGTTTTTCAAAGAAGGCAAATGAAATTGTAAATTTGTATAAAAGCATTTCTGATTGTAAAAAGCCCTGCCGTTGCCATTTTCACTGTTGGTGCTTTTGGGAGTGATAATTTTAGCATCAGATTTTCCTTTCTAAAAAGCTGTTTTTCCACATGGTTGATGCCGCAAACCTCACAAAAAAGTGACCCTTTGAGCCCATTTCCAAAAAAACTGGGATGGATGTGACTAATCTAATAGTTCCCTAGTTAAGCAGCAGATCATGCTTTACAAGGACCCTGGTGCTTTACTGAATGTCGCTGTTTTTTTTTTTTTTTTTTTTTTTTTCCTCTTGTGCAAATCCTTAGTATTTACTCCTCTTTCTTTCTTCTCGTTGTTTCTCCATTGTTTTCATTTTGCTTTTGTAATGTCATCTTTTTTTTTAGTATTTGAATTCTCACCATCATATTTGATTTCTCTTCTTGTGCTCGATTTAGCAGACCCAATTAAGATGATTGTCATCTTTTGGACTTTGCTCCTACCGTAATTGGAACATTTGTTTTTGTAATAATGAGGAGACTTTTTTTTTTTTATTCCCAGCCCCTGTATGTTACCTAATTAATTTTCCTGGGCTTTTGTGAACTGCTCTGTCTCTTTCAATGCCACCCACAGAGACCTGGCCCACTGTGTCATTTCTTTACTCTGTATCAGATCAATAAATCATTTGTGCTTTGTGAGGTAATATAATCTACTGTGCCCTTCCTGAAATCCTCTAACTCTTCATCCTGTTGTGTGGCAGTAAAGCAGAAATCTATGTCCTTTACCTCCTTCTGGCTCAGTCACTTGCTGTGGTCCTGAATGTATCATCTAAAAATCAAATTTGCACAACTGGTAAAGACATGTTTGGTGTCTCAAGTTTGCCTGTTTTAGTTTTGCTAAATTTCATAGTAGTACTTCACCCATTAGCATTGTGACATACTGAAGACATTACATTGCCTTAAATCATGTCAAGCTGTTTAGCAATCCTAAAGGCTTGTTTGTGTGTTTCTCATGAAAATCAACCAAAGGCATGTTGCATAACTAAAATCAGTGGTATTAACTGTTTTGTGTGTTTGTATTCATTATTTGTCTATGTTGATGTGATTGATTACAGAGGTTACAGGCGAAGGTTTTAAAGCTGGTGGATATCTCTTACGGTGGAGAGAATGGCTTCAACCAGGCCATTGAGCTCTCAGCTGAGGTCCTTTCCAACGTCAAATTCATTCAAGAGAAGAAGCTAATAGGTAGGTGTGTGTGTGTTCATGCATAGGCATGTAAGTGTCTGCATTCAGGTGCTATAGTGGTGTAATTGCAGTGGGTTGGAAGTGGGAGATAGTAACAGTAAACTACCTGGTCTGTTTAAGATGAGAAAGGCAGCAGTGCTTTATTTCAGTTCCTAGTTTAATTCAGATATTGATGTCGATGGACTTGTGGATTCTGCCTGCTTTGATTAGCTGTCTGACAAGTGCTTCCTCTGGCCCTCAGGTCGCTATTTTGATGAGATAAGCCAGGACACGGGCAAGTACTGTTTTGGGGTGGAGGACACGCTGAAGGCGCTGGAGATGGGAGCAGTGGAGATCCTCATTGTTTACGAGAATCTTGACACAATGAGATACATCCTACGAGTACATGGGGCTGAGAACAACGGAGCAGAGAATGGTATTTACACACACCAGAGTGCATACACACACCCGCATACTAAGAGATTCATCCTGTGTGTGCAACAAACAAAAAAAGCATACTTCCCCACACAAGCTTCAGGTACATCAGCATGTACAAATACTGTGAGTAAGCACACTCGGGGGCAGAGAAAGAAACACAGCCAACGGCTGAAAGTGAAATACTGTCTATTTACAATAACAGAAAAGATTCATAGGAGCTAAAAGATAAATGGAGCCAAGAGCAATACTTGCACCATGAGGTTTTTTTAGAAACTGAGTGGAGTCAATTGCCTGAACACCGTATCAGCCAGCTGTCAGGTGTCTGCTCAGTGGTGACTTGCTTGCGTTCCTGGCCCTGACCTAGTTTGTTATTGGCCACTTACATGATAACTGTATTCTGTACTGTATTGTAAACTTAATGGGTAACTTAACTATGTTGTTGTTAAAGTCTTTTAGATCTGGATATTTTTAATTTTTGTTTGAAATGTCTCTATTATGCTCATTTTCAGTGTTGATAATTTTAGGGGGTCTATGTGACTAGATTTGTATGCTCAAATTAAAAAAAAAAAAAAAACACCTCCAGCCCTCCTTCCAAAACCCCACCTCCAGCCCTCAAGAGCGGCATCCTGTTACATGGCTTGCCCCCACACCGCTGTGTCTGTCCTGCCCTTCAGTTTTAGCTAGAGTCCAGTCTTGAACATCAGGTATACCCGGTTCCCCTTCGCAAGCTGAGCATAAGCAGGATGTTTCAGAATGGCAGAGTGGCAGGCTTTTTTTGACATCACCTTGTAACGTAGAAAAGGTCTGGCACTCCAATGGGGCGCTTCAGTCAGCTGAGAAAAGCCTTTTTGTGGCAGACAATTTCTACCTCTGGCATACTTTGGGCTTTGTAACTTTGCAGGTTGTGTGCACAAAGAAATACACAACACACTAAATGAGTGTAAAAACAGCTAGGCATAATGCACCCCATTTAATTCTTGTGTAACACCTTATCTGTAAAAATCCTTAAATCTCTTCTCATGGCTAGTTTTACTCACTCTTACTTTACTCAATCTTATTTGTTTCAGATGAGAAGACCATTTATTTGACACCTGAACAAGAGAAGGATAAGTCTCACTTCACAGACAAAGAGGTAGGTGTGTGTGTGTGTGTGTGTGTGTGTGTGTGTGTTTTAGAGCAGGTTTATGTAAAAGATCATATTTTGTTGTGAAATCCTGCAACTATCCATACGATTGCATGTCTAAGATTAACTTTGTTCTTGGACTTGGAGGTGAATCTTTTTTTATAAGACAAAAGCATGTGAGAACTTGGAGCTTTGTTTGCTTTCATATGTTGCATAATATTGTTTGTATCTCAGACAGGGCAGGAGCATGAACTGATTGAGTGTATGCCACTGTTGGAGTGGTTTGCTAATAACTATAAGAAATTTGGAGCCACGCTGGAGATTGTCACAGACAAGAGTCAGGAGGGTTCACAGTTCGTCAAGGGCTTTGGAGGAATTGGGGGTGAGTGTACTAATCTGTAAATGTACCTATTGGTGTGCTTAAGCTGAAGATCACATGCATATTCATTTTAGTAATTGGTTTAAAACCTCATGCACTCAAAGCCTGCTTTTTAAACAGCTAACTCCTTTCTGATTGTTTATGATTTTATAGATGGCTAGATGTTAGGGGTGTAATAGTCCTTGTATTTGTTCCGAAGGGTCACGTTACAGGAGTTAAACTTCAGTGCATGCAGTCGCCTATGGGTGCTGAGTGGAGAGAACTATAACTTGCACTATTGTTTAAAATCAGTTAAAAGAAGCGTATCCTTATTTTTATTTATTTATTTTGCTACCCCCCTTGTTGTACCAAACTGTACCGACTTCTGTTTAGTGTTACACCCATAGTATAAGTCTAAGATTTTGCGTATTGTATTTTTTTTTCTGTACTTAGTACATCTGTAAATGATTGACATATGATGTTAACTTTTAACATCGCAAATGATGTCTGAACCTATCGTTGTATACTTCAGTATGTAAATTATGGGACAACCAAAATGGTAATCTCACTTTGAGAACACACAAGCGCTTACTTTATCTTTGTGTAGAGTTTTTAATGATGGATGGTACAGTTCACATGATGGTTATGAGAAGTAAAACCAAATATGACTTATGGTATGTTATGACAGGCTACTAATATATTAATTACTGATAATAACAATGCAAAATAATTCATACTGAAAGATATTTCAAATCTACCAGTTGTAATGTGACCTGGTTTGCAAGCAGCTAATTGCAATGCAAACATAGGTGCATTATAGACAGAAAGCAATACATTCAAAATATCAGTAAATGTATGTTGATGGTAAACTTCTGATGCATTCTGATGCACCATCAGTTTGCTGATTTAGGTTAAGGGACATCTTCTCTAGGGGAAATTTAAGACTGGATTTCCTCCCAAAGTTGCCTCTTGGTATTTGGCAGTCGTGTAGTTGGTGTGTATATAGTTTGCCAGCAGTAATAGTGTAGTGTAACCAGGGTAGTAGGTATAAGGAGTGGGTCTGGGATGGTATAAGTGTTTTTGTGCCTTTTTGTTTTTAAATTTACATAATCATGCATTTTTAAAGCTTTTTGCAATCTTGGTGGTGGTAAAGGTGCAAAGACGCTTCTAGACCGTTCAGTTGTTTATTGAGGATGTAATTACACACTTTATTTATTATTCAAAACATTTTTGAATAGTAAAATATTTTGCATTTTAAAGGTTAAGATTATTTAAAAGGTTATTAAACCTTTGCATGAAAACTATTAGAGGACTTACACTGAAGAGGTGCAAGAGCCTGTAAAAATACTCTACATGCATGCTTTTTCTTTTCCCTTTACTGAGTGTATTTTCTGTCTGTCCCAGGTATCTTGCGGTACAGAGTGGATTTCCAAGGCATGGAATACCAGGGAGAGGATGATGAGTTTTTCGATTTGGATGACTACTAGGTAGTCGGGAACTGAAATAGGAGGAAAAACGAAAAGAAAGAGTGAATGAAGAAATATGGAAAGAAATGCGTCTTTCTTTTGCAGCAAGAGAGTGTGTGGACCCTAATTAACCACAAACCCACACGTAAACATGCACACACAAACACATGCAGACAGTTCCAGATGCTGAACAGGAGGAGTTAACTGTCTGTCAATCAAATGAGGGACTGAGCCTTCATGAGTTAAAGAATATGCCCCTGCCTTAGAGCGCTCTGATTGGATAGGACTTTGCCTCATTTTGTTTATTCTCTTTTTCTCCTTCCCTATTGAATTAAAGCGACAGCACGTGCCCAGGATGTAACTCTGCTCTGTCCAAGGAAGAAAAAAGTTCTTTGGACTCACTCCTCTTATATAGAAATATATTTTTCTTTATATCCCTCCCTCCACCTTTCCTGTCCTCCATCAACCCATCCCTACCTCTGTCTCTCTGGGTCCTTTTTGCATTTCTTTTTTTTTTCCGTTTTCTTTATTTTGTTTTTTCTTTTATTTTTCTTGTTCTTCTTTTTTTTTTCTTTTCTTTTTTTTTTTTTTTTTACTGGCACCTGCTGCTGCTGTATTTTATGACAGTGTGGGATTTTTTTTTACCTGGGTTTCTGTAGCGAATGGGGGGACAAAAAAGTATTAAATTTGAACTGCTTAAAACCAATATCCCTTCATCTGACATGGTTTCTGTTTATGTCTTTTGGTTAGGTCTCAATCTACAGTGCTGTATATGCAGTCGTATGCAAATATTTTAACATCCTTGGTAAAATAAATGATTTACTAAATGAGAACAAATGTGCACATCCTCTACAGGGAACAAAATATGGGCATTTTTCTACAAAAAAAAAAACATTGGGGGAACATGGTACATATTGGAGGAAAAATGTGTGGAATTGTCAAAAAAAAGAGTGATTGTGGACAAAAGTATGCAGAAGTGTGTTCTCCAAAGAGGAGGTGTTAACAAAATGTAATTTGACCAAGGGCACAGACTTTTGCACATGAATGTATATATGGGGTGTTATCTTTTGTTTACATCCTTTGTTTTCCCCACTCACCAGAAAATGCAGTTGTAACTATGACTTCCAGCAAAGACCTGGTGCTGTCTGGTCTACTCATGAGAGTAAACATCTAGAATGATGGTAGAACTGGCTCGGGATTGTTCTTTTTAGCTTGCTTAAATTGAGCAAAACACTGAATTAGATTTGTTTATTTTGTTTCGTCAAAGCTGATATCACTGACAGCCAGTATGAAAATGATTGCTGTATATTTGAACACAGTAATATATTTGAAAATGTAACACTTACATAAAATAAGCAAAATGGCTCTCATGTAGATGGCCACTAGCAAGCGCAGCACAAGAGCAGGTCAGGGCTGTGTTGAGTCTGTCTGGTTTGCATGACTGTTTTCTGGCCTTTGTGCTGTTGTGTAACTTGCCATTTCATTTGATATTTTCATGAATGTGAAATATTTTTACATACATCTTGTGCAAATTATTTAGTGATCCGTCTATCCTTACAGTTTCTGAAAAAAAAAAAAACCAAACACTTATTTTGTACCGTATCCTGATTTGAAGCATTTCAGTGCATCAGCAGAAGGGCAAAAAAACAACAAACACTGGATTGGTCTCTGAAGTAAGGACTAAGCAACTCCACTTATGTTTCACACCCCCTGAAATTGGAAAACCCTCATCTGCCACTAGTTCTGAACCAGTCTCTCTCTCACTTTGAGATGAGTTAATGGTTGGTTATAGGCAGTAAGGGAAATACAGAGTGTGTTTACAAGATAAAATCATAATGTCAGAATATAATGTTTAATGATCCATAGAGCTGTGGAGTACTATGCTGATTTTGTGGTTTGTATACAAACTGTAAGGAAAGAAGTAGAGCTGTGATGTCTGGGGATTAAGGGTTTAGCGAAGAGTCTGGTCCAGCTTTAGCAACCTGCCAGAAACTGAGACGTTTCATTCTTGGGTTAATTAATGTAAAAGGGAACATTGATTTCACAGGCAAATAAAGCATAGCTGTGTCTCCACCTGCTGGGCTCGATTGTGTAGCTAGGTGGTGATGCAGGTAGGTGATACAGATGCATAGGCTAAATTTGTAATTCATGGATTGCACTGACCTGCATACATACTGAGGCCAGAGGTAAAACTGTCAGATTTGTACTTCCAAACGACCTCAGATTTATTTCCGAGGTAATTACTCTTTACTCAGTTCTAATGTGCCGTTTACATGTACTTGAATACGTATGTATTTTGTTTATTATTATTTAGTTAATTTTCCCCGTTTTCTGCAAGGAATTGCCCCAACAACACAATCAGCCAATCAGCAAGGAGCATGCTCTCAGCAAGCCACGCCCTCTCCCCTAGGGTTGGCCAATCGAAATCGCCATTTTACTAAGAGCCCTTGGTTGCCCTGCCGTCTCCGGTCAGCTATAAACACAGGAAACAGTCTTTCGACGCCCACTTGTTTCAGTACAAAAGTCCCTTTAAATGACAAAGGAAGAACGGATTTTTTTTCTTTTCTTGGGTCTAAATCTGTACATGTTTACAGTCATTGATTTGTTTATTTACCTTCACCTTGCTTAAAAAAAAGAAACCAGTTGCAGCATGGCACAGATATGTGGACCGGGTCAATGTCTTACACCGATATATGATGGCGTAAGTGCATAACGTGTAATCGACGCTGGTCGGCTGTGCTAAAATGACTGCATGTGGTTCATTTCACTCCATTTATATTCTTTAATAATTCGAAACAATCCCAAAACTCCCACAATTCTACATTCCTTAAATTAACATCATTTAGCAGTATAGAAATATTCTAACAATGGCCTATTATTAATAATATATTTTATTTTTTCTTCTAAACGAGATACAGATGCCATTTCCCGGCGATGTAGGGAGCATTATTTTGACAGCGGTTCTCGGAGCGGTCGTGTGTGGTCGCTGTCTTCACGCTGCTTCTCTCTGTTTGGTGAGCGAGTGTTTCCATTTTCGCAGCGAGAGGTAGACGGAACAACAATATGGAGCCGGAGATGGAGGACAAAACGCTGGAGTTGATGGTGAGTTGACCACGGCCACACCAACGTAAACACTCTCATAAGCTCAGTACGCGGGGTGCTAACTAGGACCTCCGTCCAGTGACCCTGTATGACAGAAGTCGTAGCTGCTCAGCGAGCTCCGAGCTGTAGGGCTGAGTGAGTGAGGGGAATTAGAGCTGGGTAGCTAGTTGGCTAGTTAGCTATGCTAGCTGGCTGTATTTCAGGGGCCTCGTATGGATGTGGATTGTTTAGCTAGCGCTGCCTGGAAATATAATGCTGAAATACTGTTTCTAAAAAAGGATTTTTATCTAGCCACGAGAGAGGATTCACTAGAGTACATGTCGGTCCGTCGATATAGGCACTGTGTCACAGACGAGCTCCGTACGGCCTCGTTGTTGTTGTTGCTCCACAGAGAAACGTCAATATTGAGAGAACCGTCCAGTCATTGCGGCGTCGCTGCGCCATTTGCCCATGTAGGTAGCCAGTTTTAACGGATTCACCACCGAAGCCTGGTAGGCGGGTGGATGGGGAGATGTTCACACAAACCCCCTGAAGATCCTTACGCAGTTCTCTCATAACACTCATTAGAAATTTGATGGAGCGCCGTCACTAGCGGTCGGTTTAACATGGTTCCGCTGCTGCGTAGGAGGAGGAGGAGGAGGAGGAGGCAGCGAGTCGGTCCGGCTGGTCTTTATTTTGTGCTGTTGGTGGATGTTGAACCGTGGATGTTAAAGGGCCCATATGGTGTGTTGTAACTGCGTTTTACTTTTAAAGCTCCAGTTATTGGGGTTGTTCGCCAGAACATGTCTTTATTCATTTAGCTACACATGACCACATTCTAATCTCTCTCTCTCTCTCTCTCTCTCTCTCTCTCTCTCTTTCTCTTTCTCTCGGTTCAACGGACTTACTGTGAATGATCCCTGATCTGATTGGCTGTCTGTGTTGTGGCTTTCTGAATGAGGCACAACACTCCTTATAACATCAGTCTGAATGAGTGGGGCTGAACTGCTGCAGGCTGAATGGATGTACACGCATTGGTTTTGTGACATCACATGAACAAGCAACTCAGAACAGGCTGTTTTTGCAGGTTTTGCTGCATTTGAGTGCTGTCAGAAACTGGGAAACACCAGGTTTCCAACTTGACAATTGTCGTGTTTACAACAGGTTAATTTGAGATTCTGGATGAGTTTGCGAGGTGTGACGTGTAATATGAGTGAGAAATGTTAATAATCTATAAGTGATGCGCCTCTATTACCTCTGCCCTGAGAGGGAGAGAATAGCGGACCACTGTTGGCCCGCTCATGGTAAAGCTGGCGGTCCACTGATATTTTGTGTAGCATTTTCTGGGTGGTCCACTGGCGGTTAGAGAGAGTGTTGCCATTATGCATCACTCGTTTTCCGCTAACAGTCCAATTTACTTACTATTCCTTCATTTCTTTCTTTATTATCCGTCATGAATTAGTTTAGTAAATCAGTTTTGGTGTCAGCAACAACATTTTTAGCTGAATCTTTTTATATCAGTTGTTGTAATATTTGTTTTAGTGTATTTTCTAAAATTAAAGGCTGTACACACATTAAAATTGCATTGTGAAGGTTAAAAACTGTTTAGATCTTGTACGCAGGGCAGTATTGTGGGTGGTTCGAGTGTGAACCAGCAGTCGCTACCGGGGTTCTAACCTTATCAAGCCAGTGGACTGATATGTGCTCGCTCTCTGGGTGTGTGCTTTTTTAGAAAAGATGTGGTGAGTATTTTACGCGTCGTGTGGGTATCTATGAAAGAGCACCCATACAAAGTTTAGTCGTATTTACCAAGTTAACCATTTGATGTGTGCGACCTTCTGATGCGCTCCTGAATGCAGCATTAGTATTAGGCAGTAAATGCTGTGTTTTGACACTTTAGTAATGTTCACATATTACATTAAATTTACAAGATATTTAGTTTAGGCAATATCTACTGAAGTTAGCATGCTGAACAGCTAGCCCCGGCCCGGCCCGTCCTGTCCTGTCCTGTCCCATAGTACCCTTCGGTGAGTCAATGTAGCGGCGAGTCGAAACAGAGAGATAGAAGTATCAGTGCCCTGATGATGGATTCTAACCGCTTGGCAAGTAAAGGGAGGAAGTTGGATGCTGGACTTACTTCTTGTTTCCTTTAGTCTGGGAAGAATTAAAGAGTGGCACTGTGCATTTTCTGGTGAGATGTTGCCGCCTATTGTTTGGAGTATGAATTTGACAGGTTGCGTCATCTTAAATTGGTCCTTTAAATTATTTTATTATCTAAAAATAAAACAAGGAGCTTTTTTATTCCATCATATGGGCCCTTTAAAATGCATACTGGTTGTAAAACATGGCTTGCTAATGCCCTCGCTGCACTCTTGCGCCGCGTCAGCAACAGTTTCGTGGTTTTGTTGTTGTTTGTGCTTTTTGTTTGTCTGAAGCTTTCAGTTTCTCTGAATGTTGAATTATTCATATGATTATTGGTAGTGCTGTCTTCACTTTGTGGGCAACGAAACTGAAAAGACCTTCCGTGGTGTATCCACACAAAATGTGATATGTTAGGGTTGTTTTGCTGATGTTGTTCTTGTTGTTGTTGTTTGCTGTTCTCCTTAATATCCTCAGTCCTGCTGTAGTGGCTGACCTCAACATATGGCCTAACACCTCCCCAACCCCCACCAAACTATGCCATGTGTAACGCTGCATCTGTTACATTGCTCTACCACTCTTTCAGTGAGATGTGGGTTTAATAGACTACTGTGACTACTAAATGCTAACCAACTATCCTGATGTCCTGTTTTACTTCTTAAGCTTGTACCGCCGTTGTCAATCCGTAGTCCAGTCCAAATGCACCTACTCAAACAAACCCACGTCTGTGCCTAATGACGACTTTGCTTAATTGTGTGTTTCGACTTGGGGTGGGGTTGTGTATGTGTGATTTGTGTGCGGTGTTCATGTTAAAGGAGAATTCCACAGATTTTTTTGTTAAACTATTTGTAAAAGGCAATAATTAAGATGTAAACAGTCAGTCAGAGTGGGTTGATGTGAAAAGCTCCATTCTAGAGAAACCGTTGGTGACAGGAACCACATGTCTGAAGCGTTTAATGTCTCTCAATGCTACATTACAGAAAGCTACTCCACATTATATAGTTATTAATGCTCTGCCTGATGCCTGAGACATTGTTTTATGATGGTTTTGATATAAGGCTTTGGGCTTTGCCACTACCCTATTGGGCTTATAAAATTGGAATTGCATTGGTATTAGAATATTTGATTAAAAAAGCCAGCATCAGACAGATGTCTATGTTTGATCACAATTATGCACTAATATTTGATAACATATTTATTGTACTCCATAAGAGTTGATATTTAGGTAATTCTCTGTGACAACCGTTTTGTACTTTATTCATTTTACTGTGTTTGTAATCATCTACAAATAATTGTAATATTTGTCTGTAAGGCTTATCTGGTCCCACTGCAATAATTTTATAACCTTATATGGTGATATATTGCCATTTTATTTGCTTTTTGTCTGCAAATTTTGTACCCAAAGGAAATCTTTGTCAGCATCTGTTTTATGTAATGAGATACAGGCTTCAGTCTGCTCATCTCACTTCAGTTATTTTAATTGCAGCAAAATGGGATTCTCAGACAGACTGATAAACACGGTCATAAAAACCTTACTTTAAATTTGTCTAGTCAAATATACCATATTTCCCCACAAAGTATAGAGATGCTATATTGTATTGATTTTATCTCCCACCCCTAGTATTGATATTAATAGACATATACATGGAATGTAATGGCATTGCTGGTGTAATGGCATGATAGTGCATCTCAGCTAATTTAACATTATCGTCAGCGTTATATCTAGGAACTCAGACACATGTAGGTTGATTGGTTGTTGTGAATTGTGAGTATAGTTTCATTGTACACATCATGGCCCCTGGTTTCTTATCCCCGCTTTGTAAAGATATCCAATCCTAATCTAGGTACGTTTGTCTATAGTGCATTTCACATCAAAGCACTTTGTCAATTATGTGAACAGTTTCAGAACTCATTGAATTTCCTCTTTAACATGAGCACTAGCTTTTCCTCACACAGTTTGAGGAAGGAAGAAGAGTTGGTGGTCCTTACTGAATTCTAACCTTTGGTTTGACCACACCCTCTCACGGCCCACCCACGTCATAATGGATAGGCCTAATGCTTTATTGTCCTGTGTGTGTCTGGCACTGTCTGCAGTTGAGTGGGTGTGCGTGTATGTATTTGCTCACTGTATGTTGCTCTAATACTGTTTTTTTCCCCCTCCTTCACTTGCCCCCACTTACTCTCCTCCCCTCTTCCCCCCTCACTCTCTCACTNCGACTCCTTCTTCCTCTTCAATATTAACTACCCTTTTGCTTTTCCCTTAACACTTCCTCTTTCATGGCTCATTTCCTCCCTCACTTCTTTTCTTTCTATCTCTATATTTCTCTCTCTCTCTCTCTCTCTCTATCTCTCTGTCTCTCTCTCTCTCTCTCTGACACAGTGCTCTTTGCCTCGCTCTCTCTGGCTGGGTTGTTCCTCGGTAGCAGAGAGCCTGTGTGCTCTCAGGTGTCTGCAGAGCCTCCCCACCTCCCGGGCCCACAACCAGGTTCTGCTCTCCTCTTTAATATTCCTTCTCTCTCTCTCCTTATTTTTTCCTTTAAATTGCCCTCCTCTACTTCACCTCCTTTCCTCTCTTCTTTTTTTCTCCTCACTGTGCTGCCCCTCCCTCGACCACCTGTCTGACCCACAAGTTTCTATTACCTCACCCCCTGTGACATTGTTTTCCTTCTGTCTGCCCATTGTTTGTCTCTGTCCTGCACCCCCCCACACATCACCCCCTCCTTGCACTTCCCCTCTTGCACTCCTTCTGGTTTGGATGTCCACTGTAGGCTGGATCTGGGCCTGCTCGAGTAACCTACACTCACAGAAAAAAAGGTTCTCTGTTGTCACTGGGGTGGTACCTCCCTCACTTGGTATTGGATTGGTACCCTTAAGGTTATTTCTACAGTACCTTTAGTTAGGGAATGTAATTGTATCATATTACATTGATGTGTTATTGAAATTACATTGCTTGAAAAGAAAAACATATAAGGTACAAAGTTGTTGTACCCTTGAGCGTACATGTATGTTGCTTGTGCCTTGATTAACAACAATGTACTTGCACAGCACCTTTTTTTCTGATTGAGTGGGCGCACTAGGGGTGTAATGACATTTTCAGGTTTAGGCTGATTTTCAGTTCTACAGAGCTTGGATTGTATACTATATGTATACTATATACTGTATACTAAATCTATACAATATGGATTGGTTTAGCTTAGAGATGTATATACACTCACTGTCAAAAGTATAGTCGCCCCCAGAATGAAGTGTCAGATTGCAGCGCTATTGGGGAGGAAGATAAAGGTTACCAGGAACAATAAATGAGATAAATTTAGACTGATATGGGCAATATTTATTGAGCTACACAGAAGTAGTGTCTCTCAGTATGGCGTCGGGCCACCATGTTTGCTAATGCAACATGCCAGACATCTCTGCATGGAGTTGTAGAGGTTCCTAACGGTGTCCGGTGGTAATCCATCCCATGCAGCTTGAATATTCCCACACAATTCCTGCAGATTTTGCAGTAGGGGTGGAGGTGGAGTGACACCAGGCCTTCTGGACATGTGATACGTGACAAACTGTTCATCACACCGATTTTTTTGGTCACCTCTACCGAGACAAAATGGAGAGTTGTCACTAAAGATGACCAGCTGCCACTCTGAGTCACTCCACGATAGTCTGGAACGACACCATTGCAGTCTTTGGCGACATTGACGTGGTGTTAAGGACAGTCATCGTAACGGTTTTTTTTGATACTGTATTGCGATTGTTATACCCTAAAGACTAAAGTTTTATTTCCTGGAAATTCTGCATGAGTATGATGGTCTGTGAAACTGTCAGTCTTGCTTAAACGCTCCTTCATCTCTCTAGTGCTTTATGTTGTGCCGAAACAGCACAAAAGGAGAACAGCTACAGATAATTAGAGAGCAGCTATGATTAAGGAAAAAGAAAGATTGCTGGAGGATTAAGTCTCCATTGACAACCTTAGATCTGGTCTCCAGGCTCAGTATCATTACTCTTTTGTGCAGTCGAGTGGTTTGCCATGTTAGCTGAATTGTAGCAACACAATTATATGTTCTAGCAGAGATATTTGTAACCATGACAAAGATGTGCCTGTTTGTGAGTGTTGTCATACTGTACTATATGAAAATCTAAAACCAGTACATGAGCGTTATGGAGACCTATCATTATCACAGTAAAATAAGACACTGTTGGCCTTTCTTAGTACACTTCAGCAGTTTTCAGTATGGCATAGAACACATGTCAGTAGCATGTTTAGTTAAAAATGAATACATAATAATGAAATTCAGCCTAAATCAGACATCTTAAGCCATTTCTTTCCATACTGTGACACATTTTTGAATGAAGCGTGCTATTATGGAGGGTCTCTGAGCTAGCTGAGCTTGAGGATGGTGGAGTGGGAGATGATGCATGATATTATTGACTAATGTTATTTTTTCCTTGTCTGCTGGTGAGGTTTTAGAAGCAGGCAAAGGCCATTAAGTTGTCATAGTAGAAGCCCTTGTCTTGGCAGAGTATTGTCTTTTAAAAGATAATAAGCACAGTGCAAGGTCACCTGTTTAGCTTTTAATATTGGGCTGACTAAATATAGACAGGACATAATTGAGAACCAAATTGAGTGTTGTGAAGATGTAATGTAATACATTTTGCCATATTGCCCATCCCGAGTGCCTAACCTGATAGACACCGTGGACTGATATAGTCCATTCATTATCAGCAGTCACTTGATTTGACCACTTTTAGCCAGGTTATGCTTTGTCATAGTAAAGTGCCTGTACAATTGGCTGCAGTACAGATATATATTTTAGCAATGTGCAGATGTTTGTAATTATTTGATAAAATGTATTAAACATTGTTAGGTTTCCTGAGAATGTGGTTTACACTGTATTATGTTTCTCTAGAGATGCACCATTATGAGAATTGTAGGCTGACACAGATGTCTGATATATTTCATAAACCTGTGCTGGTACGGTTGGGTTAGAAGTATCTGAATGGGCCTGAATGGGTGCACCCATCCATGAGAAAGGTATGTTTTTGTGGGGTTATTAAGGCAGCAAAATGACTTTTGTAGTGCTGTATAATATTTCTAATAGGTGCACCAATATGAAGATATCCAGTGTATTTTTCATGACTGCCAATGCATAAACATTTATAATAGTTTTGCAGGTTCTAAATTCAAAAATGGAAGAAATTGTGGATTAGGATTACAGAGAAATGTAGTTTTTATTATTATATGGCACAAAGGTGGTAAAATAAATAAAATACAGACACAGAGGCCAAATATCGACTAAGCATTCCACGCTTCTGCAGTACAGTAAATACAGCAGCAAATGTCTGTTTGAAGTCATATCCAGACATCTGTATAATGATGATGATGATAGCGTGTTAAGCAATTGTCTGAGGATTCTGATTTTGTCATGCGTTCCCATGTTGCTCATAATCCAAAATACCAGATAAGATTAAATCTGCACAGTTTCAATAGTGAGCCTGTCTGTGTGGAGGCTGATGCTGGTGTTCAGTGTGCAGATAAGGAGGGAGCCATACAGGCTTACCCAGTATCGTCTCCCATATAGGTGTTGATATTTATTTATATATGGATTTCATAGTGGCGTGGCGCGTTTGCTTCTTCAGAGGTTGCTCGAGCTCAGCCCTGTCCTGTGTGTCTCTCTGTCCCTCCCCCTCTCCTCCTTTTCTTTAGTCATATGCTCATATGAAGCACGCATATGCACACTGAGGTTAATCAGTCATTGGAAATGGCCTTGTCTGTTCAGTTGTTGTAATGATCTTCAGCACAGTTCAAACAACAGTGCGCTTGTGTGCTTTTGGGTCACGGCATGTCACTGGAAGAGACGAGGCTTCAGCACCAGCCCTCACAGCTCCGGGAGCAGTTTGAAATGCCTTTGTAGTTTTTGATTTCTTCTTGCTGTGGCTAAGAATTTAATGACGTTTCCTTTTTATTAGGGGTATAAAATGATCTGATTCACTGTGAAGGTAATAATGCCAGTGCATTTAATTAAGAATGTGAAAACTGTGTATTGTCACACAGGTGCACTACAGTATGTGTTAAATTGGATAGAAACTCGTTTTTAATAATCCCACTGTCTGGGTGCGTAGGGTGACCGTCTGTCTCCACCCTATATATCACAGTGCTAACCAACGCAGGTCACTGTTAACTTACATACCAGAACTGGGGCAGTGAGCATTTTCCTCCCAGGGTGTTCAGCTGTCCAGTAAGGTTGCTTTAGCAGCAGCTGGAAAATATTCAGTGCCTGGTTTTGTGTTTCTCAGAGGAAGCATGTTAGATTTCTCTCTTCCAGTTTGGTAGCTTCTTGTGATTAGGAGAACCTATCCAGCAGGTGGTATTGGCCATAACTAAAATGAAATAACCTTTTGTGCTTGTTTCTATTATAAACTCTAGGGCTGAGCAACATGACATTATATTGTCATTGTGATACATTGTGTCCAAACATTTTTAATTCAATTTAGGTTAAATTTTTTGTCATTAACAATGTGCAAGCACACATGTAAACGAAAAGAGGGTTGCAGCCTTCATTAGAGAGGTAGAAACAAGCATGTACAAGAACATGGCAAAAGGAAAAGGATTAAAATGTGCAATGGGATTTTCTGTTATTGAACTGACTGACATGTCAGGTGCACTTAGGCAGCAATGATTGAACAACGTATAATAACATGGTAGTGCTTAAGTCAAGACATAGACGTGCAAATAGCAAGAAGAATCTGACGAACTGCATGTTTAATAATAAAAAAAACCTGTTGTTATAAAGTCCTGTTTAGCTGGATTTAGTGAAACACAGTATGACATATTGAATGAAAAAAATATGTTTACAGATATTAATATCTTGTTTAGAACTAAAACTGCTGGTTCTTTTCTCTCGGTTCCAACTGATCAGATATCTAAGAAAACAAATATTGTGACATTGTGTGTTGCAATGTTATACTTTTGGCCATCTCTCGTCTGAACATCCCAAATCATGATGCATTACGCCTAGTTGTGGGTGAAATGGCAAAAATATTACATCAGAGTATGTACCATGCCATTTCCTTTTTCTAAGATGGAGTCACTGTTAATAATATGATTTAAAAACTAAAGATGAAATTGTTAATGTGTAAATGAAACATTTAGTTGTTCAGTGTTCTTATAAGTACTGTTGCTATTCGCAGGATGCTCAGAAAAGCGTATTGTGATAGTTATCACAATAACACAATGTTGTACTACCTTCTTCAGTTTAACTATTTGCTTAAGAATTGTGTATACTTGAATCAATTGTTATACCAGAAATGCACGTCCTTATTCATTTTTAAATACATAGGAAGCATGTCTCCAGTTCATCCAATAAACAAACAGATTCCAGTAATATCTACCTTTACCAACATTTTCTGCCATTTTATGCTGTGACTCTGGTATCTGAGAGGGGTGGTGTTGAGCCTCAGCAATCTGACGCAGAATGATCGTCATCCTGTCCGTTTGCTTTTCTCATCCGTTCAAGTGCATACATGTATGGTTTACTTCTTGTTTGTGTGCGCGCATTTGTGCCCGTACTTGTGCCTTCTGACTTTTCCAGCATGCATCTGGCTTTGTGCGTCAAAGCTCCAACATGTGTTTGTGTGTGAGTGTGGAAACAAAGATTAAGCTCAAAGATACATTGCTTTTAAGTGTCAGAGTACAGTCTGTATCTGTGAGGTAGATGGAGAGTTCGGATTGTGTGTCCATTTGAAGTGGGCAGCTCTAATTATTTTGCACACAGAGAAACTGCGAGCAGTACACGGCGCACCGTACACCCACTCAGTGTGTAGGCACTAACGGCTTCTTGAAAGCTCTTCAAGTTCAGCAGCTTTCCCATGTATGCCTGCCTGGGCTAGTTTCCTTATTAAAGGATCGGAATCAGGATCAGGATATTTATTTTGCCAAGTTTACCAAGAGTCTTACACATACAAGGAATTTGTCTTGGTGGGACCTGATATGTATGACATATTACAAAAACACAGGCTGTTAATATGTATTATTCTAAGGGAAAAATACAGTAAGATACAATTAATAGGATAGGAATAATGAAGAGCCAGGGAATGTGCTAAAACGATATATGAATATCTGTGCTATATGTATGTGGATATGCGTACATAAGTGAGTTTGAGTAGACATATAGGACTGTTATTTACAGAATCTGGACAGCTGTACAGCAGTACATCTAACAGTGGGATTTGTATCTTAATGTTATTATAAGAAGTTATGGGTAGTAGAACCTAAGGAATACTTAATTGTCATGTACATCATTAAACATTTTTTAAATCCAGAGTCAACTGAACAAAAAAATAATTGAAAAGGTGCAGTTTTCAAATCGCACATACACACATGTAATGTTAGGAGTCTTGCCCAAGGACTGTTATTGGTGTAGCACAGCATAGTCATCCAGACCAGGAATCAAACCCCCAGTTTCCCACATGGGGTGGTAGCTCACTGGCAGGTAGTGGTGTTATCTGTTGTGCCACACCAGATATTTAATTGCATATCTCAACTCATAGGATCATAACCTCAGAGCAGGTTGTAGGCCTCAAAAAGTCTGTATGTGGTTTTATTTGTTTGTTTATTTATGTGTTTTTATTTACTTTGTTTTATTTCCCCTCAAATGTCTTATTATGATAAACCTGCACTTGTCATGGGTTATGACCATACCTCCCTTGTGTTTGAACCTTTTCCTTATCTATCTTTCACACAAGCGTGTGCATGTTTCTAAACACAAGCGCCTGGTTTTTAATATGCTTTCTCTGACTTCCCTCTCTTTCTATAGAACTTGACAGTTATGGAGTCACAGAATCTGACAGATGACCTCTCGCCAAAGAAGACCACAGTCTTTAAGGTCTGTCTGTGAAAGAAGGAGTCCTACTGTTCAATGTGTGCAAGCTGGTTGCTTAACTACACTTATTGGTCACTTTATTAGAAACAGTGACCTTCCAGGCCCACCTTGCTGGAGTCTATTGCCATGCACAATTTGTGTATTGATCAAAGATTAGCAAGCCTCTAGCCATTCCATCAGTGGTCAGTTTCTGACCACAGACCTCTCTCGACTGGATATGTTTGGGTGGTGCTGTGACACTGATGTGGGTATAAAAAATGCTACAGCGCCACAGAAAAACACGGTACTACCTGGTCAGTATCACTGTAGCGTTGGAAATGGTCCACCATGCAAATAATGTCTGGTTAGCAGTGTGGTCCTTCAGTCAGAAAACGACCAGTGGTGAATGGGGTAGAGGGGTTGACAAAATGTGGATGGAAACACAGAGGCTACAGTCTGTAATTGTACCCCTATTTACACTGAACTATAATAAATGCAACACTTTGTACTGAAAGAATTATACTGAAACACTGTGATTGTCCACATTAGTGTACGTGTGCCCTCCGTCTGCATGTATTATTTCAAGGGAAAAATTGAAAGTGTGTGAAAATGTGGGAAAAACCAAAAGCGTTGCATTTATATTTCTGTTAGGTATATGTAATATATAAGAACGTAGAGTGGTATAATGCTTGTAAGATGGCCAATTAGAACACGGTAGGTATTTCTTATACAGTACAGGCTTTTAATAGATGTTGCTTTCAGCATAGGTAATTGAACCAGCATGTTTTGTCAATAGAATCTATTCCTTTTTGAATTCTGTTATTACCCACTGTCCTAAGAGTAGCTCCCTTGCTGACCCATGTGTGCCCCCTGCTGTTCAGCTCGGGAATGGTACTCTGACAGGCTCGAGGAAACGTCCGTCACGGGTGAGCTTTGAGAAGGAGAAGGAGATGTGTATCCAGATGTTCGAGCAGTGGTCAGAGGGTGACCAGGTAGAATTTGTGGAGCATCTCATCTCGCGCATGTGCCACTACCAGCATGGCCACATCAATTCTTACCTCAAACCCATGCTACAGAGAGACTTCATAACTGCACTGCCAGGTACACACCTACAAACCCATAAATTCATTATGTTTGTCCCCAATATTTATGCTCGTTACATAAATTGATTGGTTTTGGTGTCAACTGGGCAAGTGCTAGTTTTCAAAGGTAAGATAAAGATATGTATTCAGCCCATACAATAACATTATGGACATTTAAATTATTACCAGATATATATATATTTTTTTTAACTGATCCCACTTTTTGTTTGTGTTATAATGTTATTGGTAAAGGTTGAAGTGCAATCCTTTTACACTCAACGCCCTGCTCTGTACTAGTTTTAACATGCCCTTGTTAATTTGGCCTCGCAATTTTCCCTTAGGGGAAACTCTGATGGCATCTTAAGAGCTGTCCTATTACATTACTGTATTAGCTGCAGTGAAATTTATTAGATGAGCCTTCGGAGGGGCTAGGGACTGAGTGAACAGTCATCATCATGAAACTGCTCCATCTCTTATACATGATTGCCGGTACCACTGTTTTGCACATCCTAACAGCAACGAAAAAAGGCACCACATTATGGATCTTTACAGGAACTTCCAGCCAGACAAAGTTATTGTTCACAAATGTTATGCATGTTTTGTTTAAACTTCTCAAAAAAAAAACCTTTGCTTTGGAAAGTTTTCATGGCTTGACTCTCAGCTCACTGAGGTCCACCTCCTATATTTACGCTTGAGTAATGTCATGAGTGGAAGTGAGCCACGCAATGTTGAAATTAAGTATTGAAGGGGTCCTTGATGGTCTACCCAGGCTAGCTGGGGGGAGTCTGTGGGAGACCTAAATTTTGGTGAAGAAAGTAGAAGTTTTATTATTATCATTTTCCATGCACAGAAATCCAGAAAATATGTAACCAGTGTTGCATTTGAAACGTGACATTCAGAACAGTGTATGTATTTATGTGTACTATTTTGTACACTCAAAGATACAGGAGGATGAAAACAGATGTGCAAGTTGCAATAGTTTCTTGAAGCAGCGTGTAACGTCCAGGCTCACCATGCACATTATATCAGATAAAACATTTGCTTTATTATGTAACATTTTATTGCCTCAATAATCATTTAAATATTGAACTTCTGTCCTGTTATCCTCAGCGAACATCTGCCCATTGAACTTATCTGCTTCTAAAATTCTTCTCTACTGTGTCTCTTTCCAGCCCAAGGCCTGGACCACATAGCGGAAAACATCCTGTCGTTTCTGGACGCGCGTTCTCTGTGCTCGGCTGAGCTGGTCTGTCGGGAGTGGCAGAGAGTGATTTCGGAGGGAATGCTCTGGAAGAAACTCATAGAAAGGATGGTGCGCACCGATCCACTGTGGAAAGGACTGTCTGAGAGACATCAGTGGTGAGCTTGCACAGATTAATAGTCACTTATTAAGAGTGGACACCAGCTTTGTTTCTGGAGATTTGCTCTATTGGACAGTTTAGTTCTAACCTCATACTTCACACCTGCTCCAGCTAACGGTTGCCTTTTGAGATCTTAAAACGAGAGTAACTGCATGAGATGCATTAGATTTGGGTTGCGTGGGTTGAAACCTACAGGAAGAGCATTGGCGACCAGACTATACATGCATCTCCACTAGGGTTGCAATGATATGAGATTTTCACGGTTTGATAACCGTCTCAGAAAATATCGCGGAATCACGGTTATCGCGGTATCACTGTAGTTCACTTGTTATAAGTTACGCTGACCCTTAAAGAAATGACAACAAGTTTTTTTGTTTAACAAACTATTTATTGTAGTTGAAACTTGGAACCATTTTTAATGACAATTATGTATACAATGTCTCCTTTAAAAAAAATAACAAGCTGTACACCTCCTGTTTCAGTACAATTATGTATCACCATAAAAAAAAATTAATATCTGAGCAACTGAGCCTGGGTCAGTGTCTGTTCACCTACTGTTGTAAGCGTCCGTTTTACTGCCAAGTTAGTGGGAAACAACCAGATACTGCAGACAGAGGGGATTATTTCTGACATGATCCTCATAATAGAGATTTCTCTTTTAAGGCTTTCACCCTGAGCCTGATTTTAATGGATGAAAAACAGGCACGTCAAAATTTGAAAATAAACACATGTAAATGAATGGCGTCTTTCACGTTGTGTCCGGGAAAAATCCTAATCGGTGTGAAAGCGCCTTAACACGGGCACACGCTTCACGGCCACGTGCACAAGATTTCTGGCACCGGCGCGCCTATACGTTTGGATGACTCAGCGCTTTGCTGGTGTGTACTGTGTGGATTGAGCATGAGGAAACAGAGATAGGCTTTACATTTATTGTTAGGGAGACACCTACTTTGATCTTCACAGAGGGATGGTGTTCTCGTAGATGGGAGAACAAGTCTGAGGTATTCCCTCCTTTAGCTGCCACTTTACGCCCACATTGTTTGCAAATGGGATACCCATCCTCACGTCCGTTTTGCGGGTATCCGAAGTAGTCCCAGACTGCTGATTTTAGCTTAGATTTTTTGGGGGGGATGGAAGCGCTGTCGCCCTTCTCTCTGCCATTTTCGCCACTGTGTGCTTGAGCGTGGCGCCAGTGGCCGAGGGGCGGCCCGAGTTGGAGCGGGGCTGTGCATGCGCGGGTGAGATTCTCAGCTGGCTTGCTTTTTTCCTTTACTACCGGTAATAAGCAAACGCCCACGGTATGATAACCACGCATTTTAATACCGTGGTATACCGTGAAACCGGTTACCGATGCAACCCTAATCTCCACATTAGGGTGCAAGACCATGTTCTTCAGCAAATACCATTAAACCTAAATGTTGTTTTGGTGTTCCATACCTTTGTCATATTTGGAGATTCAAACATATTTCTCCTGCCCAGTCTCACTGTTCTATAACATTCATACTGTTCTAGAGTGTTGTCCTCCATTAAGCTTCCAAGGGTTTCTAGCTACAAAAAAATCTTGTTTCCTTCGGCTCTTTTTCCTTGTCTCCTTAAGAAGAGGTGCCATACGTATTGATTTATTCTCATTCCTTTGTATGTGCACATAATCTACTATCATTAATTAAGTATAGAATGTTTAATCAAGTCCATGAGAGCTTCTCCTTGCCGGCAGCCAATTTTCCATGAGAAATTCATGCTTGATGAACAAAAATAATGATCCTGTTGGTTGCTGAAGTGACTCAGAAAGGTCATGATTGTTTGTGTTAACTATGCGAGTTAACTTTTGATTGGCAGAAGCCTCTTTATAGATGACCTCATGAGATTTGTGTGCATGAGCAATAGAACAAACAGCAATAGTGACCTTTTGCTGCATTCCTTTTTATTAATGTGTGTTTTTCAAAGACATAGGATTTCACTGAAGACAGGATTGTATCAGGGAGCTGGAGTATCATTACATCATCACATGGCTTTCCAATGCGTTTCCCAAAGCTTTGACTTGACTGAAGCCTACAATAATTTTAGTAATTTATGGTTACAGAGTCCAAGAAGGCAAAAGAAATCTTTTGCAAACAGCATCTACGGGAAGAACAGTGCATTCGGAAAGGGTATAAACAAAGAATGATTCTGTTTTTGTTTCTTGTTCATCTTCAGGGAGAAATACTTGTTCAAGAACCGCACAAATGAAGTCCCACCCAACTCGTATTATCACTCTCTCTATCCCAAAATTATACAGGACATTGAGGTGAGCATTTATTCATTTGTTCTTTTGTTTCTAGCCTAGGCTTTGCCTATGGTTTTGGGTCACTGAGGGTATCATTTAGGGTATTTTTTGTATAATAATTATTTATGCATGAAACACAATAATTATAGCTAATCATTTTCTTTGTCTTGTCCTCCCTGTCTGTGTAGACTATTGAGGCAAACTGGCGCTGTGGCAGACACAACTTACAGAGGATCCAGTGCAGATCAGAGAACAGCAAAGGGGTTTACTGTCTGCAGTATGACGACGACAAGATCATCAGCGGCCTCCGAGACAACTCCATAAAGGTCTGTGTGTCTGTTAATGTGCTTCCAGGGACGAACATCTGAATTTCATTATGCAACACAGTTGTGTGAGGTTGTCCATGCTAAATAAATGTTCATAGTGTGTTAAACTTGCATTTCTCTTCCCCCCCCCCCTCAGATTTGGGATAAGCACAGTCTGGAATGCTTGAAGATTCTGACGGGTCATACTGGTTCAGTCTTGTGTCTGCAGTATGATGACAGAGTCATAGTGACCGGCTCCTCAGACTCTACTGTCAGGTAGTCACACATATGGAACATAATGACCATCATGTGATGTTTTAGGAAACTTAATGATCTGAATATAATATCAGAGAATGCAGGGCTCCAGAGGTTTCTTAAAGTCTCATAGGTTTTAAATTAGATTTGGGGAAAAATAAACAGAACATGTAGCAGTATAACACTTCTGGATATTTTGTCACATTGTAATGGATTTTGCTGAAAGAAAGCAGATCCAGTTCACATCCTTTGTTTAGCTTTTCACTCTGCTTACTTCACTTGAGGTGACAAACTGACATTTTCCACCACCTTGTAGCAGTGAGGTATGTTTTCATAGGGTAACAACGTGATGTCGAGTTCAGAGCTTCTCTAAGGTAGAAAATGAAAATGTGCAATATCTGCAGTGATTGTCTGTCTTCTGTGTTTGCTTTACTCACCTTTCAGCTTACAGCTTTTGTTTGCTCTATACTGTTCTATACTGTGGCTATAATATATGATTTTTCCCTTAGGGATTGATAAAATGATCTATTTTTGGGCACCTAAAATGTAAGTGTGTGGCTATTCTGTCAAGAGTATCATGTTGCCACAACCACGTATAAAATACACTTTGACCAGGTTCACATCTTGCAAGTCATGTAGGGTTAAAAACAGAAACATGCTGTGCTGCTTTTGGTTTTAAGCAATTTCAGTGTGGTATTAAATAGCAACCTAGCACATCTTGTCTAAATTGTGCAGCTTTATTATGTATGAAAACACAAACTTTCAGAGTCAACTAATTAACAGACTTGGATCAGGTGGCTGACTGTTCTGAGTTTAATGTTGAACAGTTAGCTAACCCAAACTGGCTGGCTGACAGGGGTCCTGAAGGCTTAGAGGATGGCATAAAATTGCCATGAAATGTTTGTTTGCAGTGGTGTAGTAGAATTTTATTTCCCCCATTTAAGGATCTTAAAAATGACTAACTTAATCTAATGCTGTAGTTAGCTAGATAATATACTGTGCTGAACTCCAGCATTCCAGACCTGGAGTTGTTTAACCCTGGTTTAGATAATTATACAAAGCTCATTATTTGTTATTACAACATTGCAGTTAATGTTGTTATGAATTGGAATCAGCAAGTAATGAATTTTAGAAAGTCATGCAACATCTGTTGCATCAAAGTATTCGGAATCTGCGTTATGCACAAAAACAGAGGTTTGGAGTGTTTGGAGTCTGGGCGGTAGCCTTTAGACTGCTGCAGTAGTTAACCTTCTTCGTTGAACTGAACTCATTAGAGCGTCTAACCCCATGAACAATAAGAACGCAAGCTCTACACTGCCCTCTGGTGGAATTCAGACACCTCAAGGTTTTTAAATACGAGGCTGTATAACGTTAAAGAGATGCTAATTTGTGTACCGAAAATCCTTATTTAATGTTTGATCTGTAAACTTTCGTGACTGAAATTATTAAAAATCCTGTCTCTTCTCTGTTTGTTGCATAACCTACTTAGCAGTATAGATTAATTATGCTGAGATAGTGTTGATTCACAAGCCCTCTTCAGGTTTATTGTTCTCTCAGTTTCATGTTCTCGCACCTCCCTAACAATGGTTTACCTCTCTGTCAGCCTTTCCGCTGAATGAATAATAATCCGCCTCAGAACATGGTGCCACTTTAATATTCATACAAATGTACTTGCAGTGGTCTTGTGCAGAAATTGTTTTTATACTCCACAGATTCAAGCAGTTTAAAGCCAATTTACATTGCTCTCATAAAAATGCACCTTGATGTGTCATATACTGTGGAAAAACCATTTGCACATCCAGAGCACATCCAGTACTGTTAAAAAGAATCACAGCAAACTCTCAATTGCTTTGCGTGCCCATGCAGAAGTCTCAGATCAGTCCTGTGAGTATAACGAGGGATGACTGTATGTATTAACTCATGCAAAGCTAATCGCATAATCATCAGTAAGGTGTTGGTTGAGAAGCAGATTTTTTTGTGACTCAAGCCGACGGCTCTAGCTGTGCCAGATGAGACTGTGAAAAGCTGATTTTGAGGCAATAGCAGGATCTGCCATGGTGAATATCAATCAGGAACTTATTTCACCAGCAAAACCTTTTAATGCTTTCAAAATGCACATCGGCTGCCCATTTAAGGATTTTATTTTTTATAAGATTATTTGGTTCATATTGCAAGTTTACAGTGTTGTCCTTCTCTCATTCTCTTGTTCTCTTACTCTCCCTCTTTTCCTCTCCCTCTTACACTGTCAGGGTGTGGGATGTAAATTCCGGTGAGGTTTTGAATACTCTGATCCACCATAACGAGGCAGTTCTGCACCTGCGTTTCTGTAACGGGCTGATGGTGACGTGTTCTAAGGACCGCTCTATCGCCGTGTGGGACATGGCGTCTGCCACTGACATCAGCCTCCGCCGCGTGCTCGTTGGACACCGGGCCGCTGTAAATGTTGTCGACTTTGATGACAAATACATCGTCTCTGCGTCGGGAGACAGAACTATAAAAGTAAGGGGGACTCGTAATGGTGGTGTTTAAAATGTTTTTTAACTGAAGTTCTGAATCAGCCTTTGCAATGCTGGGAACCCCCCCCCGAGACCATAGTGCATCATCCCAGCTCTTAATGACTGTACTAGTGTTCAGCTTCACTGCTTTTTATAGCACTACAGTCCACTTACAACAGTCTGTCCTGCAGCAGTTTTAGCCAGTTACCTTTTTTATTGTTAATGCAGCTGGAGCTACTTCCAGGGTATTAAACTGTTGTAGCAATGCTGTAGGTAGGTACTTGGAAAAAAACATGATTAAAATAAACATTTAAAATGATCTTAACGACAACTTCTCAAGACTTTACCAGTGGTGACTGTAAGGGCAAAGACTATGGCTACAATTGTGTATGGTCTGTTGAAAATGTTTGTTTATATGTAAATATCACTTGTTTACTGTGGCTGAGTGATGGGTGTTATTGTGGTAGAGGCTCTGGTCCTGGTTGGGTTTGCCATTTGCACTGTGTTTGCAGTGTAATATGAAGTTAAGAGTTATTCAGCCTTTTATTCAGCCTTCAGTGATTTCTGTTCTATTTATTTGATCTTAATTGTTGTATATTACATGTGTTTATACAGTAGTCAGCTGTTCTGTGTGGACACAAGACAGTGTTCTAACGAATCTGTGTGTTTAGGTGTGGAGCACCAGTACGTGCGAGTTTGTACGGACATTAAACGGACACAAGCGTGGCATTGCCTGTCTTCAGTACAGAGACAGACTGGTGGTCAGCGGCTCCTCAGACAACACCATACGGTATGTGGGTGTCCACATGTGGTGATGGTACTTTCTGCCTGTCAGTGAAGTAGGAATGTGTTTGTGTGTGCGAGAGAGAGATGGATATACATGTATAAGAATGTTAGAAATGCAGAGTTTTGTTGTTCATGCCTCTGTGTTTGTGTCATGCAGGTTGTGGGATATTGAGTGTGGCGCCTGTCTGCGTGTCTTAGAGGGTCACGAAGAGCTTGTTCGCTGCATACGGTTTGACAACAAAAGAATCGTCAGTGGAGCATACGACGGGTAACGCGCACACATACACATGCGCACACACTCTAGCTCACTGCTCGCACCCAGACCTTCTGGTGCTGACATACTGCTCTTCAGTAGAGCGGCTGTATATCTGACAGACTAAACCACACTGCAAAGCAGAAGGTTATTAAAATCATGCTCTGAGTAAAGGCTTATGCCTCTTTCTGTCAAGACCGCTGATACTGTTGCTTCTCTTCTAGTATGATGGCAGAGCAAGTTAGGGCACCCTGGTTACACATCCTGTACAGAAATCACTTTTTGCATATTTCAGTCCACAATTACAGTTACTTTGCTGAACTGGCCATATTGGAAACAAAAGAAATTGTACACTAAAATTTGCTTTAAAATAGTTTTAAACCAAAATGGATGTGTTAACTTATTTTAACTTTGACAACCAAGAAAACATTTGCATATACTGTGCATATGATTGCTGTCAGAATAAAATCTCTTATCTCCCAAATGGTAAATTAATAGGAGAAGGGAAAAATGTTATCAGTGATGCACTGATGATTAACATTTTTTTGTGCCACGATGGGGTGAAATCTTACGTCGAGATTAGACTATGCAAATTCAGCTTGATTTATACAAACTTGTGCATATATAGTTGTCGTAGCCCAACATATTTCCAGCGGCAAGTTTTGAATATGTGCGCCAGGACTGACAAACAGGCTGTGTAGTGAGTCAAAATCAAAGAACAGTAGTGTTGAATCTGGGCTGCCCCATGAAAAAGGTCTAGAATGTCAGAATTCTTAGTATTTTTCCACCTAGTTTCACATGTTCCTTGACCCTGACCAGTAGGAGACCAGAGTGCACATATGTAAACATGGCGAAGAGAAAGAGGGATTCTGCTGTTGCAGCTGTCTAGTGGAATGACATGCTACAAAACAAAGCACCATTACAAACACATTTACAAAATGCAAACAGCTAAGCTCTGGTCATAGCAGCTACAAAGTAATAGCTCACTACATCTGCAATTTAAACTCTTAAAGTGAAACTGTTCATGACACATTATGCCATTTGTTACCTCACGTTCTCTTTGAAGGGTAGACTCCCAAAGTGTTCTCTTCATGACACCCAGGAACAAGTTCACAATCTTTTTTTTTTTTCTTTTTTCTCCCCCTTTCCCTTTTCTTTTCGGACCACAAAGCCAGCTGCATCAGACATGGTGCTTCTCTAGCCAGGTTTCTTAAGCACCCTCTCTGGCAACTACGAATTTGCAAGAACGTGTATGATGATTGGCCAGCTCTACGATTCCCTGCTCTGACAAAAATATTATGTAGTCTGGTCCTGGTATTAGGGTGTTATTTGGGAGCCCAGTAAGATTCATCTTATTTGTATGTATCACAGCAGTATAGGTTGCACTGAAACATTTAAACAGAAAATATTGTATTTAGAATATCTTGCTAAATGTATCCAGACCTCAACTAGCATGAGAATAAAACGCAGTAATAATGCTGTTGTTTTTTTTATGAAGAGAACTGATGGACAGACAAAATTAAGAGGTGATTGACGGAAACCAAAACTGGAAGGAATGTGATGGCAAAGAACTGGAAGTTATCTGGCAGTTAGCAATTGACAACTAACAGTTCACTCATTTTCATTCTCTCTCTTTTTGTCTCCAGGAAGATTAAAGTGTGGGACCTGCAGGCTGCTCTGGACCCTCGAGCTCCAGCCAGCACACTCTGTCTGCGTACGCTAGTGGTGAGTGTCGTGTCTCTGGCACCAACTGAATAAGTTGTCTAATGGCAGATGGAACTACTTTTGTTGAAGAATTTGAAGAATTGCAGTCAGAATTTTAAGCATTTAACGCCTACCATCTTTTACCTAATGCACTTTTTTTGTGAACAGTGGAGAGCGTGCACTTTCTCTCTGTGTGTATTAAGTGTGTGTTGTCATGGTTACCACTTGCAGGAGCATTCTGGACGCGTGTTTCGTCTACAGTTTGATGAGTTCCAGATCATCAGCAGTTCCCATGATGATACCATCCTTATATGGGACTTCCTGAATGTCTCCCCTAATGGGCAGCCAGAGGGACGATCGCCCTCACGCACCTACACGTATATCTCCAGATAGCAGGTAGTCAGGCACATGCACACTAAATGTATGTTTTAGTATTGATGTAAATGGCAAGAATTTACCCAGATAATAGGGTCATGAAATATCTCTAGTCCTACACCTTCACTTAGCCCAAAGCCTTCACCTGCTCACCTTAAGCCTGTTCAGAACTGTAAGCCTCATATCCAAACATGAAAAATGAAAGTTTGCATCTTTTAAGTGGTATTTTTGAGCATATCCTTAATCTAGTACTAAAGTTTTAAGCCATCAAATAAAATAAAATAATCTGTGTCAACATGTAGTTATATGTATATGTTACTTATAGTATTTTTATGTTTGTTTTTATATATGGATATGCCCAAGAAACTACTATAAATGGTAAAGGGTCGTCACTAAATCTTTATGGTCATTAGGGATGTGAAAATTTATGAACATGCCTGATTATACATCCCCTTGCCTTCTCTTTTTAAAAGCTGTCCTCATCAGCACCCCACACACAAGCTGGTATATATTTTCTGTCTGAAGAGACTGAGCAGATGCAATGGGGCTGAAATAAGACAGAACGTTTACTAAATAAACTAACAAAATTTTTAATTCATCAGACAATAAGTGTTTAACCCTAAACTGGATTACAGTGGAGCTGGTTATGCTAGGGCTAGCTTAGCTGACTCACATAGCAAATGTATCACAGAGCAAATTTCAACACCAGACACTTAACTTCACTCACTCAGTTCCGAACTCTTATTCTTTAAACTTGTGGCCGTGGTGCATCATTGAATGTGAATTGATCCAGTATTGTAGGTTGTCATTCGCACCCATGGTAACCGGGCCCTCTAAAGTCTTCACTGCCTTTCTCATAAAGATATTAGCACAATTGTACACCCATTGTACTCACTGAAAAATTCAAAACTGTATTAACGGTGAGGAAATGGTAGTAGTATTAGAGATGCAAATTTGACTTCAACGGCAGTTGCATAGTCTACACATCTTAAACAGGCTTGCTAAGATAGTGAAGGACATGTTGTAAGTAGACATACTAAATATATTTTAAAAAAAAACCTCACAGAATAATACAAAGGTTGCAAAACAATTGACATATGTACAGTTGTGCAAATACGTATTGTTACAAAGGACTACTGTAATAAACCAAACCACCAAAACTTCCTCAGTGTAGGTTCAAAGTGTGAAGTGTCCATGTGGTTAATGAGCTCTAAAGCTCTGGCTTTTGATGGCCCTGAGTCTTCTGCCATCTGTCAAAATGCACACGCATACATACTTCCTCAAAAGCACCAGATAACTGTTCAGACGCCCATACACACCCTTACCCCTGAAGTACTAGATAAGCAACACATGCTTTATCTCCACAGACTGTTTTGACTGTTTATCTCTTCTCTCTTCCAGGTGCCTCTTATGTGTGCCAGTGTGTCCTGGGAAATTTGAGAGCTAATTGGCTGTTGGCTGTGTCTGTCACAGAAAGGAGTCCAGGGAACCGTCTCCTCTTTTTTTCCATCTCTCCTGTGTGATGAGAAACTTCTCCAGTAACACTCGACAAGTTTTGCCTCAAAACATGCACATACACATCTACAGTCTGAACCAAAACGGAAACACATGAACACACACACACACACACACACACACACACACGCACGCACACATATGTGAACACACACATATACACACTCACACACTATACAAAAGTAGCACACAAGACATTTTAACAGTTTTGCTCTATAATACTGCATTAATTCTATATTCACACATGTGCACACACTCAGAATGAAGTGTAGAAGCTTGAGACAATATCTATTGCCACAGTATTGCTCAGAAATTCTTTGATTATAATGTTAGGAAAAACCTTAATCTAAAATCTTCACTAACCACAGCTATGTACACACAAACCACTCTGTCAAAAGACAGTTTTATTCTCCTGCCTCCATTCCGGAAGGGCTGGATAAGGCAGGCTGATGAACGAGGGATGAATTTACTGCAGTGTTAGAGAAAGAGACTCTTGATGAATCTGCAAAGGAGGATGAAGTGAATGGGCTAAATGGACAGATTGGTGGAGTAAAGATGCACACGGGTGTTCCCCCTCCTTTCTCTTTCCATTTTTCTCCTGGCCCTTGGCTTCTCTTCAGGACCAGGGACGCACTCCCGTCTTCAGGCTATAGAGAACGACAGCTCTGAACTGGCAGAAGGGAGTTTGGTTTACTCCGTTTCGTCCTGCCTTGTGCTGTTCTCGTCTCATGGCCGAGACTAGTGTTGTGCATGTGAGACAGCGTGGAGTCCATGTCTCCTCTAAAGCAGCTTTTTTTCTGTTTCTGCTTTTTATCTTATTTTTTTCTGTTACTTTCTTACTGATTTTATTCCTTTTTTTATTTAATTGGACTTGTCCTCCATTGTATGCTTGCGCTAGGCAGTGTAGAGCTATGTGTTCCACTCTGTGTGGCTTGTGTATATATACAGTATATATTTTTCTGAGATCTCTCTCTCTGTCTCTCTCTCAAACACTGTCTCTGTCTCTGCCTGCTTGCTGTATGAGGGCTGATTCTAGTTGTAAACGGAAGTGTCTTGTCACAAATTGTGTTGTATATTATAATTTTTTTTTAAAGAAAAAATACATTTATTGTGAATAAAGTACATGACTATGGCGATGTTTTGACAGTGTATTGCTATGGTTTGCATTTGCACTGCGTTTAGTGTTTTCTTGGAAGTTATTACATCATGTGTTCTAGATCAGTATTGAGGATTAGGGGTGAGGGTGCATTTCGAACAGGTGTTCAAACATGGCAAATCCTAATTGATTCAGTGACCATTGACATTTGACCTTTTCGGACCTAAAGAGATAATCTGCACGTGCAGAGCTACCAGAATCGCAGCAGAAACCCCAGGATGATCACTTCTCATTATGGCCCACGGGTGGTGCTATTGCTCTATAATCTGCTTAAGGCTTGTGGATGGTGAACTAACCTCTATTGAAATAGCTGAGTTCATTCAGATCAGAACAAGCCTGGACTTACCTGCTGTGCCTCCTGTTAAAGGCATTTGAGTGATAAGATAATTAGAAACAGTGGATAAATAAAAATTCCCCTGTGGCTACGGTTAAGGTTTTCTGAGGATCAGTAACTTCTAAAGCCTGAGTGTAGGCAACGTTTGGAATAAACTGGAATAAGACTTTCTGCCCCCCCCCCCCCCC
>CM067474.1:57448931-57500908 GCA_034552555.1 Semaprochilodus insignis | reverse complement strand
CCCCCTTTCATTTTCCACTTTACCCTGAGTTTGTTTTAGACGTTCCTTTAGATTTAACAACTTTAGTCATACACGTAGTCTTCTTGATGTCGATATTCTCTGTTCCAGACATGACTTTATGGGTGCAGTATTCGGATGTCATTAGACATGTTCCAACAGTGTGTCAAACTAAGTGCAGGGCACAGTTAAGGGCCTCTTCTGAGGCCATGGCACAAGCTGTAATCAGCCCAGCTACAGATGAAATGCGGTACATAAAGTGTTAGTAATACACTACCATTCAAAAATTTGGAATCAATTTACATCAAGATGAAGCCAATTTTTAGAGAACGTGGGTTGTTTTGTTGGACAGGGAGAATTTTCAGTGTTAGACCACATGACGTTTCCAATGGAGATTCTCAATTGAGTAACCAGTAAACCAGAAGTAGGCTTAATCCGTGTCTGGAAAGCTGACCTTATAGGTTTCAGATCATTA
Organism: Semaprochilodus insignis; assembly: GCA_034552555.1. NCBI lineage: Eukaryota > Metazoa > Chordata > Actinopteri > Characiformes > Prochilodontidae > Semaprochilodus > Semaprochilodus insignis. The sequence continues at coordinate 57,500,436 of CM067474.1, read as the reverse complement.
GTGGGAAGCTGTAAAAATAAGGAGAGATGATGAATGATGAACTGGGCCAAAGCAGCACAACGACCATTCTTAAATGATATTTCTGTGTAAATGTTTAAGATGTAAAAAGTAATTCAGAGTCGTTGTAAAATTCTCCAGTCTCCCCCCCGGCTATTTTACCATCAACGTCGCATAAAAACTCAAAACACACGCAGAGTCACTGGTTCTTTTGGATGATAAATACCGGGGCTAAATTTGTGTTGTAGACATTGCGACCCCTGCTTCCTGTCACTACTGCTATAAAGACATTGTGGTCTGTAAGTTTCTCCACAATTACCCATTTTACATTCAAACCACTTCCAAATGACTGTGTTTATAGCACAGTTACTGAGTTAAGCAAAACAAATTAGTAAAATTCCACTTTAAAATGATCATAATCCAGAGCTTTAGATTACTGAGAAAGCTATAGAATATTGAGAATAAAGTTCTAATTAAATTAAAAGTTCAATCTAACACTTCCTTTTGGGTGCAACTATTCTTTTGATGACCAGTGTACATTCATTCCTGCAACACATTCCATAAAGAAGTTGGAAGGGGCAATTTAGGGCTAGTGGTGAGGTAAAAAATAATAAATAAATAAATAAAAATGATGTGATTTCAAACATGTAATGTCAACAGGTGATTGTAATTATGATTTGGTACAAAAGCAGTATCCACGAAAGAGAAGTTTGAGAAGTCTTTCAGGAGCAAAGATGGGCCGAGGATCTCCAGTTTGCCAACAAATGCTTGAGAAAATTACTGAATCGGTATTCTAGTTCTCTTTTGGGACAAATTAACACCATATTCTCAGAACCAAAGACGAAAAGGATCAATCCAGGCTGTTATCAGCAGCAAGTCCAAAAGCCAGGGTCTGTTGTGGTATGGGGTCAGTGTGTTGGTGCCCTTGGTAAAGGTCATTTACAGTTTCTCTGCTGATGGCAGCATTAATGCAGAAAAGTACATTAAGCTGCCGTCAATAACACATCTTTTCCAGGGACGTCCTGCATTTTTCAACAAGACACTCCAAAACCACATGCTGCACACGTTACAAAGACATGGCTGCAGAAGTAAAGGGTACACGTACTTGACTGGCCTGCCTGCAGTCCTGACCTGTCCTCAGTAGAGAATGAGTGGAGAATATTGTAATAAAAAAATCTGACAATGATGACTCTGTACCAAGCACACTGTAAGATGTGATTGCAGGAAGAATGGGACTAACAAATTATCTGAACACTTCATCACTTGGTATCTTTGATGCCAAAACATCTTTTATGGTTATGAGAAGGAATGGGAACATTACAAAGTGGTACGTGTTTTATTGCCCTAAATGTTTTTTTGGAATGTGTTGCAGGCCTGAAATGCAGGAATGAATGTACATGAACAAATGAAATGAAGCTGACCAGACAAAACATGAAACATCTTGGATTCATAAAATCTGCAATAACACAAAGGTCAAAATAATTGTAAGACACAGCATTTTTATTTGCATTGCCCATATTGTCCCAACTTTTTCTGATGTGTGGTTCTAACTCACAAAATGGGCTGCTAAATAATGAATGATTTGAATTAAGTGTGTTAGTAAAGTGAGCAGGGAAAAAGTGTGGCACACACAGGTTAACAGGGGCAATTTAGCCTGCTACTTTAAACTGAGCTGCCAGTTAATTTGCTTCCTTCTAAATGAAGACCTTGATTTGTGTGTCAAGATTTTTTTCCCAGCTTTCCTTTTCTTTCCTTTTTTCCAATCGGCAAAGTTTGAACAAGCCGTTAGTTGGCTGAAACTAAAACAGCCTTCAGACCACTTCAGTCTGCAGTGAGTACAGTTGGACCATGATTTGGTGTGTGTGTGAGAGAGAGAAGCGTGTCAGTGGTTGTTGTGGTGTGTGAGACTGAGGGCATTTAATGTGCATGTCTAATCCTTGTTCTACATTGTGGGTCTGGCTGCTGAGCTTTGGTATAGTTGTGGCTTACCGTGATTGTGTGCGGTCATGCATTTGTGGTTCCTTGTGTTGAGTGATACTCTGCATTTATGCTGCACACTATGGTATTAGTGGCTACACAGTGGGTTTATAGGACTGTATTAAGAGTGTATGTGTGTATATGTGTGTGTGTTTAGGCCATAACAGCAGTGACAGATGTCTACGATGTGTGCTTATGGCTTATTTCACAGCATTATGTAGTTGTTGGGAATGTATTACTCTCTGTGTACACTACCATTCAAAAGTTTGGAATCACTTATATTAAATATTAGTATTAGGGCTGCACAACCCTGACATAAAATGCAATGCTTGATAAAGCTGTTGGATATTGCAGTGATGATATGAGATGCGCCAAATTATTATTATAACAGTGTGCCTCTGATTAAATGTAATACAAGTACAGATATTTTTTTGGATGTGTAAACAGAACTAAACTCTCCGTTACAACAAATAACAAAGACAAAATACAAAAGCACTGTTCACTATCGTCTCTACATGGAGTTGTAGAGGTTCCTAATGATGTTCTGTGATAATCCATCCCATGCAGCTTGAATATTCTAACACAGTTCCTGCAGATTTTGCAGTAGGGGTGGAGGTGGAGTGACACCAGGCCTTCTGGATGTGTGACGTGTGACGTGTGACAACAAACCATTCATCCTGGCGCTGACCACGGTGCCTCCCCACACAGATTTGTTGGTTGTCTCCACCAAGACAAAAGCGGGACTCGTCACTGAAGATGACCTGCTGCCATTCTGAGTCACTCCATGACAGTCTGGCACAACACCATTGCAGTCTTTGGCAGCATTGACACAGTGTTAAGGGCAGCTGTCCTAATGGTCTGTGTGCATGTGGTCCTGCGTTGTGCAGCCGTCTGCCAATGGTGCTGGCACTAACAGGATGACTCATGGAGGGCATCGCTGCTCGCTGAATGTCTGCAACCGTGGCTGTTGGGTCAGTGGCAGTCAGATACAGTGATAAGGCCATTCTTGCTTACATCACATGCATGGCCATGCATGAAACTTGCATGACAAATGTCTCACATTTTTTTGATGATGAGTGTATATATCTATTTTATACAGGCAAACAAGGATAAGTGCAATTTTTGGCTTCAGTTTATTTTTGTTTAGTCATTAAATGAGTTTAGTTATTAAATGTTGTTTAGTTATTAACTGTTGCTTAGTTGAGGACGTATTGTAATGACATCTCTCTTTCGCTGCATATATGAGGTAATTTGACCTGTTGTGTCATTGGCACAACGCTGTGTTTATCATGAAAGCAATAAAAATATATTTTATCCTGCTGCCCTGATTAATATTAAAGGGGCCATGTTCCTGTAGCTTCCACTTATGACCTTTGTGTGATTTTATGTACCAGAACAGCTGTCCAACCTCTCTTTGTCCATAAGCTCTTCTTGTTGCGTCTTTAAGACCAATACATGCAAATGACGTATATACCTATTATGGGTCATTTAGTAAGCTGCCCAGAAGGAAACACTTTTTATGTCAGTGAGAATGGGTGGGGCTAAACTGCAGGAGGTGAATAGGCATATATATGTAAATTCAAAATCAGTTTTTGTGACATCATAAAAAGCACAGATTTTAAAAGGGCCGCTTGTGCAGCTTTGGTATATTATCCATGTATGTGATCCGAGTATGCTACTGGTGGGGTGTGTGTATGATGAAGGGCGTGTGTGTTTCCTGTACGTCTGAGGGATATGTTTTTTTTCCCATAATTCTTGCAGGTCCCAGGTCATTGCTCCGCTCTCACGCACATTTTTAACATTCCTTCCTGCTGTAGCCTTACCATACACCTTCCTCTGGGTTTGACTGTGGAATCTTTCCACCATTCTGTTTCCAAAACCCTCTTTCTCCCTCTGTCTCTCTCCCCTTTTCTATTCCTCTGCAGCCCTCCTCGCTCTCTTTTTCTCTGAACACTCCACTTTCCCGCTGAGTCAGTCGACTGGGATTGCCAGGATTACAGGTTGGAGGTGATGGCTGTATGTGTGTGTGTGTGTGTGTGTGTGTGCTCACGAGAGTCCTTTAATGAGTCACAGACAACAGGCCAACATTTCCCACCAGAGGGAAGAGGGATGTGTGAGTATGTTTACTGGAATTATTGGATGACATGTCAGAACACACCAGAGTGTTTGTAGTCTTTTAGGTCAATTTACTATTATGATCATTACCCAGAAAACAGATTATGGAAGTACTTTGTGTACTTTGTGTTTAGTCACTGTACTTTTATTTGTTTGGCAGCTCAATCAGTTATTATTGCTTTATGTTATTCAGATTAATCAATAATATGTAAAAGTTGGATGGTTTGTTGTTGTTTGTTCAATGCTTCAAATAGTTTCTTGGATAGCCGGTATCCAGATTAGCTCTCTAGTTCTCTAATTTGTGAAATTTTGCACATTTTTTTTTATTTTAGACGTGGACAATATGGCAAAAATATAACATCATGATATTTCATTATAGACATTTTCACAATACACAATACGTAACTTAGTATTTAGTTTTACTGAGGTCTGATAAGTCGGAACAGACTAAGAAGCACCAGTAATGCCAAATTTAAAGGGCTCTTTTTCACTTTTTATTCCATGCAGTGACAATAAAAATCCTCATAATTGACCAACCTTTAATAATAATTATTATTATTGTTGTTGTTGTTTTCTGTTCTTTGATGTTTTAAACTATCATGTGCCTAGATATACCTTATTTATTTTCTGGGATCAGTATGTAAGATGAGGCATCCTGTTGAATCCCTACTCCAAACAACAAAGGGCAAAAGATCACTAGAAAATACATAGTCCCTCCTCCTCTCCCTTCAGTTCTTACCACAGTCTACAGGAAACACTTGCCAAGAGTGTCTCCAGTGGTGAAAAGCAGTGCCAGTGTTAACTCGTGGTTTTGCTTCTATTTATATCACTTCTTTTGTTTGCTACCATACATGGATTCTTGCCAACAGAGGGTGGTGGCGGTCACTTGCCAAGAGCTTTATCCATCATTGCATTTATAGTTTCTTTCATTGGCTGCCTGTTTTTAAATGATCTAACCAGAAGCAGACCCTTCATTATGATTGATAAGAGGCTAGAATACACCGTTGGGCCAGCAGTACTACTTCATCATAATCCCATGTTACACTGATGGCAGATTCAACATTACAGTGACTTACTATCACTTCTTGAGGTACAAAGTGGTATGTGGACGGGTCTGGGCTAGCTAGTTAACATGCTCACTTCAGGAGAAATCTCCACAGCACTATATATAGGCATCTTTGACATACTGTCAAAATGGGTATTTGTCCATTACAAATGGTTATTTGTTAATAAACTGAAACTAAAGATTTAACATATTGCTCCTTTAAAAGGTTTATTCTCTATGGGACAGCGGGATAGTGGTAGTAATAAACAGGACCACAAGTTTGGCAGCCTTCTTTCTGGTGACAGAAACAAATATGATAATGGAGAGACAGACACTGTGGGTATGTTTTAAAACACAGACAATTTCTGTAGAGTTTACTGGCTTTAGAAAGATTGCCATACACAGAGATGAAATAAATAAGTGAAATAAACTTTATAGTAACAACAATTATAGTAGCAGTCATAATAATATCGCTTATTTAGCTTTGCTCTTTTCATATATATAGTTTTATTTATTGTTATGTTTGATTTCTTTCCCTTTTAATAATATTGTAAGTGACTTTGGTACTCCACTGAATTTTCCACTAGCAGCATTCCGATTGGAACCCAAACGTGAACGTTGCTTCTTGTGTCGTTCCAAAAGCAACCCCGTGCCTTTCCTGCCCCACTGCTGAGTGCTTTCCTCCGATAGGCTTGGCGGCTTCAGAGGCTCTGGGATGTGGGGGTTGTCAAGTTCATCATTGGTCTCCAGTTGTCTTTGGTCGTTAGGTCGTTTTTGGTGCAGCTTTCTAAGGAGTTTCTGGGTGCTTCTTCGTATATTTCTTTTACATTCCAGTTTTAGTAGGTTCTTCCAGCCATAGGTAGGCCATGTTTTTCTCAAGCTCGCCTACGCAGATGTACTCCTCAGAGTTATCTGTGGTAGCATCCAATGTGGTCTTTGGTGCAACTTGAAACACTCTTTCAAACACACACACACACACACACACACACACACACACACACACACGCACACTCCTAAATTCATACTAGCTTGCAGGCAGAGGCAGAGGGAAAGATTTCAGTTGTAGTCTCTCCTCTTTATCACTCCTGAGTCCTTTTGTAGGACTCAGTCCAGAACTCTTTTCTCATAAGCTCCTAGAAAAATCCAGGAGATGCATTATTCTCTCCCAGCCATGCCAGTCCAGGTCCAAATGAATCTTGCTCTGGGAATCCTGAGTGAAGCCTATGCTGTGGGAAAGAGAGTACCCCTCTCATTAAGTGGTAGGAAGTGATAGCTGGGTTAGCAGGCTACTGGGTCATTGTCCCCTCCATGCCGCAGTGAGGGCTGTTAGTTTACCATTGTCTGTTTTTGCTTCCTAAGACCATAGAAAATGGCTAGAGCTTGTCATTGCATTGAGTTCTACCGATCTGGTCGGTTTGGGCTTGGTTTAGTTTGTCAACACCAGGCCAAGTCAAGGCTCTAGTGGGGATTAGCAGGTGTTTTGGTATGCTAGCAGGTCCAGTTTTGATCCTGTGTACTTGCAGGATCTTATACTACCTTCAAAAAGGACAGCATTCCATATGTAGCATTGTCCATTAGCCAGTCAAACTGAGTTAGACTTTCCAACCTTCCATCGACACCAGGTCCTGTGGTTAGCATTAGCATGGTCCCATTAGCAGGGCTGTAGTCTAGGAGTGTCTTTTGTTAGTAGGCCCTGACTCGAACATTAGCAGGGTCCCATGGAGGGACAGTGGGGATTCAGTCTACATTAACGCGGCCGTGCCGCCCGGACCTTTTTGCTCCTCTTGCTGACGGTGGTGAAGCGGAAGGGCGTGTGGTCCGGCTGCTCTCCCGGAGGGGGGCGCTTCATGAAGTGAACGTCCTGCTGGTTAAGAAGCGTATGGGGGCCACGGCGAGGGCGCCCCTTTTTAGTGAAGCCCACATACCATCCTGTGTACCGTGCTGACATTAATGCTGTGTAGTTGTTCTCCAATACCATCTCCACAAACACGCAGTCTGGGCTACGACTACTGGCCTTCTGAGGATAATCCAAAACAAAAAAAAAATTGAAAAAAAGAGGGAGAGAAGGTAAATGCGTGTCAGTTTGCCTCAAACTCAAGTGGATCATTCATAGTACAAAATCACAACACTTCAGCTAACATAGAGATGTGTCACCTTGCCTACGAGTTTGCCCCTGCGGTTCATGCACAGGTAGAAGTTGGTCTCCTTCCCCCTGATTCGCACCTGGCTGCCGAAGGTGTCTGCCTCCACTACAAGCTGGGCTTGTGAAGGGACAAACAGACACAGACAGACAGACGTTACAAAAAGAATTACATTAAATACAGCAAGATTACAAATGAGATGCCTCCGCTTTTAACTTCCCTTATGAAACAGATCTATAGTAATATTACAAGAAAGTATCTTTACAAGAGTCTTGTAGAAAATTTTGTCAGTTACTTAATTTTTGCCCAGGACAATTATAATAATAGTAATTATTAATGTAACAGTGCTACTGTAATGATTTCTGTAATGAAACCCAGGGTCATTTACAGTTTACTGGTCAATATATGATTGAAATGACCAATGTTTTAATGTATGAAACTAAAAAATACACTTTAAAACACAGATAAAGAAAGAAAGAAAGAAAGAAAGAAAGAAGGAGGGGAGAAGAAAAAATAAAGTAACATAAAATAAACAAATAAACAATCAAATAGCACTACCTACAGCTTCACATCTGGTCAAATATATCTTTAGCATAATCAATGGCCACTGTTCGAAGGGTGCTGCCCTTGGATGCCACCTACCAGTGGCCCGCTTCAACATAAGGACGTCCAAAAAGAAGTGCACAAATACAGACTTTAGGAACACACAGCTCAACTTGAGATTTAGAATAGTGGTCTTGACCACAGTACTGGCAGCCATTATTACTTTCTTCTCAAGGATGTTTAAGTTGAGAATAGAAAAATCTCTAGACTAGAAAATAATTAGAATCATAACCTAACATATATAACACATAAATGATTGGTGTAATCACCTAATTGGGTGGAATGGATGACATTCGTAAGTCAGGCGGCAACTTACGAATTGACTAGCATTTACAGGGCTGATCTGCGGTTAGCCGGTAGGCGAGTCACAATGTCACATGACCTTGTTAAACCAATAAAACGCAAGGCGTTTCTGTTTGGCACGCATGTGAGCCAGTGGCACATATAATATTGTTCACGAGTGAACATTTTAAATAGTTCATCTCGAAAAAACGACTAATATGCGTCCGTCCAGGTACTGCAATGCGGATCACCAGGGGCTGCGCCTGTGCTGCTGCGGGCGCGCGCAAACTCCCACGCTTGCATTTTAAATTCAAAATTTAACGGAAACTTAACGGATCAGCGATAGCTCGAAGCAGCAGCCATTTCAGCCTCTGAAGACGGAGGAAGTTGTTTACCTCTTATCTATTATCCTGAGATTTATTATTATTATTATTATTATTATTATTATCCTCCATAGAGCGTAATCCCGTTTACATTCATTCAGATATTTAACGTTGTGCCTGTCGACTCCATGCCAGTTTAATCAGCAAGGAAAGCTAACGCTAGCATGAAGCACTCTTTCATATTAAGGTAGGTTAACAAGAAGCTGCCCAATAGGAAGCCGAGTTCAGCCTCGTATTAACACTAGGTAGGATGGTTTGGTTTCCTTTTATGTTATCAGCATTAAAATAATAATTAGGATATTTTGATAATTAGGATATTTTGATAGCGTAAATCAGCTTATCAGGGGGAAGTAGCAATACTAAGCTGTATCAGTACTGAATTAAGAGTAAACACCACAGTACAATGTTTGAATGCTCTCATTTTGAACCATTTAAACCTCTCATGGCCACATGGTGCCACCTTTAATGTTAGTACAAATTTGATATGTTTACATAAGGTATAGACTGTTATTGTCATACTGTTTATGCAAACAAAAAGTGCACTTGTATCATATGTAAAATTATTTTTATATTTATTTGATTAGCACATTTTAACCATACCTAGAAAAAAGTTATGAATATGATGCTTGTGACTCTAAAAATATGCTTTTTTTCTGTGGGATTCCCTACAATTACCCTTTGTGGTATAAATCTTCTCCTCTGCTAGAGCAGCAACTCAACCGATAGCTAACAGTCTTCTCCAATAATCAGAATTTTTTTAAGACATTGGTTCTCAGTCTGTGGAATGTCAAATGATGTTGAGGAAACATCAAAAAATTCCAACATTAATCTATCTTTACTTTCATGTAATCAGCCAGCTGCTCACTTTGCCAATATGGGCAACACAAACTCTTGCTCTAATAGTTTGGTAATTGTTTTTTTATCATAAAGGTAGCTTGTATTAGAGACAAAAGTGTGTTACTCTAGCCTCTTCTGAGCCCTGTGCTTTCTGGAAAACTATTGACAGTAGACATAATTATGTTTATCATGCACTCTTGTGTGCATTAATGAAGTGAGTGTCCTTTACTGTTGTTAAGAACTGTAAGATGCTTGTTAGTTACTTGAGTTTAGATTATGGTTTCAGAGCTTACTTGTTAGCATTTTCTTTTTTCTGTGTTTGAAGCACTGTTAAATTCCGAACAAAGGATTCTAGCTACTGTGATACTGTACATGTAGCTGGGCTATATATAATACTGTGTGGCTCAGGTGAACATCCTTTTTTTTTACAGCTGCAGGTCACCACTTACACACATATATTTATGTAATTGTTGCAGCCTTTATGATTGACAGGAACTCCAAAATGACGTTCATATATAATACTGTAGTACCGAAACACTGTCAGGAAAAAAAAAACATTGTTTCTTAACTAAAGGTTTAAAGAAATATCCTTGAGATTACCCCCAAGTGACAGTGACAGTTTAGTGCCTTTTTCTGACAGTGTATATCTGGTATGTATATGTATATGTTAAAGAGAAAGATATAGAAATAGATTATGAAAGTCTAAATGTCTTACATATTAATCATGGCAATATACATGTGTGAATGTGTCTGTGTGTGACAGAGAGGAGGCATGCAACAAAACGTTTTCTGTCTAAGGCTCTACAAGACTGTAAAAAGCTGGGAACCACTGCTCAAATCTTTACTTAAATAATCCCTGTAAAGTACAATATATCAAGTAAAATATGTATTATATGGTTCATTTAATGTTTCAGCTATAGCGATCATCAAATATGAATATACACCACCGCTAGCTTGACAAATCCCATAAGGGCATGACAAAAAAACAAAAAGAGTTTTCATAGAAGATTTGGGTTCTTGAAAAAATGCTATGTAAGAATAAAGTGTTATTATTATGAAAGACTATTAATGTAGTGAATTGCAAGGTTTCTGCATTAAACATAGCTATGTAACTGGGATGAATGATAATTGTATCGGGCTCACATGTTGGTAATTAGCATTTTCTGATACAACTAATCTGACCTAACATAATTAAGTTGACTCCCTTACTGTGAGATGTACTGTGTCATCACTCACATAATTTGTACATAACACACTAAAAAGTCTAAGCTGATGTATGCTAATGTTGTTTTACACAATTATTGTCTTTTAATAACTAATTTAGCTGCTAATGAAGAGGGACTAACACCACTGATCAATGACACAAGACGCTACTTCCGTTGCCAAATGTTTCTCCTGAAAATATTATTGCTCTGATGCTCTACCTTACACTTTAGCTGCTCTTCAGTAGCCCAGTAAACTATGAGTTAATTGTCTGACTAATGAAAAATAAATAAATAAATAAGTAAGTAAAATGCTTAATTAAACAGCTTAGTGAAATGCATTAAATTTTACACTGTAAAGTAAAATCCAGCTTAATCCAGCTAGGGTTGCAGTTGCAATAGTGGTTAGTTAAAATAACCCTTACTTCATGTTGGTACTTCCAATAAGCAACATGATGATAAAAAAGCTGAATATTATCGGTATAAATCAAGTCTCTTATAAGCCCAAACATGTACATCCTTCATTATTCACGACGATTGAAACATGCAATCTTACGGTAAACTTTTAATCTGAAGGTTGATTTGAGACAGTGCAGATGAATACATGTACTGTACATTTGTTTAATTGTGCCTTAGGTTACATTTTTAAAACAGTTTTGAAATTATGCTATAAATATAACAGTTCCTTATTTATTTCAGGTGGGATTTTCAGGATGGTGAAAAGAGTTAAGGATGATTGAAGCCATTTGAGATCTGAGTGACGCAAACACTGACCAACTGGCTTCTAATGATTGCTGTGATTCTAATGATTGACTTCCACGACTGGCATCAGCCCAGCAGCAGTAGATAAAGAGAGGTAAAGGAGGAGAGATAACCTGGTTTTTTAAGCAGATTAAACTCCAATATGACTGATCCTGACTTTCTTGGTTTACACAGTTGATAACAATCATGTTTGCATGGTTCAGTCCAATTCAACAAAAAAATCGACCAGCAGTGACAAGCTGATGCAATTTTGACCTGAATAGGTTAAGCATTAGGCTATATATAAGAAGCTTCTGCCTTTTTCAAGTAATTAAAACATCATTTAGCATGTTTCAGTTACTTACATTTAGGAAATACTTAGTAGGTCTGTGTATATATGTATATGTGTATATGCATATGTGTGTTTCATTTATGCACTGTGCATTTAACAGAGAGCATGTCTGTTTAAAGATAAAGCTCTAAATGGTTTCTAGATGACCTTTGTAAGCACAGGGGTCATCACAAATCAATAAGCTCTTTCTCTCACTCCCTTCTTCTCTTCCACCAATCTCACTTAACCCCCTCCCAGTGGCTCTTTCCTCTTATTCTCTCCTCATTGCTTTCATTCTTCCTCTTTTCCTTTGTTCATTACCATAATTGATTGAGTTAGGACTGTAAACTTTAAAGGACACACATCCTATGTTTTTCCCTCTGTGGTCTATCCTTTTATCCCATTGAACATTTTTGGTACTGTGTTTCTAAGACTGATTTATGTAAATGAGCTCCTTTCTAATTGCACTTTATTGTGCCTCATTAAAAAAAACACTCTGGCCTAAAGCATCCATTATTACTTTAAAATGAATATGTGAATTTAAAACCAGCTGTATGGACTGGGGGAGTAAATGGTACACTATGAACTTTAACAAAGTTACAAACAACATAAAATACTTACTTTAAAAAAGATTAATGAAATGCAGTTTTAGTAATATATTAAGCTCTTAAAATGGTCACAAAACTGTGAATCCACAGTATTAAAAGCCCTCCACTATACATGAAAGTAAATGCCCCTGTTGTTGTAGTAAAGTCACATGCATAGAGTATGGATCAGCTTTCAACTTCCTCTCCAATTGATTGTGTGGCTTTGCTGTGCATAGCGCAGAGAGTGGGGGAGGATGGACAGATGGATGAATGAAGGAAGAGACGGAGAGTTGAAGGTGGAAGAAGGAGAGGGGGAGGAGATGGTCAGCATGCTGTTTAAAAGCATCGGGGGGAAGACCACAGGCAGAACGCAGGATCAATGGAAAGATCGATCTGGAGGTGAGTTTCTAACACTCTGTCTAACACCCAGTGCTGACTGTGCTCTATCCATCTCTCACTCCCTCTTCCTTTCTCTTTCACCCTCCCTCCCCTTTCCCTTCAGTGAATCACAGTGTCAGCAGTCATTGAGGTCTTTGTTTTCCACACACAAGTTCCTCAATACATCTTTCCTCTCAGTGTGTATGTGTCTGTACCACAGAATAAGCACAATATTATTTGTCTTCTAGTCCGTTTGCCAACATCTTGTCTGCAGATACATGCTTTTCTCGCGATCTCATTATTTTTCTGCCCTTTTCTGTACCGTGTGAATGAGATTGAGAGAGACAGATAGTGACTCAGACAGAAGGGGGGAGAGAATGAAAAAAGCTTAGTTGACAGAGAGAGGCCGAGTTAAGTGTGAATACAAAAGATTTCGGTGAAGGTGTTAGACAGGCCTTAGACCCTTTGTGTGAGTGTATGTGTGTGTTGTTACCAAATTTGTCCCCGTCCTCTCCGCGGGCACTGATCCTGCGTCCCAGAACCTGGACATGTTTGCAACTGGTGCGACTATAGAGCTGGTAGACTCGGGGCTGTCTCCGGCTCATGGCGTCTCGTGCACGGGTCTGATTTTCCACGTGCACGCTGAAGTTCACACCGTCAACTCCAAACACCTGCAGGGACAGTAACAAAAGCACAGGTGTGTTATCTCCCTCTATCCTGGCAATATCTTTTTTTCTCTCTTTATCTCTAAGTTCTCACAAAGGTGAAGTTTTGTCCATGTTGCTCATTGTTAAATATCTAGTGAAGTCATGGATCAAAACACACACACTCACACTAACTCACCTGCAAAGGATTGCACATCACCAGCATCATCTGGATACACCTTTGGAGAGAGACAGAAGCAAAATAGTGTTTTGTCAGTTTTTTATAGATGACATCACTTCAGAAACACATACATACACAAGTTTATTTGAAATTGTTTTCAATTAAGCACAGTTTGAAACAATTGTGTGATGATTTAAGAATGTAGTGCAATTGTTTTTAATCAAGATGTATACACCCTGATATCATTCACCATCAGCTTTCTCTGGGACTTCTAGCACTATTCAAAACACCACTGCATGCCAATTTTGCTATTTTTTCATTAAATTAAACCCAAAATGAGACCACAAAATATATGGTAGGTGACACGTGGTTTGAAATTTGCACAGTACTGATATGTGAGGTAAACATGTTAGTTAGTCAGATAATTATATTTTTACTGTTTCTGGACCTAGCTAACATGAGCTAAACTAAATTAGCCTGATTTACAGTACAGTCCTGCTACATATGTCTCCTCAATCATGACCATGACAATCTTATTCATGTTTAGATACTGTTTTAAAGTGGCACAGTGTAAGATACATAATTATTAATAAATACAATCAAAATCATAGCATTTTCTGTCCTGCTAAAATTTAAAGTGACGTTTCTTTGAATTGTTAGTCTGTATATTTTTTCTGTTGTTCCTGTTCTAAAATGCGATGAGTTTCAGTGTTAGAACACTGCCACCTCGATTGGTTAACTGAGTACCTGTGCACGTCCCTAGCCCCCATTATGCCCACATGCCATTATGATACACAATTATGTGCAGCAAAAGAGTCAAAGTTCAGACATCAAACCTGTCCCAATTCTGGAAGACCGCATCACTGTATGTGTTCTTGTTGTAGCACAGCTAGTTATGTTCAGTTCATGTACCTTTCTTTTATCTGCAATTACTCTGAGGCCTGTTCCCCAAACACAGTGATGTTCATAGTTGACAATGGCTATCATAGTTTGAGGGGAACACCCTAACTCCTAAAATGTAAGTTCTTCTTTGCACAGTGATGCATTTTGACCATTTGACTAGATCTTAAGAGGGCTGTAAGTTATAAACAACACACTTACGACTCCTTTTCTATTCCCGGAGAGCAGGACGTTGATTCTGTCAGAAGGTTGAATGTGTGATAATCTCGCTATTCATCTACACTGAGCAGGATGGGGTGGGAGGGAAGGGAGTGTGTTGTGATTTTGGACGGAGCCCTCTGCACTTTCCTGTTCTGTCTGCCATCTTTAATCTTCTCACTTTGGGAGAGGAAAAAGCTGACATTTGAAGCATAGCTTGCATTTGGATGGAAACTTGGAGAGTGGCTTGTGTGAGAGCCGCTTATACTGTGTTAAGAATGAACAGCAGCAGACCAATGCGGGCCTGCGAAGATGAAGTGTGTAGCTACGAGCCTTTCAGACCAGTTTAGTGATGCTCAGGGGGTGCTTTGTGGTTCTGTTTAGGGTACAGGAAGTGTCGGACAACATCGTCTTGCTAAAGAAGCCTTTGCTAGATTAGTAGATTTAGAAACATGGCTCAAAGCAGACAAACATTTGAAAGCGTTTCACTGATCCTGGTATTTGTTTTTACAACTCTTGACAACAGACAACATTGTCAAATCAACCTCATAAAGGAATAGTTCAATGAATGATTAGATTACTTTGCCAGATGTAGCCAATCAGCCAGGACATGTTTAGTGTCTGAGGTTAGCTTGGGGCTTGCTTATGTGGATTCTGACACTTAATGCCCTACTGTTATCTATTAAAAATGGACAGATGTGTATTATGTTTAAGTCTGAATTGTGTCTGCATGTTTGCAATTTTTTACAGATAACAGTATGTCAAAGTGTTTGCACAGTGCCAACTAATGGAGTATAAGCTTCAGCAACATTTAGCTACTTTGGTCTAGGTGGAATGCAAAACATAAAACAATTTTAATGGGAAACACATGTTGGCTGACTTTTTTTCCTAAGTATTCCTTTAAATAGATGTCAGCGTATATCCAATGGCATTAAAAAGTCATCATATACAAGCTGATATTAGGTGCCTGAACTTGTAGAATCTTGTGGAGATTCTGTATATTATAACAGGCAAGCCACAATGCATATAGATTAGCTAAATTACATCTATATGACATCTCTTGAAGCAAATACGTTGAACTTTGCAAATACGTTGAACTTCTCCGTAATAAACTATTAAAGTACACATTCCCAGCTTCTCTGCACAGAAGTCTTTAGGGTACCAGGGTTGCTCAAAGTTTTTCTTTTTTTTTTTTTTCTACCATTCTACCACTCTTGCTTATCTGGCTTCAGATACCGTAGAATATAGTATTCTTGTCTATAACAATTGGAAAAACTACACACAAAATTTACTTCAGAATTGATGCTGTTTTAGACTGTTTTCTTTTTTCCCCCATGGCAACAAAGGATCCAACAAGTGAATCCTTCGGCAGCCAACATATCCCAAGGATCGCTGTGTGCTGGTATGTCCAGCCTTGCTAGGTGACAGGAGTGACACTAAAGTAAGGGCAGGAACAGCAGTGCTCTGACGCAAACAAGAAATCCACTATAGATCAGACCTTCTCATTTTGGTTCAGTCTTTGCAATCTATGCAGCCTTCCAAGGACATGCCTTCGTAGACCCTGTCCTTTGAAGGATACAGCCCCTGGATTGGGACACAGCTATACTCCCATTTCCTGGCGAATACTAATTCTACCCTGTCACAAAAACAACGGTCTCTGATGGAGTTCCATCGATGGAAACCTGCTCATTCTCCTTGGTGACTTCAACCTTCCATTGAACAAGCTGCATTCAGCCTGCTTCAAGCCACTGCTATCATCCTTTGACTTCCCCCCTCAACCAGTGTCCTCTAACGTGCAGAGCTGGCAACGTCCTGGTCTTCAGCAGATCTACCCCTGCGCTAGACATAACACTAACCCCCCTTTACTACTCAGATCATCAGTTTCTATCTTTCACACTCTCCCACTCTGCTCTTCTCTGCTCATCCATCCCTTCCGTATCTCTTGCTTCAAACTATTCTATCTAACCTTCCCTGCTCATTTTTCTCCCTAGAAGATACTTTACTTTCTTCACTCTCATCTGCAATTTACCATTTTGTGTCCAATCTCCTCTAGGTTAAAAAGATCCCCCCACATGCCGCTTGGCCGACAGGTGTCCTGCGTAGCAACCGAAGGGAAAAAAGAAAGGCTGAGAGAAGGTGGAGGAAATCCTAGGATGACTCAGTTCTTACCTCTGACCAGTCTCTCCTTTCTGATCTCTGACTTGAATTAACTGCTGCAAAGTCATTTTTCTAAAGAGGGAAACTTGAAGCATCAGCATCTGATTGACCCAAGCTCTCCAGCATTTTCTCCTCTCTCTGCACTTCTTTGTTTCCTCTCCAAAATTCTTGAACGTGCAGTCTATAATCAGTTTCTCTCTTTCTCACCCAGAATGAGCTCCAGGACCCCAACCAGTCTGGCTTCAGTTTTGGCACAATTAACAAAAACTCCCCTCATTAGCAGTGACTGAAAAGCTCTGGGCAGCAAGATCAGCCACACTGTCATCAAATCTGATTCTTCTTGATCTCTCTGCAGCCTTCAACCACAAGATCCCATCTGACAGATCCTGTGTGTACTCACCAACCTTGGAATTGCTGGCTCTGCATGGACGTTGTTTGAGTCTTATCTGGAAAAGTGCTTTTTCCAGGTAACATGGAAAGTGTCCACATCTACTCCGTATAGACTCTGCACCAGTGTCGACTTATCTTTTACTCTACTCCTATTGTCTTTGTGATTTTTATGGCTTTTCTTACCACTTTTATGCTGACAACGTTCAACTATAACTTACCTTCCCACCATCTGATAGTTTCGCATCTCTGCATGGCTGACCGACATCTCTTAATGGATGACAGCTCACCACCTAAAGCCCTAGCAGTCCTGTTCATCCGTGTAAGTACAGGTCCTCACCATGATCTTGCCATCTTATTAAAGAACTCCTTAATTGTTCCATCTGAAGATGCCAGAAGCCTTAGTGTGTTCTCTCCACCCATATAGCGAACTTGGCTCGGTCATGCAGATTTCCCCTCCACAACATCTAGTGACGCTTTCTCTCTCAGGAGGCCACCTAGGTGCTAGTTCAGTCTCTTGTTGTGTTGACTACTGCAACTTACTTCTGGCTGGTCTTCCTCTGCAGGCTGTCAGGCCCCTGCAACTGATCCAGAATGCAGCAGCATGGCTTGTCTTTAATCTTCCCAAGTTTACTCATGTCACTCCACTGCTGCACTACCTTCACTGGCATCCTGTAGCTGCATAAGGTTTAAAACTCTAATGCTTGCCTACAAAGCCAAGAATGAGCTTGAATGAGTGAACACTAATCTAAGTCGTATTGAAATGCGTTGTATTCCACATTGTATTGCCGTACTGAACTCCTTATTTTCTTTCTAGGTGTAAGCACTGGCTAGGTATTGCACTTATGCTGTGTTTAACTCTTTATTTTTCTTCTACATATTGGAAATGGTCCTTGATCTGGCAAGGTTTGAGTGCAAAGGTAGTTTGGCCTCCAACCTATTTGTGCTAGCTGGAGTACATTCTCTGACTGAACACAAGGCACTTTTGTAGGTTGTTCTGGATAAAAGCATCTGCTAAATGCTGTTAATATAAATGTTTTGCATGTCATAAGGCCCCTCAAAGTAGAGAGTTCTTGACTAGGTTGAGGACAACATGCACAAGACTCTCTGTCCTCAAAGTCTGTTTTGCGAGACTACTGGCTATGCAACATAGTAGTTTTGAAAACCACATAAGCAAGTCTAATTTGTTCACCAACCTGCAGTCATTTGAACCAAGTGTGATGGTTCTGACATGCAGTTTGCTAAACTTGATGGTTATAAGCTTGCTTGATAGCCAGATTAGACTTGTAGGTCCAGTGCAAAATTGAAGACGAAAAACATGTCTTGACTGATTGACTACATTTGGTTTACGGAGAAAAATTTGATTTGTAGCTAACTAATTGCTTGCAGTTTTACAGCAAAATTGCTTGATTACTGTAAGCAGTATTCTAGAACTGCTATTGTTACTATACCAATACAACACCTGGTGTGTGAATAACATGACTGAAAGTTAGCTTTGAAATATTGGCCCGTAGTGAGTTAGAGCAGAGCATAAATAAACTGATTCCAGATCTGCTTTAAAGGCTCTGTCCTGCTGAGATATTTTCTAGTTAGGCATGAGAAGGGAGTGTTGTTTGCTGTAATGAAGTGTATCAGAGTGTATATGCCAGCGATGTGAGTGTATTTGTGGTGGCTTCAGGGATGTACACTTTGAGAGTGTGCATGTGTGATCACGCACATGTACTCCGTGCTTTGTAGTGAGATATGTGTAAGTGTGTTCCAGAAATGGGTGTGCCTGGTCCAAGTGGCTGATCTGCCCACGAAGAGAGGAAAACCTGAGACTGATCCCATTATCCCACCTTTCCATGCCTAGCCAGGCATTACACACAAGCAAGCCTTCAGAAATCTTGTTTTTCATTTTTCGCGACCCCAGCTTACTTTACTCGCCTTTATCACACATTCTTTTCTGTTTTCTTTAACTCTTTCTACACTCACAATGCGTCAAATCCGTAAATGTGGACGGTAAAGAATGAGGTTCTCATTCTATCTCTAACTTTCTCTTAGTTTCTCTGTTTGTGTCTCTGTCTCTTTGGGTGGTGTGGTCAGTGTGATGTCAGCGCCGATACAGTGGGGCAGTAGGAGTGGGAGTGAACTGACAGGACCAGTGTAAAAAAAATTAAAAAAATAAAGAGAGATGGGTAATAAGCAGAGAACTCCTGTCATCGTTTCTATTTTTCCTCTCTGCCACCGACCTCCTGACCTCTCTATGGCTGAGCATTTATGAGTCTTTGCGTTTGAGAAGTCCATTCTTGGTGTCCTTAAGAAGCCCTGCGATTCCCGCAGCTGCATCAGTGGAAATCCAGTCTTTCTCTCACACTCATATCCAAGCATTCAGTCACTGATCGCTGACGTAATAGGGCACCAGACAGTTAGCACTGGGAGATTCCTAGTCAGTTACGCTTTGAATGACGATGTAATTTGCTTTGAATTGTGGCTGGGCTGTGGCTTCCAAGCAATATTAATGATATTTTTGTGATCGCGATAAGCCAGTAGTCTGTGATTTATTTGGAATGATTCAACCAGACCCGGTTACTTGTTTACATCCTAAAAATTCACACCTCATTATTACCTCACTTCCACAGGGTCAATGGAGACGCAGAGAGCACTCGAAAACACAGGGAGCTGTTCCAGAAAAGAGCAGAATGGAAGAGATATGAAAGGAATTGAACGAGTGTTTCTCATCTTGTCACTTTTTTAATCCAATTCTCTTCCTCTCCCTTTCCTCTCTCTTGTTTCATTGTCTGGTGGTAGGAGGAAGGGAAGACTCCCCCACGCCGTCCCAGTCGCGAGGTGATATGAGAGAGAAAGAGAAACATGGAGCAAGAAAGAGAAACACAGTAAGAGGGAAAAATAAGGGAGAGAAAGGGGGAGAAAGTGTCTCAGCAGCTGGCAGCCACAGCAAAGCACACACGCAGATGCTCAACACACACTTATACTCCCCTCAATACATCTGTAATGAGGAACATACACACACAAATCACTTCTTTTCACATCAAACATTTCTTTACACACATACAACATACACTGACACTCCTTTTATATCGTATATCAGCCTTATCAAAGATAACATACACACTCATATATGACATATGCACACTCTTTCCTCATAAAACAATATATCATACACATATGCAGTTACTTTCCACATAAGACAACAGAATCTACCACTCATATTCCTTTACATCTATTCCTGGTAAACCCCAAAGAACAGGTTTGCACAGGTTTGTATTATAAGCACCATCAAACTACATTCTATAAGAACCAAAAGAGATGCACCACATATCCAGCACCTCAGCTCCACTTCAACAGCCAGGCATCCCATGATCATGAAAGTTTAGCTCACAATTTATTGCCATATAATTGCATTGTCTTTTTTATGCATCATATTCACTCCGTGCAGGTCAAACTAGGGTAGAATGGGGCACGATCTAACACATTATGGATTTTCTAAATAATATAAAATATGACCAAGGTTAATACATTGTCAACAAACCTACAAGTGTCTGCTACAAACAAAACCAAACATTGTTTACAGCAGCTACAGTTTATGAGCAATTCAGCCACACGTGGTGTGAGTGCAAATGCTACAGCATGTCCCATATGAGAAGTAAGATGTAACAGAAGTAAGCTGTAACAGACAAGGTCTTCTTTAGTTGTGATTTTGTTAATTGTATGTATCAATTGACCACCCTATCACTTCCGGTTTCTGTTGTGTTGTTCAGTCATGCTAGTAGCTGTTGATACCGTCATGCTATACCGTCAGCTTCTCTGGTGTGACTTATAGCAGTTAACGCTGTTACCATGTTGGCATGACGCATGTTAGCTAGCACAAGTTTCACTTCACCGACTGTGGCTCAAAACTCACTACCTCAATATCCCAGCTGCACACGGACCATAGAGTATGAATGCTGGTACTCGAACATTGAAATTACTTGTCCATCCCTATTAATAGCCGTGACAAATTGGCTAAGTTCAGCTAACCTTAGCCAACTCTGTATCCATCTTTAAATTCTTCTGAGCTCTAAGCTGCCTCTATTTTTCAAAAGCAGCACCAACGTTAACTGGTGTTTTACTCTGCTGTGGTCATGGGGCTGTTTAGAAGGATACCTATGCTTTTTAGGTCGGCTAGAATCAAACACTATCACTCCTGATCCAGTTTTTGTGCTTGCTATCATGGCTGGCGCATGCTGTGTTTACCTGGCAATTTGTGTCATATCTGGCAACCTGGAGTGAAAGTGGGGATCACTAACAAAAACACAAACTTTTTGCTCCAGTCAGGAAATATGAGAAGATACTGGCTGTAGTTATGTTGTCAGAGAAGCTAGTAGTTAAAGTTAAAAATGGTTTTTTAACTGTGATGACAAAAAAATTGACATTTTATGATTCAGTAAATTAAATGTATTAGATAATGCCCCGTTAAATCTTAGCACTAATCAGTAGCTCCCCACTGATGACGGACACAGCTCAAGCTAAAATAAATAAACATTACTCGCCACTGCCCTCTAAAGATGCTACAGCACCAGTCACAAGTGTTGATTTTGTAAGATTTAAGACATGTCTCAATGAATGTGCTTTTTCTTTTATTTGTTTTTGCAACCAGTTCACATTCTTTTTGTTGCTATGTAAATACACTGTAAAAGCTGACAATTATGGAATGTATTTATAGTCAGTTTAAATAACTGTAATCAGCTCAAATAATTGTGATCAGGTGATTCTGTGATGATTGTGAACGACCTAGAAGCCGGCTTTAAAGCCCAGCCTGAGGCTGTCCGGCTCCTTTAAAGATCCACCATCCTGTGACCAGAACCAGTTTATTACAATATCCTCCTTACTCAGAATGTCAGTCCAGTATCTCTGTGGCAACCGCACTACTTCTAATGAGCTGTAGTTTTAAAAAAAAGGATCATTATTCAATTTAGCTTAAAATGGTTCCATCTGACTAAGAAGAGACTTCTGTTTGGTCTGAAATGAGTTTGGAACAAAAACTCCATACTCCAAATCCACATGATTCCCATACCTTTGTAGGGGTCCTGTTTTTTCTTTTTTTTCTTTTTGCAGTCTGCTAGTAAATTCTTATTTTTATTTTGCGTTTTCCTTCCACAAGTTTTCGCTTCCAGACACTAACCTTTTCTCACAGGACTATATTACCGTTTCATAACTTACAACATTATCTGCCCTAATGTTTGTAGCTCTACTTTATGATAGATCAATTCATATTGGACAGTCTAGCAAACTACACTTAAACATAACATATGTCTGCTTACACACCCTGTGTGCTTCAGCATCGTTTCCATGGTAAGACTCTTCAACAAACTTTATTACTCGTTCAAACTAACCAATTCCTGTATGTTCTGTTTCTCTCTATTTATTCTTCTTTCGTTGCTATCTCTCTTTCTCTCTCTTACATTATTTTTTCTCTAATTGCACCTTTGGACTCCCCTACAGAGGGAGGAAAAGAGAGTTATTTGGATGCAAAGCTGCATTAGGGAGAGGAAGTCAAAGTGGGGGAGCGGGAGAGAGGGAGACAGATGCTTCAGATGTTTGAATGGTGCTGCTGGAAAATTGTCTGAATGAACTGACCTCGTCTCTTTCCATAACAAACCTAGCTGATTCATCCTGTCCTCACGTGGTCCCATGCTGGCCCAATGTGTGTTTGCTCTCTGACTATGTCTCTGGGAATACCTTCACTGGCCATAACTGGAAGCTGCCAATGGAGTTGAACAGCACGGACTGTATGTGTCTGTATATCTTATTGGCTATCTTCCTTTTTCAGGGTGGTCGTCTCTAGTTCCGCAGTGACCGTCTTTCCCTCAGCAAACTGGCCTACAATGAACGCCTTCTGGTCATATAGCTGTGCACAGTTCGTTTATATGTGAGCAGACTGGTTCAATATGTTTGCAAACTGGGAATGCGCTAGCCTGGGATCAGTGCATATGAGGCGAGAAGCCGTATTTGCTGACCGACTGCTTGTGTGTCCGCGGTTTGCTTGCACCTGTGTGTGCCCATTCTACACCTGTAGGCACAGACTACACTGGTAGTGAAGTGTGTCAGCCAGGTGCTTGAAGGATACTGTCTGCATATGCTGGCCATTTTTTACACTAGTGTAGAACAACGGGGTGGTTTACAATACCAAGTGCACACCTGAACATACAACCCATGAATCAATCAGTGCTGCCTAGTCTTCTGTGCATACTGCTTGTGCATTGATTCATGCTGTCTGGGCAACACACTACCCTGTTATACAAAATGTGCATTCCGTATTGCTGAACTACAGTACTCCATGTGACGCACAGTAGTAATGAGAGGAGCACATCCTAACATATTTTGTTTTTTACTCAACACTTTTTAAAGTATTTGTGCAAAATTCCCTTTTTATTACAATCAACCTACACAGTCCTTTGCTATTAATGAAAACATAAACCGTGCTCCCATTACCCATTGTTTGTGGACAGTTCATCAAAATGTGATGTGAGTGCAGGTATTACCATTTACCCAACAGAAAGGCTTAACAATTTTATTTTCAAGCTTTCCAAAAAATAGTTGCACAAATATTTGTGCCCAGAAGGAATCAACTGACAGGAATAAAACTTGATGGGTAGTTTTGAAATCTTGAGACATGCAAGTTTCACGCTCGGCCACGCGTGTGACATAAGCAAGGACGGGCCTTCTCACTGTACCTGACTGCCCTAACAGCAACAACTGCGGACATTCATCAAGCAGTGATGCCCTCCATGAGTCATCCTGTTAGTGCCAGCACCATTGGCAGACAGCTGCATGATGCAGGACTACATGCATGCAGACTGTTATGATGACTGCCCTTAACACCATGTCAATGTCGCCAAAGACTGCAATGTTGTCGTGCCAGATTGTCATGGAGTGACTCTGAATGGTAGTGGGCCATCTTCAGTAATGAGTCCCACTTTTGTCTTTGTGGAGACAACCAACAAATCCATGTTTGGAGGCACCATGATCAGCACCAAAATGAATGGTTTGTTGTCACGCACCACATGTCCAGAAGGCATGGTGTCACTTCACCTCTACCGCAAAATCTGCAGGTACTGCATGATTCTGCAATATTCGAGCTGCATGGTATGGATTATCGCAGGATACCATTAGCAGGATACCATTAGATACCATAAACATTGCCCATGTCAGTCTAAATGTTCCATAATTTATTGTTCTTTATCTTCCTTCAGAATAGCATAGCAGACATTTCCTTTTGAGTGCAACTATTTGAGTGTAAATACATTAAAATCAAGATTATTTGAGTTGACAAATTTATTTTGACTACACAATATTACTAATATCATTATCATAAAATGTAAATATATTTTATTTACATGCTATCAGTAATACATTCTGTGCAAAATACTTAAATTAACTATGTGGGAGATATGCAGTTCCTTTTCAGTGTTTGCTTTGGGAAGCTTAGTTGTAGCAATGTATTACAACATCCCCTTTTGTGTGGTGGCCATACTATTTTCATGCTTTAAAACTATGCTTCTGCCAGGATTATTAAAATATGTAGGTGTGAATTCTGTCATGTACATTCACAACACAGCATTAAAAGCATGTATATGATAAAAAACGGTACTTTCATGTTACAAACAGTCTTCATGGTGAATCTTGAGAAATTGCTGTCCCATTGCTGTTAAAACTTGTAGACGGCATTGCTATGGGTATACAAGACGACCATGTACTTGCACCTAATTAAGTATATCAAATACCCATGGTATATTACATTTTAGCCCATGTTAGGGTGTTCTCTATATATGTGCCATATAGTCATCTAAAAAAAAGTATATGCCACAAACAAATACATATATTGTTCATTAGCACACATGTGCAGTCTGTACAGTGTGCAGTTGGTAAGCATAATACTGTATGTTTTATACTGAATTAATGCTGGCTGCTATGCATGGGGTGTTATCCATATTATAAGTGCATTCATGCATGCTATCTCCATATTTATGTGCACTGCTTAGAGACGTATGAGCACTGGCTGCCTGCTGTGGTGTATATATGCTTCATGTACCTGCCAGCGCTGGCAGCGCAGGTGAAAACGGCTCTGGGCTCGGTAAGAATTCTCAGCTGTTCAAACAACTCTGTTACGCTGAAAGAAGGAGAATGATAAAAAAAGGAGACGGGGGGAAAAAAACCCTTTCGGCTGGAAGTTCGGATTCTCCCTATCCCTCCCAAACCACATTAAGCCTGCAGTCAGCCAGAGAGAGCGAGAAAAAGGGGAAAAGCGGAGAGGGAGGGAAGAGAAGAGAGAGAAAGAGTAGCTGGGAGCTCTTACTCCACAGTGTTCTGTGGTCATGAGCCAAGACAAGCAAGGCTGTGTGACATCATCAGACCTGAGACAGGATTTGTCCTAAAGGCGTTTGTGTGTGGAGTCAAGCTCAATGAGGTGGAGTTCTATCCCAAATCACCCCTAACACTCTTCCCTCCTGCACCCTTCAAGCACAGTTCATTCTCTTCCACCCCTGCTCATGCAAATTTTAACTGACTGTCTCAGTCAAAGCGGTATGGCAGCCTCACAAGCCAGCTAATCAGCTTGCAATGTAGTGTTACTGCCACATTACACAGTACACCTTTCACATCTGTGAGGCAGGCCTGGTCCAAGAGCCTGAAGGAAAGAGTCGATTCTGTATTGCACACGTGAGAGACGAGAGAGATGAAATACAAGAGTTAAATTGAAATGGGTGGATCCTACTGTACCTCTTTCAGACTGGGTAGAACAGAGCTTGGGCAGTCCATATGTGGCAAGGTCAGTATAGTTTCGATCAGTCATTCTCAATCCTGGAGTCACCCCTGCCCTACATATTTTTGCACACCTGATTCAGTTAATTAACAATCCTTTTATGGGTTGAACTGGGTCTGTTAAATAGGGAAAAAACTGAAACATGCAAGGCACTCCTGGTTCACATACCACTGGTTTAGACAAGAAGCATAAACAGTGCACATTAGCATCATGCACTTGTGCTCTGGAAAGATGTGCATGAGCACAGTCGCAAAAAAATATGTCCAACTTAATCTACCCTTAATCTGAAAGGTGAACTGAGTCTGGGTTGTAGAAACTCTCAGATAATTCTGTACAACTGGCTGAGAATCCTAAAATCCAGTTTAAGCTGAGAGGTGTTGTATGTGGCAGCCGTTTCCTGCTGGAGAGCTTCACTAGACGTCTGCTGGTCTCGCCCAGTGTCTCGCTGGCTCTCTCTTTACCCAGACAGCAGATAAGGTGCCAGCACCATGTTAGCTCAGACATCCTCGAACATTATTAGATAATTTGGGGGCTCCGGATAGAGGGAGAGAATCAAAGGGCTGACGGCTGTTCCCTGTCTGCCCAGACCTGTAAGGAAAGTCTTGGGTGGAGCAGGTCATCAGCGTTTCCTCCTCTGTCCCATCTACAGGTTAGTGTAAAGAATGATAACCACCTCAAGATGACTGCCATGGGCAAAAGGAAGAGGGTTTGACAAAAAGGAAAAGAAAAATAAAGAGACCCCACTTCTGGAGCGGACGGCGGGGCACATTGCTGGAGTTTGTTTTCATTGGACGGCCGTTCTTACCTGAGCCACACATCTGATTGACATGCGTGACCATGGTAACCCAGAGGGGGTGATGTCACCTCATCATTATGTATGCAAGACTTACAGTTAGTCACGTCAAGTGAAGCGTGTAGCAAACGGGCAATTCCACATAACTGCTGCTTTTTTCTCTCTCTCTTTCTCTCATGCAGAGTAAATATTTGAAGTATTACAGCTTAGGAAACGATTCGTGTTTAACACGCATTTACAGCCATTGAGCATTAGGTAATGACTCTCAGCGTTAATGACTTACAAGACAGCCAGCGTGGAGAGAAGGGACCACATCGCTCCGTGCCTCTGCGTCCCGGTCGATCCGTGCGCCTTTTTGGGAAGAGGAGGGTTCAGCGCAGCTTCCCCAGCTTTCTTGTCACGTGCCGATCCGACGGCTGAACGGGACGGCCACGAGGTCACGAGGTCAGCGGAGGCTCCCGCCGGCTGCCGGCGGCGCGCATAGCCTCCTCTGTAGAAAGAGGAGGTGTGTATCTCTGTGTGTGTGTGTGTTGGTGAGTTGAAGGATCGAGGAGCGCGCGGTGCAGTGTGTGCCACCGGCAGCGAAGGGACGGCGGCTGCGCTCGGTAAGCGGGTAGGGGCGGGGCAGCGGGAATGCGAGGAAGAAGAGGAGAGGAGGAGAGGTGGGAAGAGGAGAGAAGGGGTGGGGTAGGGGGGCTGTGTTAGGGCATAACAGCTGTGCTCTCCAGGGAGTGAGGAACAGGTGAAGCGGAGTTCAAGCCCCGAAGAGACCTAACAGCTCCGCGCTACCTCCGGCCAAACAGAGAGACAAGTTTGGCTGCAGTGGGTGGGGGACTGGAAGTTGCGTGGACAAAATAATGACCTTTTTAGCCTACACCAAGCGCGGTGTGGTCGCTCTCTGTTCAGTAAGTCCTTGGAGCTGTGCGTTTACAGCCACGCGTCCTCCGAGGGTTGTCCCATGTTAAACTGTCTGTATGTGGTCCTGTTTAAGGCTCCCCCAGGGAGAAAGAAGGAGGTGTAAAACTTGACCCTCTCTCGAGCCAAGTATACTCCAAGCACTTGCTTTCCGTTTCTGATTAGTCTGTCTTTGGGGCTGTGCGTCCACCAGGTGTTATCCCATGTAAGACTGGCTGTTCGAGGTCCAGTTTTAAGGCTGCTGCTGTATCCTCCCTGTGTTCCCCAGGGAGGAAAGGAGGTCGACGGGCGCGAGCATGGTCGCAAGCGGGAGACAGGAGAGTCCGATGGAAGGCAACTGTGACCCAGGGGCGGATCACCGGCCACCCTGCGGTTCCCCTGCACCTGATTTCCCGGCGTTCACCGCGGTTCCCCTGCAGCTCCGACGCGAGAGCGGCCAACAAGCCAGCGCGATGACATCAGCGCAAAAATCTTTGAAAGTGGAGGGAAAAAACGCAGTCCGAGCGTTTGATTTATTATTAATATGGTTTTAATGGAGGAAGTTTACAGCTCCCTCCTTCTTCAAGAAACGATCTGAAGTCTAAAGCAGCTGCAGAAAGTGAGGGCTTCAGATCCAAAGAGAAATTTCCCCCGTTTCTTCCTCGGAGATTCTCCTCTCCTCTTTTTTCTCTTTTTTTTTCTGTTACGCGCGTACTGTTTAGGTGCCTGTCCGTGCGCCCGAAGCACCACACCGAGCCACCTTCTATTCTTCCTCTTCCATTGACGGACAGACGCGAAAACGACGTGGAAAACGAGTACAAAACACGGGAGGACAGCGGATCAGATCGTCCCCTGCGAGCGCTCTGCGACTGGAGCCTTCCCCCTGCAGCCCTGCCTCTCTGCGCGCGCGCTGATGAGGAGGCGAGAGCACAAATCTTACTTCAGTAAAACACGCACACACGCAGAACAAGATCTGAACAGCGGCAGATCAATCCACTCTTTTTCCCCACCCTCTTCTTTCTTTCTTTTCTCTCTCTCTCTCTCTCTCTCTCTCTGTCGCTCGCTTAAGTCGCACTTATTTAATCCAGACGCGATCACTCAGCCGGTGGGTCACTGATTCCCTCCCCCGGGACACCCCGTGTTTCTTTCACTGCTCTCAGCACCAGGGCGACGCTGTGAGGCTCTGGGGAGCTCTGCCTTTTCGTTAAGGTGATACACGCATCACTACCCTCATAAGCCCAAAGGCTGTGGACAGTGGGCTCTCTCCAGTGCGAAGACTGCTGGGCTGCTGAAAGTGAATCTGCTTCGATTCCCTGCTTCACGAGTGTTAGAAGTTTAGGAGGGGAGAGTGGAGACGGCTCGTTTGAAAGCGAGAGAGGGAGGTATGTAAGCATAGGGTCAGGTCCAAAAGGAACATTTCTCAGGGAATTCGGCAGCTACGCCCGCTTTAACCCCCACACCCCCCCCCCCCCCCCCCCACCAAACCCCCAGCGGGCAAGCAAAGCCAACACTCTCCCTCTTTCCCTCCCTCTCTCCTCAAACCCCCCAACCCCCCCTTTTCCTTTCTGTCTTTCTCACAGTTTCACATAGACATGCACTCACACACATGACTTTGTATTGTCGTGTTTTTCAAAGAGAAAGGTTATTGTGTTTGTGTCGGTCTGAAAGAGGGTTATTAATAGTGGTCCATCAGGGACAGTAGTTAGTCAGTGAGTTGGACTTGCAGATCAGTTATCTGGTATTCCCCACCCTCACAGACACATTCACATGGACTGGGCTGTTCTCTGTTCTGTTGATGTTCAGCTCTCCTCATTGTGACCTGGCTGGTCCTTGTCTGACCTCTCCCACCTTATGAAGAATGTGGCGTTGGAAGGAAAGTTGTTTGTTAGAGGAAGAGAGAAAGGGAGGACGAGTAGAGAGGCAAATAAGGTCCAGTATAAATCCACCTGACATTTAGAGACAAGAAAGTCTTTTCAGCATCCATCCGGCAGGCTCTAGGTGTCCACTATGCTTTATTATTGCCCTGAAGTCACCACTAGGGGGCACCACTATGGGAGAAACTCTTGACCATGCTCAATACTCACAGATTCAGTGTTAAAAAAACCAAAAAAAACCAAACAAAAAAAAAACACTGAGATGGTTAACATCTTCTGATTTGCAAAGTGCTTACAGAACCTGTTTCTAAAAAAAAAAAAGATGCATTATTCAACCATCAAGACGTAACAAAATAATTCAGGGTGGTTTGAGCTGCAGTGTTTTTTTATTTCAGAATTAGACAGTTTAAAGTTATTATATGAGTAGGTTACAGATACGTTGCCTGGTGTTTCATATATTCATGCACTGCGGTTTATAATGTTTTTGTCTCAAACATATATTAAAAATGTATGCAGCGTGGATAACTACATACATTTTACTACTATCACCATTACATATAGCACAGAAGATGTTTTGGATGGCCAATAAATTGACTATAGGTGCATTATAGTGGTCAAACCTCTGTTTTCTATTACTACCACTGTGAATAAATAAGAGTTTCTCTACAATACATTTCACTTTAAAACACACTGAATGTAATACAGTATGACCTTTTATACTGTCATCTCAAAGTGCTTTACAGATAGGTGATAAACATTATCAGTAATAGAAGAAATTGTGAGCATTTAATTAATGCTTCTTTTTGTAGAGGATGGGGAGTAGAGGATGGGTTGTTTTTTAAGGAAGTCCAGTAAGAACAACATTACTGTAATTGTCTCCGCTTGTAACAAATGCATGTTTCTCTGTGTCGCTCCGAAATAGAAAAGGCTGACCTTTAGCAATATTTATGACGTGTATAACAGTATATATCATATTATATTATGTCATAGTACAATACAGTATACCTGTCTGAACATATTGTGTATATTATCGGTATTTGTAGAACACTGACCAACTGTATGTTTCATTGTAAACAGAACAAAATTAGTTCAGTTTAACTGGATTCAGTGCAACACAGTGTGCCAAATATTAAATTAAAACCATTGTATTCATAGTTTTTGGAAGTATTTCTTAAACTGTAACTCTACTGCTTTGTCTTTCTCTGCTCTAATTAATTAGACATAGTATTGTGACATAGTGACAGTGATTTTATGATTTTTTTTTTAAGTATCGCAATACTGACGTATCACGCCAAATTTCTCAAGTGATAAAAAGGGCTGTTTTATCCAGCTGTTTTAGGGCTGTTTTAGGGCTGTTTTATCCAGCATATTAAACAGCCCTAAGATCAGACCCAGGTTCAGGTTCAGCCAAGCTTCCCATTAGCAGTTTTCTCTGAATTTTAGCACCAAGGATCAGCATTTTAGTTTTTTGGTGATTTGATGCCATCCAGTAAGAAATACTGGACACATATCCGCTTAGCCTATCATATACAAAACTACATTGTGACATTGACTATAATTAACCATTGAATTCTAGGACCACACTGTTCCTTAAAACCCTCAGAAGAAATCTTAACGACCAATGGTTTATAAATTGTTTCATATTTCATTTGGTGCTAAGCACCTTTCAAGTGATACTTCTATTTTCCCCTAGCAGCTCAGAGGAGTCTTTATGAATATATTATAGCATGATACCTGCTAATTTACAACCTATTTGAGTCTAATTTCAATAACTCGGTTCAGAAGTTCAAGCCCACATCTGGTGTGCTCCTTGTGCCTTCCCAGTAGACGTTTCAGTCAAACGGCTTCATTTGACCCCATTCTGTTTCTCATTCATTCTTTTTTTTCCCCTTCTTTATACTCTGTCTCTTTAATTCCTTCTCCTGTCTTTTTTTTTCTCTTCCTCCTTTGGCCTTTTCACACTGCTTGTGGCCAGAGTATTGATTGCCCATGTCTTTGCTTTTGCAGCTTCGGGCTATTGATCTTTGGCTGAGATGTTTTACATGCGCACACACACTTTCTCTCTCTCTCTCTCTCTCTCGCTTTCTCTCTCTCTCTCTCTCTCTCTCTCTCTCTCTCTTTCACACACACACACACACACTGGTATTGTCTTTGTTTGAGATGGCTTGCTCTGGTGTAAAAGGTGTCAGTTCTTGAGTCTGTTTTGGCTGCACGTTTGGCTGTCTCTGTCTTTCTCTCTCTGTCTTTCTCTCTCTCTCTCTCTCACTCACTCTATCGGGTCCAGCTCTGCAGGCGTTTTCTGAAGCCTGTTCAATACTGCCATTCTGTCCTGCAATTAACATCCATCAGCCCATGTCAATACGGGTCCAGCCAGACAAAGACCCAAGAGTTGCCTCCATGACTGCTACACCCATATGTGTATGCATGTGTACAAGGTGCAAGGCCCCAAAGCTGTCTTTCTCCCACACAGGCCCCATGACACACACAAACACAGCCAAGATCTGCTGCGCTTGAGCACTGGTGGTTACATCAGGCCTGCTGTAGGGCTTAGCTGAAGGTCAAAGTGTTAACAGGACCGGAGTCTGGCTGCAGGCCGACAGCTGCATACATGCTGCACTGGGCCTGGGTGCGTGTGTGTGGCGTGTGCATGCTGTGAGTGTTATTCCACACCTCTACTAGACCATGCTGTCAGCATGGAGTGAAGAAGAGACATACAAGAGAATGTTTCAAATATTCTTGTTAAGCCTAAGAACTACAGTCTCATGTGCTCAATTATTATAGCTATTTAATTTGCACATTAATGAATTATCTTCTTAGTAGTTACCAAGTAATCAATACTAGTATATAAATAAGCCTGCAGTTTAATAAGAGTAATAAAAAGAATTGTTATTGTGTTATTGTAATTTTAGAACCTTATTCATGGTAAAATCACTGAAATGCATCTCCTCAGGTGGGTTATTACTGTTGTAAAATAGTGACAACATCAGTTAGGATAAAATGCACACAATTTGAACAAATAGATTAAGTGGTTTTAAGTTGTGTTAAGTCTGTTAAACCTTTTATCTGTATAGCCTGCTTAAACCTAATTGTTAACAAAAGTAGGTTTGTATTGTACCAGTATCCCTGCTGGTCTTTACTAAGAACCGTCCATTCATAGCACAGTGGTTTTCATTGACTTGGTGCCTTAAAACATATCACAGTTGTTGTGAGGTGATCAGAGTTGTGAGCATATTGAGCATTTTACAGCGGCTTTGAAAGTGTCAGATTTGATGACAATAATCTCTTTTTTTGAAGGCAGTCGTTGTATGTTGTCTTCCAACTGCTTTTCCATGTACAGCCCACACAATACCTTGTGATGTGTAATGATCTCATGCTGCCTTAGTTTGATGGGACCAGTCAGAACTCTTGGTATTTTGCTCCAATTTGTGATTTGCTTTCAAGATGTCATCATGGAGTTCCTGGAATCTGCATCATGGAGAGATCAGTGGTATTATGTATTGAGTCATCAGAGTTCACTGGATGCCAAAGTGAATGTGGATCTGGAGTTGGGGACTGACTTTAGGTCTAAACAAGACATACACGAAACTCCCATTTAAAATAAAAAACCATGCCCAAAATGGCAAACATTAAGCTGTTATTGGTCGTAGCAACAAGTCATTAAAAAGGTAAAGTTACCTAATATGGGATAGCTTTTCCCTTTGATTTCTTTAAATGTGAAGACTCACAGACAACCTACTACAGTAAGAAGAATCTATATTTTTACATGACTTCAAACAGTTGAAAAACATTGCCAAGCTAGTTTGTATTTAATGTAAGACCAAATGTTCACAATATGATTTATATTTAGACAAAAAAACATTAGTAAAGTCACTAATAGTGACTCAGCTTTTACCGCTATGATCAGCTCCAGACTCACCACCAAGTTGGAGGATCTGGGACTTTATCCATCCCTGTGTCACTGGATCTCCAATTTCCTGACGAACCGACCCCGAGAGCAAACATGTCTCACCCACCATCACTCTCAGCAACGGAGCCCCCCATTGTTGTGTCCTAAGCCCCCTGCTGTACTCACTATATACCTATGACTGTAGCCACTTCCAGCTCTACCAGCATTGTCAAGTTTTAAAACAGTTGTGGTGGGTCTGATCTCTGTGTGATGAGAAGGCCAACCTGTTGGAGATTAAACACCTGGAGAACTGTTGCCAAGATAATATTCTCCTCCTCAGCATCAGCAAGACAAAGGAGCTGATAGTGGGCTGCAGTAAGAAGCAGAAGAGGAGCTACCACCTTGTCTGAGTAAGCAAAGCTGCAGTGTGAAAAGAGCAGACAGTTTCAAGTGCCTTGTAGTTCACATCTCGCAGAACCTGTTCTTGCCACATCAGCTACCTGGTGAAGAAGGTCCGTCAGCATCTCTACCATCTTAGACGCTTAAGGGACTTTAGGGTGCCCTCCAAGGTGTGCCGAAACTTCTACACCTGTACCATTGAAAGCATCCTATTTCCTATAGAATTCCCACAGCCTGGTTTGGGAACAACACCAAGTAGGACAGACAGGCTCTCCAGAGGGTGGTGCGTTTAGCTGAGTTCATCATTCAGACTGAGCTTCCTGACCTGTAGACCATTTACTACAAGTAATGCTGGGCCAAAGCCAGGAAGATTGTGAAGGACCCTAACCATCCCAGACTCTACTCTCTGTTGAGGTCAGGGAAGCGCTATCACTAACTACAGGCAAACACAGAGAGGATGAGCTGCTTTCTGCATGCCCTGCTCATGCTCTGAATCAAAGCAACAACTAGGACTATCTCACACACACGTCATAGTTCTTTCACTGAACATTAACCACTGATCATTTTTAAATGCTTCCTGCTCAGCTGCAGAGCATTATGTTGCACTTTCACCTTTGCACATTTTGAACTTTGCCCTTGTCTGTGTATATGTATATATTTAGTGTATATATTGTAATAAAGTTCCACACTTTATATTGTAATGAAGTTCTTACTTTTTAGCTATATCACTATATTTGCATATATTGTCACTATTCAAAAAATATGTATCAAATGGCAACTGTATAGGAGAGGATAAAAACCTAATTTAAATTTAATGGAAGTCAAGGAAACCAGACAAACAATTTTGGGACATTTCTGTTGGTCCATTTATAATGGAATTTTCACCCAATGTAAATGGCAGCTTCTACTTGACCTCATTAATATTTTTGTGACTGAATGCAATTAAATTAAAAGTTTTAGCATCTAGTATAAGGCCTTCCCATATGAGTCAAGGCTGTTGAGAGAGAAACTCCCTATTCAAGAGAAGCAATAGATAATCAAGTGACTACAAATTTTTGTATAGTAAGGCAGCATATAGTAAGGCAGCAGCAGGTTTTGTGGTTTCAGTAGTAACCTCTGTGTGTGTACATGTGTGTGCACATATGTGTATGTAGACCTGATTGGCTGGAGGACTGGTGATTACAGTTCTGAACCACAGTCTTATGGTTCTTATTAGGGAAGGCACTTGATAGAACGGCTGTTGAAGCACGTCACATCTCATCACAAAGTCGTTATCTGCAATGAAATCCCTTTTATCAGTAAGCCACCAAATTTAAACCGTTCCCCAATGTGTAAATGTATGAGACACATTACTAAGTGTCTTTGATGACGGGCCCTGGTGAAAGAGGCAAGCGGAATGTGTTCAGCGGCACTCTTTGAAATGAGAACCTGTTAGCCACTCGTACCGCAAGCATGGACAGCTGTGCAGAGAACGGGGCAGGAATTAATTAGCGACGTTCGTGTTCTGGTGTGTGTATGGTGTGTATGTTTGCCATGCAACGATGAAGGAGGTAGGAAAGAGAGAGAAAAAAAGAAGAAGAGAGCATAAGAGATGAAATATTGTTTTTATTAGCAACGATGTTGGTGGTGGGATGCCGGCCCTCACGCTCTGATATTAATCTTGGGAAAGTGAGCGAGTGCTGCTTCGTGTTTGGAATCCGTCACAGCTGTCTCATGGACTCAGGGGACATGGAGGATGAGGGATAACTTTACTTTGCTTACTTGTATTGTGCAGTTCTTGTTAAAAAAAGAGACTGCTTGAAGTGATAATTCCAGCATGCGCGGTTTAGAAAGCCACATGCAACAGCTTGTATTGTCTCTTCTGTGATCTCTTTCCACTTAAACTTATATTATTTGGTGTTGGCCTTTCAATTAGTTTTGATTTACATAGCCGCTCCACCTGGCTGCTCTAAGTTGTAAGAATGCCCAACCTCACTTTCACTGTTGGATCATCTATGCTTAAGGGGCGAGTCATGCCCAGCGAAGCTAAATATTGGACTCAATTCAGTGAGGCCTTGAGTGTAGCAGAACTGAAAGTCACTGGTAAAAGCTCATTCCCAGAGGCAAAAGCAATGCCAGTAACTTTGGCTTTCTGGTAGTTCATGAAGCCGAGTTTGCCAGGCCGTCTTCCATCCAATCAGCTGTTGTGAAAGCCATGTTCAGAAGTGCTGCTTCATTATTCATTAAGCGAACTGTGTCTCTTGACAAGTGGGACTGCACTCAAAATGTGAGTTTCATTTCAGTATTTTAATCACAACCATGCCTGTGTGTTCCCGGCCCAATTACTGCCAAGTCATCTGCCAAAATTTTTGACTGCAAAAGAACACCAGTTGCCCAGTTATTTTTTGATGCACTGACCATATGACCTATGGTTTGTATGTCCTAACAAGTTGAACACATGCTTAAGTGGTAGTAAATTTACCTCTGAAGTTCCCTGGCACTGTGACCTGACGTTCCTCCGAGAGCTCTAATGTTTGCAGCTGGCTTCAGAATTTTCAGGGAAACAGTGACAAGACAAATGAACTTGCCTAAATGGGGGGGAACGTTTTAAACCTTACCAGCAATTACTAACAGGTACAGTATACCAAGCAAAATGTTTTGGGTGCTGGGGAGGTTTAGATTGCTATGGAAGAGACTGGTAGAGATGGAAGTGTCCTGTGTCTAAAAAGTTGCACTCGTCTCAGAGAATGAATGTATAATGACATAATTAGCAGTAGGTATTGTTTTTGAACAGCTGTCTGGCTCTGAAAAAGGGTTATGGACAGAAATACCAAACTGACATCATTGTATTGCACTGCAGCAGCTGAAACTGGGGAATTTGCCCTTTGCAGCACCTGGGTAACGAAAAATAAAACAAACTTGTTTTGCTCAGTGTTATCCATCTCTGCAGATTACACCACAGAAGAGTATAAAACAGACAAAAGACAGATGAGCTATTCTTTATTTTTATTTCTTCTCATCTGCTCTGTTCTCCTCTTCTCTCTTCCCTTCCCTTGCCATACCTTCCATAATCTCCACTCATATCACTAGGGGTACGACAGAGCTGTTTCATTATTA
The DNA here is from genome assembly GCA_034552555.1 of Semaprochilodus insignis. Taxonomy (NCBI): domain Eukaryota; kingdom Metazoa; phylum Chordata; class Actinopteri; order Characiformes; family Prochilodontidae; genus Semaprochilodus; species Semaprochilodus insignis. The sequence goes on along the minus strand of CM067474.1, from coordinate 57,463,605 downwards.
CCTACTATCTCCGATATTGGGAGTCTGCCTGGGTGTATGCGTGTATTATATGTGTATATGCAGGCAGTGGTAGATTGGTGTGGGCTGGGTGGCTTGGGTATGTGCCGCTGTAAGATGTAGGGTATGACTATGTATATTTAGAATATGAGGTCAGGGCCGTGCGTCCTGCATTCCATGGACTGGATCAGTCTTGATGAGGAAACCAGATGTGGTTTGTGTTGGATTCTAAATCTTAGATGTTGTTTCTTTCCTTCCTTCTTCTCCTTCTTTGTCTTCCTTTCTTCTGCTTCAGCTTCATCCTAACCTTTTTGCTTCATGATCAAACTGTGGCTAGTTGTTCACAGCTCCCTTCTACCTCTTCTAATGCTCTCCTTCCTCCCTAACAGTTTGACTCCTCTTTTCCTGCTCATCCATCCATCTCGCAGTGTTTTTTTTTTTTTTCGGTCGTTTGCGAGCAAGCCATCCCACTGGGTAGAGGAGGAACGCTAATGTTTATGAAAGTCTTTAATGTGCTATGTAATTACTCTGGCAACACCTCCTCTCATTACTCACGCCAATAAAGCACCTTACAATGACTCTGTCAGAGAGAGAAAACGAGAAAGGCTCTCCAACTTTCCATCTCCCATTCAGACTCTCTGCTCCCTCCAACATTCTTTCTCTGATCTTTGTTTGTTCATCTTTTTTGGCCTTTATTTCTTTCATCTTCACTGTCCTCCCTAGTGTACAGCACCTTAAACCCCCGCCCTCCCTCTTCCGCTCTGTCTTCCTCTTTGTCCCTCTCTCTCTCACTCTCTGTCTTTCTTTTGCCAGCTTTGCAGGTGGTACCAAATGCTACAGTACATTTGTCTTTGGGAAAACAAAAGTGCGTTCTTTGGCTTGGTTCAGAGAGGAGAGAGTGAGGAGAGAAGAGAATGAATGGAGGTTCTGCTGAAAGAAAATGAGAGAAAGTGTGTTTAGGGTTGAATAGGCAGGGCCATTGAAAAACAGACGATTACATGTCTATGTGTGCATGCATGCAAGGCCGGTCAACCGTGACTCTTTTTCTCTATGAAGTTTTAGAACACCAAGAACACCTCAATTCCAACTCCATCCTTGCACTGAATTTTCCTTCTAACCCTTCCTTGCTGAACCCATTTTCACACTGTACAATCTATGACTCCCTAGGCTTGCAGCAGCATTCTTGGACTGGATTTAGGCTGAGCTCCCGATTAGTTGGGCTTGGCGGTGTGGAGTGGCTGGAGTCTGCTGATCCTGCACTGTATATTAAGCTCACAGAGGTTGAAGCACCTCGATCCTTTCCTCAACTCTCAGCTTTAGGGCTTATACTTACACCACAGTCCTCAAGCTGTAGAATGAAGTGGACTTAAACCCCTAAACCTACCCTCTTCTCTCTTCCTCTCACTCAGTCCTCTACCCTCCCCTGTTTCTGTGCTATAGCTCTCGTTTGTAAGGCAAATATTATAACAAATTAAGTAGCATAACAATGGGAGGGTGTGGGGCCTGACGTCAGTCTGCATTTCATTAGCATGGCTCGCTAACGTGTACCATCTGGAGGGGCCGCGGGCGAGCTCCCTGCTGCCCAACATGCTGTGGCCTAGTCCAGGTTGCCTAGTCTGCCTGGCCCCCTGTTCCTGCAGACCCCCACCAGTGGCCCCTTCATTATGTCATCTTTAATTTAGCCTTGTCGCACATCACCTGACACCCACACTGCCAGACCCCAAACTTTTTGTCTTGTAGCAGAGTGAGAGTGAGAGAGAGATAGAGAGAGAGAGAAAAAAGAGGGAGGGAGGGAGGGTGAGATGATTTTTTTTTACTAGTACAAATTCTTTCTTCTTTGTTTTTCTTTTTTCTACTAGGATCCTTCTGTCAGTATATGCTTTGCTTTCCTTCCTCCCACCTGCCACACACTGTCCCTTACAAAAAGCTGTACGAAACTGGGGGAAAAGCATACGGAAAAAATGAGAGAAAAGTAGCAAGAGAACCTGATGACACCTCGTCCATCACTTTCTCCTCTTCACTGTCACAGTGTGTTTTTTCATATGCTGAGCTGCCATCAGAGCTGGTTACTAGAGGCCACAGAAATATAGAATGTGACAGAAATATGGAAACCGACAGCCCCTTGGAACAGGCCGCAATTTTAGAAAGTGACAAAAATATGGAATGTGACAGAGTTCTGGAATACCGTGGGGGATCAGAATTCTATCCAATCACAAAACTGTACTAAGATATGGGATGTGAAAGAAATCTGGAATGACACTATTTTGGAATGTTGTAGAGAGATCGAGAGAGGGAAAAAGGAGAGTGAGTGAGGTTGAAAGTTCTCTATCAGCAGGTGGACTCAGCAGTGTTGCTAAGTAAGGTGCTGATAGGTCCTAATGAGTGTGCATGTGTTTGAACGTGTGTGAGGGGTTAGCAAATATATGCTGTAGTAAAGAGTGTGTGTGTGTTTTGGTATGTATTGCTGGGAGGTGTCTCTTATCGCTAGTGAATTTGGGGTCTCTCTCTCTCTCTGACTCTCTCTCTCTGTCTTTCTCAATCTAATTAAAGCCTATGAAATTTTCTTCCTTCATACAGGTCCCTTACTGCCATCTGAGATTTACTTAGAGTGGCTGACATTGTGAAGCTGGATAACCTTTATGAACTCTTCAAATAGGTTTCATAACAACTTCTGGATTTATTATAATTTCACTGTGCAATACAAATTTCTTGTTAGAACGGTCCACCCGAGTGTGGATAAATTGAAACCAAGGATGGATAAACTTGGTCCGTAACAATGTTCCTGTACATATATGTGCCATTTAGACTTCCTTATGCTGTTGTACAGGCATTTGTACTGTTGACCCATACACAGCTCCTCCATGAACTGATGTTGCTTTTGTCAGCATGATGCAAAGCCTGTTTTTCTCTTCTCAGAGGTCCAATCTTAATCCTTATTTACCTACTGTAGATATACATGTCTTTTGCTAACACTATCAGCATCCAACACAAGTGGTGTATTCGGAGATGACACTTTGCACTCCTGTGTTGAATTCAGGTGCGTTCAGAATTTCTGACATATTGTTTTAGAAGCTTTTTTTGTACGCATGATCTCTGATTACTGGTAGTTTCTGCACCATTTTCACCGTTCACTTTTAAATAATTGTCCACTAAAAGCAGGTTCTACATCTGAACTTCAGAGGGGATTAAGGCTGAAGAGCTGTGAGAGAGTTTTCGTGAGCTGAGCTAGGCTATGTTCTATTAGCTGTATTTCTTTTTTAACTAGGCTAGCTGGCTGGGTCATGTTAAACTGTCTTTTTGTCTTTAACAAGGTTGATCTACAATTGCAAAATCATATAAGCCCTTACTGACTTGGGAAGATGTATGTGCATGAAAGGCTGCAGCGTATCTGTTTTAAAGTGGTGTTATTGATATTGTTAATTAGTGAAACTGCAGAAAAAGTTAATCAGATTAAATCAAATTCAAGTAAAATGTTATATTGGCATATAGCTTAATTTTAGAACAATGAATTTAGAGTTTAGATTAAATGATGCGTCAATAAAATAATTGATCACCCTAAGTCTTCATGCTTTAGCCCCACTGCTGTCTGTGTATGGATTTCTGAACTCTATTCCCCTGGGCTTTTGTTGGTGAGTACCATAGCCTCAGTAAGATGAAGCAGCTGCATATGCTGCTCTGTGAGGATAGGCAGCAGCTGGAGCCTGGAGCACCCAGACCAGTGCATTTGTGCCTACAACACTCGCAAAGGGGACACATTCCTGTGAGTCGCAACACAGACCTTTGCTGTTAATTCACCTGATCCTGGTGGTTACTTTATATCAGCACTGTAGGTTCACTGTTGGCAAAAGAGGAACAGGTATTGCAAGTCCATTGTGGAAGGATGAGGACTTTCCCAGGTCTTCATGCTTGTGCAGGTGAGATGAAGTAGAGGAAGGCACCTTAAAGTCACTGCCTTATTTCTTCCACCTAATGTCCTACTGCCTCAGTTGACAACATCACCTGGTACCAGCAGTGTGGTCAGCAGTGATTTTGTGAATACCACACCTTCAATTATTCAGTAGTTTTCAGTGGTGGAAAAACTGTAATTTGGACTGGGTTTTGCAGTGAGTGCTACACAAAAAAATCAAGACCCCTCTTGCTGAACATTTAAGAGTGCAGGGCAGAGTAGGGGATAAATTATTGAGGTGGTTTGGAGTTCTGGGAGTTTGTGCCAGAATCCATGACACCCATATTTTCTAGATTTTAATGCTGTTGAGCATGTTTTAATTTTTGAATTTCCATTTGTATATTACTGTGGTATGCTTGGGATGAGCAACAACTGGGAAGTTGAACTGCAAACTGCACTGTGATTTGGGAATTGCACCAATCCTAACGAGTATCTTGAGAATTAGTGTGCATGACTGCTGAGTTAACGGAATTAATAAATGCAAGTCTGTTTGTGCCAAGTAAGAATGATGGCGACACTTGTAGTTGTAACTACTACAAGACAAGGATTTGATTAACATAATAAACAGGACAGTGAATTTAATAATCTAAGAAGCGGTAAACTTGTGACAGACATAGAAAAGCACATATACATGGGTTTAAAAATTCAGTGCATACAAATTTTCAGAAGGGAGTAGACAAAAAGTCTCCAGTCTGCATTTAAAGGCTACAACCTGTACAAAACATTGTGATCTTTCTGTAGCCTGAAAGTGGTAAAATGATGAAGACTTAGGTTGTGGTTTTCTGCCTTGCCCTTTACAGGACCGGAAATTTCTAAAGGCGCAATCACAGGGGACAAATGGTAGATTTAACATTTGTAAGGTTCTGAGTCTAGTATGCATAAAGCTTTGGAAAAGTGAATTTAAAAATGATTCTCTCCATGATGTTTTTAATGTAAAACAGAAATTTGGAAACATTACACATGTTGTGGTCATGTGCAAAACAGCAAAACTGTTCGGCAGCTGTAGAGTGGATTTTGGACAAAGTGTTCATAAAACCATAAACCTAGTATTGTATCCACGAAATACTGTAAGACTAGAGAAAAAGCTTTATTGAAATTAAAGGTGACCAATAATATTATCTAAATGTCTAGTGTATATCTCAGTCCCAAAGGGCCTCATTATATTATAAAGTTCTATGTCAAGCATATAACACCAGAAAAGCAAAGCAAGTTTTTAAATGATCCTTTTTCATATTGTTCCATATAAAATAGGCCATCTTGTATGAGTTTCCTGAGAAAGAAGGGACTGTGCTTGCTCTCTTGATCTTGATCGAAAGGCAAAAGAGACAATGAAAAATGTCTGTTGTTCATTAGATATTTTCACTATGAAAAAGAAAAAAAGCTTATAAGCGAAACCTTACTCTTGTGGACATACATACAATCCCAATTCCACAAAAGTCTGGACAGAATGTGAAATGGCAATAAAAACTGAAAGCAGTTATAATAAAATTTTGTTTTACCTGTATTAGATTGAAAACAGTACAAAAACACACAAAAATTGTTCTACCTTGTGAAACATAATGTTTTCTTGTAAATGCATGGTATATTTTACACTTCATAATCCGTATTTCATTGGAGGCAGACAGTTTAACAACTGTGCAAGTTACCCACCAACAAAACCCACATACCATGACAAATCCTGACAAAAATATGGATTCGAATCATCATTGTTTATGAAGGACTAAGGCTCACCCATGGGTGACTGCACCACTGGTTCCAATTAGAATGTGTTGCTGCTCTTAATTTAAGAATTAGTTTACTTCTACAAAAAAAATTTAAGAAATTATCAAATTGTAAGTTGTTCTGGACACTTCTGGGGACTGAAGTACAACTGATGTTATAAAATGTTCTTCTGTGCATTGCATGCAATTGGACATTTCCAGCAGAGAGGTCTCCAAATCCTACAGAGTGTTGTTTTAAAGATGTGTTAGGGGATTGCCTAATGAACCATATTTATTTCTTCTTCTTCAAAGTCCCTCAATTTTTAAGATGTCGACCTCATTCCAGTTCTGCAATGTTTGGTCTGATTGGGAATGGTGTGCTTGCATATGGCTTTTTGTTCTGACATATGGCTTTCGGAAAAGCTTTGTTAAATTTGAAAAATTTCCCTCCTTAAGAATTAATTGGATGGAAAAGTGCACATCCATCTACTAATAACATTTTCTTTAGTAGTTATGATTGTTTCTTTAGTAGTTTCTAGTTATGATTGTGTTCATATACACAGTACAAGGGTTGTATCTGATTGTTCTGTCTTGTCTGCAGGTGGTTTACAATAAGCTCTGTGTTATTAGCTTCAGTTTTCCCACTTTAAATTTGTTATAGCAATGTATTGGATAATGTAGGCTAAAATTTAAAAAATGCAGCTGTTGCGATTGAAAATTGCACTCTCTTAAACTGCAGTTTTCATATAAAATCGATTATTCTTTTAGCCCTACCTTCAGTCCTACAGCCCTTTTTCCATAAGCATTGTTTTATCAACTTAATTCTTCATATAATTTCGTTGATTCAAACAGTTTACTGTACTTACTGTAGTCACTTTCTTTACTGTATTTTGTACTGATCACTTTACCTGTCCTCCAGAAGTGTGGGCAACTTGGCTTTTAGTTGCATACCCTTTACTTACATTTCTAAAATGTACTTGTTTTTTCCCAATAAATGCTTTTGTCATTTTGCTTCTTTAGCAGAAGAGCATGTTTTTTGCTCACAGTAGAAATATCTGGTGATAATGGGTATTTGCTTACGAAATTCTGCTATGAATGCTTTTCTGGAACTTAGATAGGGGTGAAGTGTAGAGACCTCAGGGGGTGTCTAACAAGTATTTTTCCAACTTTTTTTCTTTTGCATTGATTACATTGCTTTAAGAATTCTATTTCATCATGTTCAATATATATTTACAGGATGTTTGTGATAGTATAAGAGTAAAACTAGCAAACATTGCAATTTTAACTACCATAAGCAATACAGTCGGAAAAATGTGTCACAGAGACTCATAACACCCAGTACGGAATGTATTAGCCAGTAAACCAGTAGGAAAGAGTTTAAAGCATGGTCTCTCCTCCAAGTTTCTGTTATTGTGTAACTTCTTTTCTTGGGGCTGTAGAATTCTCAAAGCAGTCCTAACTGGACAGCATCATTAGCTTTATAGGCTATTATTTATAGACATAGTACTGCTTAAAATAACCTCAATTGTTGTTTTGTCACAGTCACTCAAGTGCCCCAGCAGTTCTAAAATGCAATATTTTTTGTTTTAGACATGACAAGGTGCCACTGTTATATCAAGGGAAAAAAACTGTAATGGGAAAGTATCACATTGGTGTAAATGCACTTCTGAAAGGGTCCAGACACCACTTTCAGTGAATGACTTTGGTTTTACATTTCTGCAGACTTTTGAATACACTTTTTGCAGTGAGTATATCTACAGGAGCGTATTATGAAATGGGCCATTGAGCCAGTTGTGTTAGAGTTTACTCTTTAATGACTCCTTTCGCTTGAAAGAAAAAGAGAGAACAAAATTGTGAATTAAATAAAAAAAAATCTTCATATTTTACAGAAATACACAAACTATCATGAAGTAGACACTGTAAGATATTACACATAAAAATATATATTCTCAGAAATATATTTTAGTTTAAAGTCTTTCATGTTCTTTTATTCACCAAAAACGCTTGGGACCCTTGCAAAACCATGATCTATCTATGCATATCTACTTTGAAGCTAACCGACATGGTTTGGAAATCTCGGTTTGGTACAGTTTTGGTAGAAGGGGACCTTTACCACTGCACATGGGAGCATAGTTGATGATATGTACATTCCAAACACTTAGGTAAAGTTTTAGGTGCCTTCTGTTTTTGCCTCTAGAGGTGATGCAGTCACATAGTTTGATGTGTTTGGTGTGTTTCTGCACACATACCTTACAGTTGTCTAATGATATCGACACATCATTCTTGTCCAGTCCAATCGCTTTTGTAGTTCACTGGTTTGATTTGAAATAAACAGATGGGTCTTCTTGGTCCTCCTTGTCCTGTGTGTCATTTGCTATAGTGCAGTTGGCTCAAAGCCAATCAGCTAAGGTTTCCAGGTGAAACCTTAGCTGCTTGGCTTTTTTGAAAGTTGGTTTTACATTAAGTAAATCAATCCTTGTTCATAGACCATACCATACTACGACTGTATGCACCACACCACAACATCTGTACCGTGATGGACAAATACTTCTACCCTTACACCTCTACTAACTAGACGAAATAGTTTGATCAAACAGCAAAAATAACTGTTGTACACACAAATTAAGATTTTTTTGTCTATTAGTTAAAACAGAGTGATGATTTTTTGTGGCTGTATGTGTGTGTATTTTGTCATCTTACACGTCTTCAGTAGCAGTGTGTATGTGTGTGTTGTCTGTGTGTTTAGTACTTTACCAGTGTTCCTTGGCTTGTGCTAAAGTTGTCTGTTTTTTCAAAGGCGTTTGTCGTTTATGACCATAATTTTCCTGCTCGGATGACTGAAATAGTGTGAAAATCCATTCACACCCAACACATACACACTCTCACACATGCACACACTATCCACAGTCAGTCTTGTTAGTTTTGAACGTTTTCCATGGTATTGGAATATGTTGGTTTGGCTGTAACATTGCTGCTAGTAGATGGTTTATGCACATCACTGTTTATGAGAATAACTCCTGTTTAACAAAAACAAAGTGTTGTTTTTTTCACTGCTGCATTGTATCACCTGAAACATGCTCAAACAGATGATAATGGTAAAAATCTGGTAATGCTTTGTTGTTGTGGGGAATATTTTATGAGACATAATTGTGGGTACCCTTTAACACAATTTATTGGAAAACACATATGCTTAAAGTAGAACATAGAATTCCATATGCATAAAGAATATTTATGAATTGGTGCAGTTGCACACAAGCCATTATGCATGAGAAGATCATACAAACTCTGTCTTTTTTGTGTCTTTCCTACACACACATACACACATGGGTTTGTGAGCTGCAGCTGAAGGCCCAGCTGCAGCAGTGATGTCATCGCTTGCTGCCACTTTGCTGATTGGAACTCTTTATTGGAAGCAGAGCACTTTGATTTTGCTTCAAGTGCTGGTAACGGGCCTTGCACACACACATATAGTGCTGCATCGCTCTGACAGTTTGTATCATGACTTCAGTGTCCGGCACCTAGAAGCAAAGGCTGTTTCTACAGAAGCTCTCTGTAGTACGAACAGTGCTAGCGGTGTGGTAGCCTCAGCCTTGGGGTCAGCGATGTGTACATCTCTCACCGTCTTACTGTGACTTCCAAGCTGAAATAAACGGTGTATGTGTGTGTGAGTGACTCCCCCGCAGGGCTGTGTATTCCCTCTCTTGGCTTGTCGTCTGTCTTTCCAGGCTTTGAAGACAGTTCAGCCTGCTAATAAAAGACAGGTCTCCACCACAACAAAGGGCCCAGTGCCCAGACTCAATAAACAATTTATTTCGTTTTCTCCCCCTCCTCATTCTCTCTCTCTCTCTCTCTCTTTCTCTCCCTTTCTCTCTCTCCCTCTCTCTTTCTCTCCCTTTCTCCTCCCTCCCTCCTCCACCCCCCTGCCTGTCCTGTGTTTTTTCACTCTTGGCTTGAGAAGAAATATGTGCACTTGCTATGTTTTTTCCATGTGATCACAGAATGCTCTGGAATAGATTAGCGCAGGGAGGGAGCAAGCAAGGGGTGAAAAAGAGCAGGGGAGAGAGAGAGAGAAGAAGAAGAAGAAGAAGAAGGGAAGGAAAAGAGGGAGGGGTGGATAGAACACAGGAGCAGGTAACCGGGGTAACCTTGTCCAATAGGGAATAGGGTGTTGTGAGTGTGCACATGTACACGTTTAAACCCTTGCTAGACGCAGGCATAGTACTGACCCAGCAGAAATTCTTGAGCTGACCAAGCAATTGCACATAAAAAGGGATAGAGAAGAGTTTTCTCGTTTTGTCTCAAGCAGGTGAAAGCATGCCAACCTGTTCCTCTGCCTCTCCTTCTTGCTCTTTCTTACTTTCTCTCTCTCTCTCTCTCTCTCTCTCGGTTGGTACTGGCAAAGGAATATGACCACAATCATGCAGCTCAAAGTAAATAAATGGCAGTTTTTTGGGATATTTCTCCTGGAGAAGAATAACAGAAGCATATGTTTGTGTGTATGTGAGTGAGTGTGTGTGTGTCAGAGTGATTCTGTGAGTGTGTGTGCCTGTGTGTGACTGTAAACCACAGTCTTATTGGAGCTATTAGGCAGCTGGCATAAGAGCACAGCAGAGAAGGACCAGATGGGCATCTGCGCATACGCATCTACACAGTCTCTCTTTCCTCACTCATCCTCAAACCGAAACCCTCTGACAAGTAGGCTTACAGAAAGCGGCATACACGCATGATCATTCAGATCACTCATACACACGCACACAGATGTGCTGCTCATGCACAGCTGTCCCTGGTATCATCATGCACTGTGCTCTCTCTGTCATTCCTCCATCTCTTCATGTAATCCTTCTTTCCATTCGTGCATGTCTGTGAGCTCGTTTGTATTTAAGACGTGGCTGTAATACATCACAGCCATCTGGTGTTTTGGTTCTTGTGAAGTTGTTAAGGATCTCATGTATGTCTTTGATATGCACCTTACACCCAGTTCACACATTTGCCACTCAAGAAACTCTTTAGAACCCATTTAATTCAGCATAAGACATTCTTAAATATAAAGATGACAAAAAGGTTCTTTGCATGATGCTATTACTTCCCTAAAATATTTTCAATTGATGTTTCTTTAGAGAATTGTGTGTAAAGAAAATACACTGCAAAAATTATGCAACTTATAAAAATGTGTTAACTTGTGTGTTAACTTACCTGTTCAAGTTAAAAAGTATATCTATTTTTTAACTGTTTTTATATCATGTAAATATTCTAGGAAGAACCTTAATTACAATATGTCGAACCTTTACATTGTGTAAAGGTTCTTTAAACCTTCAAAAGGCTCTTCAGGCGACCAAAAGTAGTTTTTCTATGACATCACTCAATGACCCAGGGCACCTTTATTTTTATAGTGCATGGGCGAAATAGTGCTATTGCAGCTATTCCAATTGAGATACGCCTTGCAACATATTAAAAATGCATCAGTGTGTCAGTAATGTAATATGGTTAAATATATGATGCACTATTTGGACCAAAATAACTGACTTTTGTTTGGATTATATGAATGCATAAATTAATCAGAACCTCCACAAACAGTCATCTATGGGCCAATTGCATCAACAGGTCTGTAAGCTCAGTCAGCTGTAATTTTCTGGGCATAACTTTAAGTTAATTGCAGCAACTGGTCAAAAGCTACATTTTCTAGCAGATTAAATAAATCTAGCAGGGAGTAGGTGTAAAGTCACGTTAATGTTACTAGGCTATAGTAATTTCAACACAATATTTCGATCCTTGTGTATCGATTCCGTGCATGGGGTGTGCAGCAGTTATGTTTACTACCTTATATGTGTAACAGCATTAGATGATAAGCTTACTATGCTACAGTGCATGCAAAATATAGACATATCACTTTGTTTAGACTGACTGTTTAAAAAGAGCTATCACATGTCTGCAAAAATTCTTATCTAATATAAACCGTCATTTCAACCAAAGTAGATAATTGTTGTGATTGGAAATTTCTTTATCTTATTTTGTTCTATGTGTCTATTATTACTGTTGATCCATCAGTATGGCTTTATTTTGTTTTATGTGTTCATTATTATTGTTTATCCATCAGTATGGCTTTAAGCAGACTGTATAGTTGAATTAATGTGGAATTTTACTGCCATTAGCTGCTTCTGTTTTTCTATAATTTTTAGAAGCATGAATTGGCATGTTAGTATAGCCAGTAGTAGGTTTACTTATTAGATTTTAAGAAAATAAACAATGCTGTAAGTCGCCATACAGTTGTGTGTGCAATGGACTCTAATTTTTGGACACTGTGTGATGTGACACTTCCGCTGTGCGGCCTTAAGTTGCACCTAGATGTAGCTGTGGTTGGTTCAATAGGCATAAAGCCCTCATTGAAAAATAATATTCTGTCTATGCCTGAATCAGCAGTTTAAAGCAAACCCTGGAACTGTTTTTTTTTTTTTAAATGCCTATACTGCTTTTTTGTGATTGATCACATTTGCGTAGTGCAGCTTTGTGCATGATCACTATTGCAAAGTGCAATATGGCAATCACAATTAAAAAGTGCTATATTTTTATAGTCTTAATCCTTATTATCTGTAACTTGTGTAACTTGTGAGATCCCCTTTTCAATCTTCTTTCTCAGCCCTACACCTGAGAAGGCTGCTTCCAGCAGAGTGAGGACCTACAGCCCAGGTGTTTCAGCAACAACATCATCATGATAGTGGAACATATTTACACACACTTTTACAGCATTTTTACAGTGTTGTTAAGGCCCTTACAAATTGTGTGCCTCAAACCTTTTCACTACACTTGGCTTTTATTTACAAAGTTTGTAATGACTTTTGCTCAGACCCTGCCCCCATCCCCCCAACCCCTGAAACAACTGTCATCTATAGTAGCACTTAAACTCATGTAGAAAAGCATTGTGGCAGTATTGTGTAGACGTTTCCTTTGTGCTGTGTAACGTTGCCACAATGTTCCCCTCAGTCTGGGATGTGGCTTGACTGCGCTTTTGGGGTAGCAGTAAAACAAGCGGCTAATGACACCCCACGCCACCACAGCAAAGCAACACGCGTCACACACACTAACCCAGGAAATGCTTTGGTTGGCCACAGGGTAATCGTGACTGTCCCGGGCAATTTGAGCAAAGCGAGCAGCAGAGCTGCTTCACACACACAAACACACAATACCCCAGAGCTGCACGCCAAGTCCAGAGGAGCTGCAGAGTGCTGCACTTGTCTCTGGCTGGCTGAGGGTCAAACACCAAAGACAGGCAACCTGTGGTGGTCAGAAATGATCAAAAGTAAATGCTTTGTGGCCTCTTTTTTGCCTTAAATACATATGGTCTCTCTCTGACATTTTTTCTCTTTGCTATTTCTTTCTCTGTTGCTCTGTGTCTCTCTCTTTCTTTCTCTGTCTGCTTAGCTGATGCTGGTGGAAAAGTAGAAATTGAAGCAGGGAGAATTTTAGCTAAGTCAGGTCTTCTCTTAGCCTCTCTGTTTGTGCCATCTGACTTTTTTCATTGGCATGGAAAATGAGACCAAAGTTGACGGGGTTCTATATATATGGATGTATATATATGAACTGTGTTTTATGTGTGTGTGTATATATATATATATATACTGCTCAAAAAATTACAGGAGCACTTTTTTAATCATATAGTATAACATGAGTATAGCATCAACTCAGTTCAACTTCTGGGATATTGTTCTGGTCAGTTAAGTAGTAGGGGTGGTTGTTAATCAGTTTCAGCTGCTTTGGTGTTAATGAAATTAACAACAGGTGCACTAGAGGAGCAACAATGAGACTACCCCCAAAACAGGAATAGTTTAAAAGGTGGAGGTCATTGACATTTTATCCCTCCTCATCTTTTCTGACTGATTTTTCACTAGTTTTGCAGTTGGCTTGGGTCAGCGTCACCACTAGTACCATGGTGCGGTACCTGGACCCTACAGAGGTTTCACAGGTAGTCCAACTCCTGCAGGATGGCAGATCAGTACGTGCTATTGCCACAAGGTTTGCTGTGTCTCCCAGCACAGTCTTAAGAGTATGGTGGAGATTCCAGGAGACAGGCAGTTACTCTAGGAGAGCTGGACAAGGCAGTAGAAGGTCCTTAACCCGTCGGCAGGGCCGGTATCTGCTCCTTTGTGCAAGGAGGAATAGAACGAGCACTGCCAGAGCTCTACAAAATGAATTCCAGCAGGCCACTGCTGTGGATATGTCTGACCAAACAATCAGAAACAGGTTTCATGAGGGTGGCCTGACGTCCTGTAGTGGGCCCTGTGCTCACTGCCCATTTGCCATAGAACACCGGAATTGGCAGATCCGCCACTGGCGCCCTGTGCTTTTCACAGATGAAAGCAGGTTTCACCTGAGCATATGTGACGTACGTGACAGGGTCTGGAGACGCCGTGGAGAACCTTATGCCGCCTGCAACATCATTCAGTATGACAGGTTTGGTGGTGGGTCAGTGATGGTCTGGGGAGGCATATCCCTGGAAGGACGCACAGACCTCTACAGGCTAGACAACGGCACCCTAACTGCTATTAGGTATCGGGCTTAAATCCTTGGACCCATTGTCAGACCCTGTGCTGGTGCAGTGGGTCCTGGGTTCCTCCTGGTGCACAACAATGCCCGGCCTCATGTGGCGATAGTATGCAGGCAGTTCTTGGAGGATGAAGGAATTGATACCATTGACTGCCCCCCTCACGCTCGCCTGACCTAAATCCAATAGAACACCTCTGGGACATTATGTTTCGGTCCATCTGACGCCACCAGGTTGCACTTCAGACTGTCCAGGAGCTCAGTGATGCCCTGGTCCAGATCTGGGAGGAGATCCCCCAGGACGCCATCCGTCGTCTCATTAGGAGCATGCCCCAATGTTGTCAGGCATGCATACAAGCATGTGGAGGCCATACAAACTACTGAGTACCATTTTGAGTTGCTGCAATGGAATTTCGGTTAAATGGACTAGCCTGCTGCATCATTTTTTCACTTTGATTTTCAGGGTGTCTTTGAATTCAACCCTCTGTAGGGTGAT
>CM067474.1:57434686-57448701 GCA_034552555.1 Semaprochilodus insignis | reverse complement strand
TCCCAGCACAGTCTTAAGAGTATGGTGGAGATTCCAGGAGACAGGCAGTTACTCTAGGAGAGCTGGACAAGGCAGTAGAAGGTCCTTAACCCGTCGGCAGGGCCGGTATCTGCTCCTTTGTGCAAGGAGGAATAGGATGAGCACTTCATGAGGGTGGCCTGACGTCCTGTAGTGGGCCCTGTGCTTACTGCCCATTTGCCATAGAACACCAGAATTGGCAGATCCGCCACTGGCGCCCTGTGCTTTTCACAGATGAAAGCAGGTTTCACCTGAGCATATGTGACGTACGTGACAGGGTCTGGAGACGCCGTGGAGGACATTATGCCGCCTGCAACATCATTCAGTATGACAGGTTTGGTGGTGGGTCAGTGATGGTCTGGGGAGGCATATCCCTGGAAGGACGCACAGACCTCTACAGGCTAGACAACGGCACCCTGACTGCTATTAGGTATCGGGCTTAAATCCTTGGACCCATTGTCAGACCCTGTGCTGGTGCAGTGGGTCCTGGGTTCCTCCTGGTGCACAACAATGCCCGGCCTCATGTGGCGATAGTATGCAGGCAGTTCTTGGAGGATGAAGGAATTGATACCATTGACTGCCCCCCTCACGCTCGCCTGACCTAAATCCAATAGAACACCTCTGGGACATTATGTTTCGGTCCATCTGACGCCACCAGGTTGCACTTCAGACTGTCCAGGAGCTCAGTGATGCCCTGGTCCAGATCTGGGAGGAGATCCCCCAGGACGCCATCCGTCGTCTCATTAGGAGCATGCCCCGATGTTGTCAGGCATGCATACAAGCATGTGGAGGCCATACAAACTACTGAGTACCATTTTGAGTTGCTGCAATGGAATTTCGGTTAAATGGACTAGCCTGCTGCATCATTTTTTCGCTTTGATTTTCAGGGTGTCTTTGAATTCAACCCTCTGTAGGGTGATCATTTTCATTTCCATCAAACGATGTGGCATCCTTTTATTCCTAACACATGACCCAGTCCATATGAGGAAAGATATTCTGCATGATTTTTTTCCCCCATTGAGATCTGATGTGTTTTCAAAGTGTTCCTTTAATTTTTTTTATGCCTTTTAACACCTTTACAAATTTTATTTAGTCAATCTTTGTCAAATATGAAAATATTAAAAATTTTAATATTAGTAGTTTTAATGTCAAGCAATCCCGTGTGACAAACATACTATATATATATTATATATTTTTTCGACAAAAAAAGTTGTTGCAGAAATAGTTGCACCCAAAAGGAATCAACTGACAGGAATGAAAGTTGGTGGGTAGGTTTGACATTGTGAGACATGCAAAAGATTCAAGCTTTACGCTTGGCCGCACACGTGAAGCAAGGATGGCCTTTATTGCTGTACCTGACTAACTAAACAGCCATGACTGCGGACATTCAGTGAGCAGTGATGCCCTCCATAAGTCATCCTGTTAGTGCCAGCATTATTGGCAGACAACCATGGTCAGCGCCAAAATGAATAGTTAGTTGTTACACATCACACATCCAAATGGCCTGGTGTCACTTCACCTCCACCCCTGCCGCAAAATCTACAGGAACTGCGTGAGAATATTCAAGCTGCATGGGATGGATTATTGCAGGACACCATTTGGAACCTCTACAACTCCATTCTGAGATGTCTGGCATGTTGCCTTAGCAGACATACTTAAACATACGCCACACTGAGAGACACTACTTCTGTATGTGTAGCTTAATAAGTATTGCCCATATCAGTCTAAATTTATTGAAGGTTCCTGGTAACCTTTATCTTCCTTCCCAATAGCATTGCAATCCAATACTTCCTTCTGGGCGCAACTGTTCTTTTGATGATGAGTGTGTATACATTTGTATGTGTGTGTGTGCGTGTGTGTGTGGACGTGAGCACACTGTGCGATCGTTCTCCTCTCTTAATATGTTTTGTCTGGGCTTCTGTAGTGTGTCTAGGGTGTGAGAAAGAGAGCTGTTCTGCATTCTAGTTTTACTGTGAGGGATATTTTGGCCACTGAATGTGTCTCTGTGTGTAATCTTTAGGGGTCATCAGTAGTTTACCTTCAGAGACACAACACAATCCTGTGACTGGGCCCTCAGGTTGTGGCTAAATGAAAAGAAAATTGAGAATTGTGTGTTAAATGTTTGTTAAATAGATTCCACCTAATAGAAGAGACATAAAATGCAGTCAAGTAACATGACAGACATTTCTAAAAAGAATAAAATTTCTTTTTTTTTAAAAAACATTTCTAAAAAAAGTCTGACCCACTTAAAAATCTGTCACTAAAAGTTTCCACAAGGAGAGAGAGAGGGAGAGAGAAAGTGAGAGAGAGAGAGAGAGAGAGAGAGAGAGAGAGACTGACTCTGCACATTTGAACCTGTCAGTTTCACTCAGAGGTTAAATTCTACACACATGCCCACAGGAAGATCAAAAACATCCAGTCAAGCCAACTAGCAAACTAGCATCTTCTGTACACAGTGGACTAATAGACCTAAACATAATAAAACACTCTTGTAAACAACACACACACTCACACTCACACACACACACACACACACGCACACACACACACACACACACATACACACATGTCCAAGCCTAACAAACTAGCCCTGCATTAGTTTGATGTAGTAGGAGAATTTATTAGAATTAATACTGAAATAAAAGACAAGTTATGCACTTCAAAAATGCCAAACAGACTTCTTTTAAGGGATGCGTTAGATGATCCACTTTTTATTTTCTAAATAACCTTTTAGTTGATTCTTTCAGACTTCTGTAGATCCCAGACCCTCCAAAAGTTAAAAAAATACAAACAAACAAAAAACATATTTCTCATGTGCATCTAAAATGACAAAGGCATACTTTTTGAGGAGACCAAATATAAGATAATCCATTTATAGACGGAAAGCAAAAATAATAGGTGAAAAAAATGTCAAAGGAGTTTACAGATCATTACAGAATAAAGAGAAAAGTTAACATACAAACGGTGTAATACCTGGTAGGCCACCGCAACTGTCAATATCAAATAAAGAGTACTTAAAGTATAAATAACTTTACATAATTATCATTATTATGCATTTATAGCATGGGGGCCAATCTCAACAAAATTTGATAGACATTTTTAAATGAGATATGAAAGTGTGTTTAACATTGAAAGAACCTCCAAGTAGTGAAATGGTTCTCTACCAGAGAGAATGGAAGAGAGATGGAGGGAATGAATTAATCTATCATGGCATATTCAGAACAGGTCTGATGAACTGTTGGACAGTGATGAGATAAAGGAGAAAGTAAAAGGTAAGGAAAATGAAAAGAATGACTACAGACAGGCAGAAGAGCAAAGAAGTGATAAAGAAAGGTGAAATGATGATGAGGTAGACTGATGAAGGACAAACAGAGAGATGGGAGATGAATAGTGACTAGGAGTAGCAGTTGTGGAAAACAGAGAGAGTGATGTTAGTGGAGATAGAAGAACATCTGTACTGGTCACAAACTCTCCACTACATGGCAAAGCACAACTTAGAGCCACCAGGCATGTGTCTTGTGTACTGAATTTGCACAGGGTTCTTAGGAGTGATGCCATAGAATAACTATGTTTGGTTCCCTTAAAACCTTTAAATGAATGGTTCTTAACAAACAAAGACATGTCAGTGTGAACGTAAAGATTCTATACCATTTAGAGAATTTTATTGGGACCATACCTCCAAGTAAAGAACTGGTTAAGAACCTTTATTTGCAAGATTTTATCCTCTTTTATCAATCCATCCATCTATCCATACAGTACTCCATATCCCTCCACATCTCTACCCTCCCTTCCTCTCTCTTTCCCTCCTTCTCTTTCTCTGTCTCTCCCCTCTGTCCTGTCATACTTTAATCTCTGGCCAGACATGCCCAACTGGAGCCTATTACCATTTTTTTCTCCTTCTCTCACTCACTGCTGTCCTCCGTTTTCTTTTTTCACTTTCTCCCCTTTCTTTCTGTTTGTTGTGTAAATTAGATTTGGGAGCTTTGGAGAGCACACAGATTCCTGAATGTTTATCTCTCTGTCTTTCTTTCCCTCTCATTCTTATCTTTCTCTCCCTTATTTTCATTCTCTCTCTAATTCTCCTTCTCTTTTACATTCTCTCTCTCTCTCTCTCTCTCTCTCTCTTTTTGGGTGTAATGGGGGAGTGATTAGTGAACACATTCAGATTTTCCTTCCATGTACTCTGCCAGTGAAACGCCCGTATGCCCACGACACAGAGGACCGCGGTGCCAGGGGAGCGGGAGTGTGCCGTGTAAGTGGCTGGTGAAAAACGTTGTAAGTTGTTGACTGATGCAGCTGTAAAGTCTTGCATTGATATTTATGTGGCATGAGCCACTTGTTTGCTCTAGTGCAGACAGTGTGCACACGTGAACGCATGTGTTTTGTTGCATTTCCATGTGGAGAATGTGTGTGGGGTGTATAAACTGTGCGTTGGTAGTCGTGGGAACTTTAACATTGCATTTTGAGGCCCAGATGTGCTGCTTGGTGCAATGAAACCTGACCCCCCCAACACACACTCACACACACACACACACACACACACCCATGCTCCCCCAACCCTACCCACCCAGAACTCTGCATTAAGACACATGTGGAAGCAATTCAGTCGATGCCCTGAGCAGGCAAGCCCTCACACTCTCTGACACACACACACTCATACACATAACATATCCATAGCTCAGTCATTGCGTATACTTCACAAACCTGCCTGCACACACACGGCGCGTGGGAGCCACACACAGGCACGTACATAAACATACATTGCGCACGCAGATGTACGTAAACCGCCATGCTTCACTTCACGTCGATACATAAACACACAGATGCAAGAACAAGAAACACACGCTTGTGTTCAATGCACCATCATGCGCTGTTGAACACTTGCTGCAGCTTTACAATACGATCAAATGAGAAAAGTATGTTAAGAACAATGGTGAGGTATTTATCTCTATTTTCAGGTTATGTGTGTGTGTGAATGTTCAGAGGTTTGAGTCATATCCCAGTAGACTCAAGTAAGTGAGCACCTCAGGGTCTTGCAGGACTGTGTTTTTAGGCCTGTTGTTTTTGTTTTTGCACCTGGTTACAGGGAACTCAAAGTGAATTAACAATCCGGTGATGTAGCCAGTACCTAATTTATGGATAAGCTAACGTCTTTTGTAATGCTTCAGAGCAGCTGGCCAAAAAATGTCTGGAGCCTCGAGGAGACAGAGTTCTCACCTATCACAATGAATTAAGCTACAACTGAAGTGAGTGCAGAACATGCAGGCACTGCACAGGCTTAGGGACTAGAGCAGAGAGAAGCAAAGAGAGGGGAACAATCTTAATCTGATCTTTAAAAATAGAGTAGAGCTATAGAGAGGTACCATGTCCATCTAAAGGCTAATTGATTGAAATGAGAGAGAGACAGACAGACAGACAGACAGACAGACAGACAGGCTAAAAAAATGGAGTAGAGCTAAATTGAGGTACCATGTCCATCTACAGGCCAAATGTTTAAAATGAGAGAGAGGTGGAGAGAGAGAGAGGTGGAGAGAGAGAGAGAGAGAGAGAAAGAGAGAGACCAACAGAGAGGCAAAGTCTAAAAAAATAGAGCAGAGCTAAAGAGGGGTACCATGTCCATCTACAGGCCAAATGATTGAAACGAGCGAGAGAGAGAATGTGCAAGTGCACGTATGTAAGAAAGAGAGAGAGGGCAGGGTTGTTTTTGATATAGCCAAAGTACAGAAACAAGCCAATTTCTGTAATTTAATATTTCACTGCTTCAACATCTGGAGCTGCATATAAAAATGGAAAATGGAGGGGAGGAATGAGAGAATGACATAGAGAGAGAGAGAGAGAGAGAGAGAGAGAGAAAGAAAAGCAAGTGAGATGAAAATACACCCTCCCTCCTATAGAACAGACCTTCTAATCCTCCTATTTTTTGTTTTCTCTCTCTCTCTCTTGCTCCCTCTTGCACACATTAGAAACTGTATTTACTCTCACAAAACAGTGAATCCGGTAGTAAAGACCTTTACAACACGCAAACAAACAATCCATGTTTATTACTTTCCTCTTTGGTCATTTCCACACACGCTTTGTAAGCCTCTTTTACCATAAGTGGGAAGGTATGGTGGGTGTAACACACATATGCAGTGTGTGTAGTCGTCTCTTGGCATTAGTGCATAGGTGATCTGGGTGTGATTATTGCTTGGCTCTGTCAGTGCTGATGATGACATTCAGTACTTTGTGTGTGCGTATGTGTGTTTTCCACTGTGTACAACTCCAAATCAGACTACACTTTATAACTACAATTATCACCACTCTACCATGCTAACTAATAAAACCATTATGACCATTATTCATTACTGAGCCTGAGGTTTCTACTTACGAACCGGAATACTCAATATTTACCACTTGTGCAATTATGCTGACCCGTGCTGCCTCTCACGCTAAACAATTATGACTACTATAGCCATCTTCCCCCTGAATAGCAGTATGCCTCTTCAAACAGTCATCTCTTTGTGTGTGAGCATGTGCTGAGTGAATTTATGTGTGTAATTTATGAATCTATCGATTTTCATTGTTTATGCTCTGATTGCCTCTGATTGGATTCGCTACCAAATGAGAGCAGCTGTGTTTGAATAAGTAGATATAAAGTCAAGGGTATGTGTATGTGTGTGTGTGTGTGTGTGCCCAGATTGTGCTAATACTCTCTCTTCACTCACGTCAGTGTGTGTGTGTGTGTGTGTGTGTGTGTGTGTGTGTGTGTGTGTGTGAGTGAGTGTGAATGTGTGTGTGAGGATAAGTGTGCGTCTGTGTTCGTGAGAAAATGCAAGTATGTCTGTTAGAGTATGTATACATATGAGACAGGAGGAGAGGGGGATAGTGAGAGAAATGACAGAGTCACAGTGGAAAAAAGTGGGGATAGACAGCAGGAGAGAAATAGAGGTTGCGAAAAAGACAGAACATTGGCATGGGTCGAGGGGGTGTAACATGATCTACTGAACTTATTAGTGCTGTCAAGCAATGTGAGCAGAGAAAGACAGAAAGAAAGAGAGGAGAGAAAGGTGGAGGGTGTCAAGCAGACTTAGACGTGAGCACGTATTCCAGCACAAGATTATAAGATTCCCGCAAGTACGGAGCAGACGTGTCATAACAGCGCGCATACACACACATGCACTTAAAGACGAAAAAGGAAATTCCTCCAGTAACAGGTGGGCGGGGCAAGTTATATCAGTCAGACTTATTTGATTGCATCTGCAGTACATTTGACCAATTAAAGAACTGCTGTTACATAACATTCTAGAAGTTCTATATTATTATTATTATTATTATTATTATATGTTTCTTATAGTATTATTGTGTCTATGAATAATCCACTGCACATTATTACACCTTTAGAACTTAAAGTCAGGTGCACTTCAGGACAGGCATAACTTTGTTGTAAATAAAGTTACAGCAGAAGAGTCCCGAATATGTGGCAGCTCTCACAGGAGGCCTTCATTCTGCCCGTCTCTTTCATGTGTTCTTACCAGTTCTGTTTTGTAGGTGGCAGCACTGAGGCTGGCTCTGTATTCCATCTCCACTTTGCCTTGAGGTAAATTTGCAACACCATCGCCATCAGGATCAACATCATCATGCTGACTGCAGTTGAGAGAACAAGGGGCGAGTAAGAGGAAGGAGTGATGAAAGAAAGAAATTAGCTTTTCGGGGAAAAAAGGAAAGAGGTATGTGGCCTACCACTGAGTAGAGATCCCTTATGAGTTACGGTGATACACACACAGCAGGCCTGTTGCTCCACAGTGCAGTGAAAGATAGGGAGAGAGAGAGCTAATGAGTATTTTTACAAGTAGATGAAGACTAGAAGTACCATTCAAAATTCTCTGCTGTTTTGAGGTCAGGTGAGGATAAGGCAAGGAAAAGGACAGTGCTGCAGATATTTTACTTCATTTAGCACACCTAATTCAATTCATCTTTAGACCCAGGTACTGATACGTTGAATTTGGAGAGGGAAAGCACTATTTTCTCTACAAGTTTGTCATACCTGGGAAAATGTTTACATTTACAGCTGACACTCTTGTCCAGAGCAACTTACAAGGTTAACTGTATTATAGGTAGGCCAATGTAGTGTTAAGAGTCTTGCCCAAGGACTGGGGTAGCACAGCATAGTCATCCATACCAGGATTCAAACCCCAGTCTCCCACATGTGGTGGTGGCTCTCTGGCAGATAGTGGGCTTATCCGCTGAGCTACACCAACAAACGCCCTCTGGCATTATCAATAGCACAAAAACTGTGGACCAGGAGCTATAGGCATGGATTTCCATGGCTGAGCAGTTGCATGTAAGCCTTACATAAGCACTCTGGAGCAGTGGAAACATGCTATGTGGAGTGACGAATCATGCTTCACCATGGTGGAGAAGGGATGATACTATAGGGTTGCTTTTCAGGGGATGGGCTAGGCCCCTTAGTTCAACTAAAGAGAAATCTCAATGCCTCAGCATATCAAGACATTTTTGACAACTGCCCATGCGCAGAAAGCAAGGTATGGGTGGGTGAGTTGAGTGTGAAAGAACTGGACCATTTAGCCATTTAGCTGCGACTATGCTATCCCATGTTGATGACTCTTTCCTAAGTGGCCGAGAAATGCATCCTTCTTTTCCATGGCAATGAAGGATCCAACGGGTGAATCCTTCACCGGCCAACAAGTTAATTGCTCATTTCCTCTTTCTGTCCATTGCTGTTCTGTCCTTACTGTAGCGTCACGAAAAGCTGCTGTCACCTAGCAATATTGGACCATATTGCTAGGTGACAACAGCGTTTCGTGACGCTACAGTAAGGACAGAACAGCAATGGACAGAAAGAGGAAATCCACCATAGAGCAGGCCATCTTGTTACGGTTCAGCCTTCACAGTGTACTGCTCCATAAAATTAATCCAGATTTTGAGCACAGCATAACTATTGTAGAAAGGCTGAATCTTTTACTTTACTTTAACAAACAGAGCTAGTAAAATTATTTCTTCCTCAAAATCATCTACCTGCATACTAGATCCAATTTTTACAAGTTTACTTAAAGAAGTTACGCCAGAAATAACAAAGCCTCTTCTGTCTATAATAAACTCCTCTCTTAGCCTTGGTTACATTTCAAAATCTTTTAAACTAGCAGCAATCAAACCTCTAATTTAAAAAAATCCACTCTCAGTTTTCAAACTATAGGCCTAGTTCAAATCCCTTCCCTTCATATCAAAGATTTCAGAGAAAGCTGTGGCATACCAGTTAAGTTCCCACCTGCACAAGAGTGACATACAAATTTCAGTTTGAATTTAGACCCCATCATAGCACTGACACAGCACTAGTGAAAACGGTAAATGATATTTTAGTATCTTCTGACAAAGCAAACATATCCTTATTGGTTTTGCTGGATCTCAGTGTAGCATTTGTCACATTAGACCATCCTTTCCTGATAGATAGGCTAGAAAATCTTAACATGAACATGCTCTTTCGTGGTCCTGAGCTTACCTGAGTGATTGCTATCAGTTTGTAAATGTAAACAGTGAAGCATCTGTTCACACAAAAGTAAAGTATGGTGTTCCACAGGGCACAATCCTAGGACATATATTATTTACCTGACATATGCTACCACAAGGTACCATTATTAGAAAACATGGCATAAATTTCCACTGCTGTGCAAACAACACACAATTGTATATTCCAGCCAAACCAGATGACACTGCAACTTAATAAGATGGAGGATTGTGTAAAAGAGATAAAAGACTGCATGGCAAGTAACTTCAAGAAAGTGCATGGCATATAAACTGTCCACATTATCGTTTAGTTTTAATAGCTTCCCAGTAACATGTGTAAAAAGCCAGGTGTCACGATCAATTCTGATGTAGCCTTTAATTACCATATTAATAATATTACTAAAATAGCTTTCCTACATCTACTGAATATTGTGAGACTAAGAAAAGCACTTTACCTACAGGATGCAGAAAAACTAGCTCATGCCTTTATTACATCAAGGTTGGATTATTACAATGCCCTGCTTTCTGGTTGTTCCAGCAAATGCCTTAATAAGCTTCAGTTAGTTCAGAATGCAGCAGCCAGAGTCCTTACAAGAACTAGAAAATTTGATCACATCAGTCCAGAATTATCTACCTTAAATCGATTGCCAGTTCAATTCCGCACTGAACATAAAATTCTTCTTCTGGCATATGAAGCTCTAAATGGCCTCGCTTCTTAGTACCTTAGCGAATTTATCTCATATTATGAACCGACACATGAACTGAGAGCGCAAGGTGCAGGCTTACTATTAGTACCCAGAATTAATAAAGTTACATCAGGGGACAGGGCCTTTTGATACAAAGCCCCCCCATCTTTGGAATAACTTTCCAGTCAGTGTTTGGGACTCAGACAGAGCCTCAGTCTTTAAGTCTAGGTCTAAAACCAAAAGTTCAGTCAAGTCTTTGGTAATTAGTTTTACTGCTAGATAAAAGGTACAGATCTGGGGGTGCACTGACAAAGAGTATTATGGTAAACTGAGAATGTCAGTGCTGAAGTCCCACTGCTCTCATACATTCACTTGGGTTTGTTGATGGTGTTCCCTTTTGGCTCTACCTTTTAGTTATACTGTAATAGACGGGCCTGCCGGAGTCACTGCTGTACTATGTTAACACCATACAGTGTTTTTAGTCTTTCTGTCAGAGCTCATTTTCTGTGTTTTCTTTGCCCAAGCTGAGCTACTGCCCAAACTGTGCGGTCTAATGCCGAGCTACTGCCCATCCTGTGCTCTCATGCTGCTGCTTCATCTGCTTTGTCTGGGTGCCACTGCCATGGAGTTTCTTCATGTCCTGTGTTGTAAGGGGGCTTCACCTGCATCCTGCGGGCCCATCTGATGATCCTGCTGTTTAAGCACAGACTAAACAGACCTTCCTCTTTCTTCCTCTGCCTCACAACACACCAAATGCTTCTCTTCTTCTTTCTAATAGACTATTATCATAGTCTTCTAGCTAATAGTTACTAACAGTCATCCTATTTAATATTGCATAGAATTTTAAAACCCTGTCTTTTTTGTGCTTGTTTCGCTGTGTCAACCTGAAGAGGATGTGTTTCCCAGGATGTGTCTTGGTTTCTATCAAAGTTTCTTCCTTTTGCTCTGGGGGAGTTTTTTTCTTTCCACTGTCACCTTTGGCTTGCTCACTGGGGGCTTGGACCCAGATTTTCTGTAAAGCTGCTTTGTGACTATACAAATAAATGTGACTTGACTTGACTTGATAGCAGCAATAGTCAAACCTGCTGCCATAGTAATAGCTAGTAAAACCACAAGCCTTTGCTGATCGACTGAAATTAAGATGGAAATTCCCTACCTGAAGGGAGGTTATGACTGACAGCACTTTACATCTTTTGTTCTCTCAAATGACATGGAAGTATGTGGGTAAGTGCATATTAGGAGGTGCTGTACATGATTGTGCAAATGTAGCTAAAACATGCAGTCTTTGAAGTTTAACATACAGTTAGACTATGTGTACATCAGACAGGCTTGGGATGCTTAAATTATTAAAGTACTGGGAATACATATTCAGAATACAGAAATTAAGTACGGTATTCAAGGTTTTAGAACACTTGCCTACTAAATAATATTTAAAAAACATGCAATCTTCAAAATATACCATTAATGCTTGCTTTATAGATTTATTTAGAATGATTATACAACATGTAACAAACATTCTTGAATCTAAATTCTAAAGAGGAATTAACGACATCTTTACAAACAGTGGAGCTTCTCCTAAAGCCTGTGTACACTGATAAATCAAGGTGATTAGCCAGGTGTTAATCTCAATGTTACTATCTTTTTAAAGGAATGATCAAACTAATAATCTCCTCAGTAGTTCATGTGATCCACATGCTCTGTTGACAGTGGGAGCAGTAGTTGACTGAAGCAAGTGGCAAGAGAAAATAGTTATGACTTCTTCAGAACTTAAGTTAAATATTAAGCAACTTTTTCAAGAAACATATTAACAGGATAATTACATGAAGAATACGACCAACCAGTAACAGCTTAAATTAACCATACCAATATATGAACTAAATGCATTTGAAATACAGTATATTCTGAATGTGTTATATGTATTGTAATGGAGTATGCTATACAATACATTTAAGTGTATTCAGAATTCAGAGCATTCACTACTTTTTAAGGTATTTTGCCAAGTGATGAGAGTGATAGAGGAACATACAGGACCTTTGGGATGTGTTGAAGTGGCATTTGTGATTCAGAACTAATCATCCACCATCAATACTTGAGCTCACTAATGTTCTTGCGGTTGAATAGTTGACAGCAGTGTTCCAGCATGTAGTCTAACATCTTCCAAGAAGAACAGATATTGGTAATGCAGTAAATGATGAAAAAACCTTGTATAAATGCTTTTGACTTCTTGATTTGCTCCTGTCATTCATTTGCAAAAGCAGTATATAGTCATAAAACACATGATCACATTTTCACACAAACACATTAACTAACTACTACCACCTGCACAGCAAGGGAAAAGGGAAATTAATTCCCTGCCCTTTTTATTCCTTCTGTACATTACTGCTACTCTCTCTCTGCCTCTTTCACATACTCCAGCACACTGATTTAATGACAGAATACCTGACAATATGAGTTTATCACACATTTCTCACAATTTTATAATCTCAAGATCTACTGTTATTCTTTTTCCTTGTCCCTTTTGCCATCTCTACCTCCTTCCACTTTTTATTTCCCTCTGTCCCTCTCTCACTCATTCACTACCTGAAGTTATGGCTCCTTGCCCTATGAGTCACCGCTCTGGTAAAGCCATCATAGAGTAAGAGAGAGAAAGAGGGGTGGGATAGTAGGGGGAGAATTTATGAAAAAGCATAGTAACAGGTTTTCAGCACAACAATACATGCACACACATGCACACATGTACACACACAGTCCAAATAGCATTACACTATTGTATTTGTTGCATGATCCTCCCCTCCCGTTGCCATTGGATTCTACAAAAACAATCCCTATTGGGCAATGTTAAGAGTCAGGGGAGGACACAGGTCATAGTCTCACCCCCCACCCCAAACCCCCGCTTTCTTTCTCTCTTTCTCTCTCTCTCTCTCTCTCTCTCTCTCTCACACACACACTCACACAAACACACACATACTTTTTCCCTGTGTGCAAGAGTAAGCTTTTTTGACTGTAAATGCATACATTTAAATGTTGAGAACAAGAGTAGGTGTGTGTGTGTGTGTGTGTATGCATGATGGTGTGTGTCTTTGTTCTGGACTGCTTTAAAACTCTTTCATTAATTTATAAGTAGTACATGGATGGCCCCAAGAAATTGGTGATGTCACACTCTGGCAATCTAAAAGGGAACAGTGAAAATGTGTGTGTATTTCTCATGGTGTTTGTTTTCTTTTCTATGTGTATGTGTGTGTGACAAAGAGTTAGGAAGTATAGAAATAGTACATCATAGTAAATCCAGAGAACAACTTAAGGTAGTCTCATCTATTACCTCTTCCTCAGTAAGTCCAGTGACTGTAGAAACATAGTCATACCTGTCCCACACCATCCTAACTTAAGCCTATACTAACCATACTTGCCCCATTTCAAACCTGGCATAACCAACCCATCTCAACCATACCCAAACCACCCCACCCAACTTTAACCAAACCCTACTCATCCATCTTCATTCTAACCTATCCATGTCTATTACACTACATTGGAACCTAAACCTAACATAACTCTATACATCCCACCCATGCTATCCCATCACATCCCAGCCCTACCCTACCCTAAACCTATCCCTACTCTACCACTAAACCTATCCCTACTTTACCACTAAACCTATCCCTACCCTATCACTAGCCCTAAACCTATCCCTACCTTTTCACTGACCCTAAACCTATCCCACCCACCCTAACCCTAAACCTATCCCACCCACCCTAACCCACCAACCCCAACCCTAACCCTAACCCACCCACCCTAACCCTAAACCTATCCCAC
>CM067474.1:57419461-57430799 GCA_034552555.1 Semaprochilodus insignis | reverse complement strand
TTTAAATCTTCTATGCTACAGTATTAGTGTGAAAGCTGTGAAGTTACTGTGTATCTCTGAGCTTCTGTGTAATTGAAGACTAAGTCCTTGTATGTGCAAACACTCCTGAATAAAACAGATATTTATTCTGATTAATCTGCTGTATGAGGTTTCGTTTTGGAATAAAGACAGAATCATTAAAGCTGGCATTCACATCAAAGCCAAAACATCAATGCAACACAAACTAAGACTGTATTCGAAATGGCATACTACATACTACTCATGTACTAAATCTACCTAAAAGTATGTAGTATGGAAACAAATTTAAATCTGTAGTGCACTGAAGATACCCGAATGGTGTATTACTCCAGTCAGAGCACAGTGTGCAGTATAGTAGTACACTGTTTTACCTATGTACCCCTTAACAAAGCTTTATCCAGTTCTGTGCTGAAACTAAGCTTCTAAATCTGAAAATCTCAGTCTCTGATTTGCAAATGTCTGTGAAAAATATAAACCATAAATCACCTCTAAGTTAAAACAAAATTTATTTTCATTTAGCTTTTAGCACTTTTTAGCCAACACACACTGTACTAACATAAAACTTTCATTTTCAATTTCATTTACAGTCTTCCAGGGGCATCCAGTCAGATTAAAGTGGGTGTGGACGGGTGGGGCTTATGCTGCTGACACACCTACATTCCACTGACTGGATTCTAATTCTGGAGAGTTTATAAAAAATTCTAGAGGTTATGATGTTTGAATTACAACATTAGAACTCTGCAGAATCATGACAGTTTTTATACACATAAATATTAAATATCAGAATTAAATCTGACCTCGGAATATACAATTAAATCAAACCTGAAAACATGTTTAGAATTAAACCCCTAGTGTTCACATATTAACATCAGGCACATATTGAAACACTCCACAGTTTTGCTGCTTTAAAAACATATATTATTAAGACACCAGTGTATCATATAGAATATATATATATATATATATATATATATATATATATATATATATATATATATATATATATTGTTTTTATGTAGTCCCACTAAAATTGTAATTGTGAAGATTCTGAATACAACTTCAGCTTAAAAAGGGATCTTTATAAGATGCCATAGAATAACCACTTTTGGTCCTTTTTTGTTCTTTAGAGGACCATTTTTGTAAATAAAATGTGTTCATGTTTAGAAGGTTTTTAAAGTCATGGATCTTTCAGTTGTTACAGAACATTCACACTTAAGTGTAAAGTTTCAAAGATTCTTCACACTCTTTTTCAAACATAGTACTTTACAGGAAGCAAAAGTGATTCTTTTATGGCATCACTCAAAAAAACCCTTTGGGCACCATTTTTGAGAGTGTAGTTTTGTTGCAACATGTTGCAGCACATTACTGTTGAAAGTCATCAAAGGAAAAGGCAAAGGAAGACAAAGAAAGATCAGAATGAACTCTCTGTGGCATGTATATGGTTAATAAGCAGAGCAAGTTAACTTTAATTTTGTTTCAGATCTTTAATTTTGATCCAAACTCTAAACGCCTTTGAAAGAGGGATTGCTATTGAGGCATGAATGGCAGGAGCTTCAGTCACAAAGACTACTTTTCTGGCTAGTGTTTCAGTAGGAACAGCATCTGCAATTATATCTATGAGAAGGACATCAGTAAGTAGGCTTAGCAATTGTGCTCGAAAGCACGTATTAATTGACCAGAGAGTAAAGTCACTTCAAATGAATACAAAGTTATTGTAACTATTCACCTATGATGAAATTCCTATGATTAAACATTTCCTTCTTGATGGGCGTGGTCTCTTCCGAGATGCCAGCGCACCCATCCACAAGGCACAAGGGCTCACTAGTTTAATGAGTATGAAAGTATGATGTAAATTATATGCTATGGCCAGAATGCAATCAAGTTGAACATCTATGGAAAATTTTCGACCGACATGTTAGACATTGCTAATTTTCACCACCAGAACATCAGCTGAGGGAATATCTTTTGGAAGAATGATGTTCCATACCCCCAGGTCAGTTCTAGAGATTTGTAGAAACTGTATCAATGCACGTGGAACATGTTGTGGTGGATCATTTATGTTGATCATTCTCTTAATTCTCATATTTTTCCATTGCTATTTAACCGAGAGTTAATGACTATTGGATATCTGTTAAATAATCTAGTCTGGTATGTATTTGAAAGTGTTTTCTTGTGTTTATTGAGCCACATGGATGCTTTATGTGTTTTTGCTTCTGCACTGTGTTGGTTGCAATGTCCAAACCACCGATAATGTCTGTTGTTTAATCTTTCATACATGGTAGATTGTCAACCTGTTTTGTACTAAAATCATGATATTGTTCCTGGTTTTAAACTGCGTTCTCAGTTTATTAGGTAAATGTCCTACCACCTTTGCCACTTTTGGTCATTGTAATAATAATAATAATAATAATAATAATTTTTTTAAAATTTATATAGCACTTTTCATTCTGGTGGCAGCTCACAACGGTACGGATGTTTGTTAACAGTAGTAGTGACTTGGAGTATTTGTTTAAAATCATATGAACCAGTGACATAGATCAAATTAAGAAGTGCCGAAATGTAGAGTTTTAATTAATTGGAATGAGCTAGAAGATTAAGAGAGAGACACATTCTGTGATGTAAGGTGCTAGATTTTTTAGGGCTTTATAGAACTAAAGTCTATTCTAAAAGCTACTGGTAATCAGTAGTAGTTTTAAAAGGGGGAGGGTTGGGTGATATGATCTCTATTTTTGTGTTCATAAGCAGGATAAAACAAAACCTAAGGTTTAAGATCACACCCAGGTATTGTACTTCAGTTTTGGTATACATAGCTAAGGAGCCTAGTCTTTCATAAAGCATTTTCTCTGACTTTTAGTTTTTTAGTTTTTTTCTTGATTTGGTTATAAAAAAATTGTGACATCCACTGAGAAATATTTGACACAATTTATAAGACTGACTATACACGCAAAAAAATGAAATGTTGGATTTACTTAAAAATGTTATGTCAACCGGTCCCACACAACTGTGTTAAGTAGCTTTTAAGATATTTGATTGAGTAAAGCATACATATCGGATTCAACTAAGTCACACTAAAGTGATTTGACTAAGTGCTTTTTAACTGGATTTAATAAAAAATCTCATGCCAAGTGGTTCCATGCAGTTGTGTTAAGTAGCTTTTAAGATGCTCTTTTGAGTAACATGTACTCATACTCTGGTTTGACTGGACAGATAATTTTTATGTATTAATCATATTCAACTTTATGTGGTTATGTTCCACTAATTAAAGTAGGAAAAGTTCATTTTAAGTTAGATCTATGTTATTTTGGTAGGTTTCTACTGTGTTACTGAGCTGCCATAGAATTATACTCAGCAGTAGGGTGCATGGTTACTTGCACTAACAGACAACATCAATGTGGCTAGGCAGTTAACTGTGGAATATAGAAAGTAGCATACACAGTGGAAGGCAGGCCAGGGAAAGAGACAACACAAAGCCGGTGAGTAAAAAAAGTAAAACAATATGCAAATAGATGATGACAAGAGCCAATGGGAAAGACAGTTCTACTTAGCAATATTATACTTGCGTTTAAAGCGAGCTAGTTATGTTGGTTTAATCTGTGGTATTTTGTAGCCTTGAAATCTCATATTAATATTTTAATGCAATGAAATGTGCTTGTTTTTTACTGTGAGAATTAAATAGTAAAAGTAATTTCACCATAAAACAATTATGTAATGCAAACAATACCAGTGTTTCATTTCTTAGAGTGTACCAAGTTCTGAAATTTATAATTATGTATCATCAGCATACTCATGAATATTGATACCATCTAGAGGTAACACGTGTAAAGAGAAAGCAAAGATTTCAAAACTTATCCTGAAATGCGCAAGGTTTTTAATGATTGATTTCCCAGTGAAGCCAAGTACTGTCAATTTGTTAAATTTGATTACAAAAAATGATCAGTTCTCTGCTTGAGAGTCCTAACCATTATTAAAGATTGGAATTTTGTAACCAACAGTAAAAAGATCCAATAATACCAGAATAAAAGGATTTTGTACATCAGCGCTAAGTCAGAGGCCACTGACAGCATGAACCAATGCTATCTCAGTGCTATGGTTAGAACGAACACCTGACTGAAACTTTTCATGCAACTTGTTTGATATTAGTTAAGCATTTACTTGTTTCATAACAACTTTTTAAAGATATTACTTTGAAAATGAAGATTTGAAAGTGGTCTAAAATCATTTAATATTGAAGAATCCATGATACTGTTTTTTATTAAAGGCTTGTTACATGCATCTGGTAAAGCACTAGTTGACAGAGAACAGTTTAGTATAGTTAAGACATTGTTTGAATGTAATCAAAAACATTTTAAGGACTAAATAGGAACAGGATCAAGATGAAGTGAACTCAGTGTTTATTTATACAGTACCTTTTATAATAGATGTTGCTACAGAGTAGCTTTACATTGTTATTGTTGTTATTTAGTCTCTTTTACTTTGACTGCTACCTTTTGGGTTAGACATGGACACGATCACCCACCAACTTTTACTCTGTACTTTATGCTGCAGTGCAATATCTAATGAGTAGCGGTCATTCTAAGGCTTTAGAATTTTAAACCAGAAAACATTTAATTTTCAAGAGACAAATAATATACAAACAAACAAATAAATAAAAATTTAACTTTATATAATACCTTTCAGAAACTCAAGGATGCATTACATTGAGAAGTAATAACCCATGGGTCTTTTTCAGAAGGTCTAGAGGTCTATACAAATGTGTAATAATTCTTTGAAAAAAAGGTTTGTTTGTTCAATCTAAAAACTAGGCTGCTTAGTATGGTAACAACTAAATTAACTAGTTTTATTCAACTTAAGTACTTAAATGAACCATTTTTTCACTGAAAGTATTTGAGTTGACTAGAACCTGTTTAATTTCTTATTACCACATGAAGTTTTTTTTAGGTTGAAGTGACCAATTCATAATTTTAATTGATTATATAATATGATCTATCTTTTAATCATATCATGTGAAAACAAATCAGGGTCTAGTATAATCGACAATTGAATTTGCACATAAAAGTTTTGGGGAAAACAAATATATATCTTATCACCAACATAAGACACTAAAATTAACTTTTCATGTGTTTTCTATATGTGCAGTTACATGAAAAGTTCCTGAACTCTTCAAACTACCTGAATCTTTTTTACTAGGGATGCACTGATACCAGTATCATGTACCGGGTCAATACCAAGCTGTATACCTTTACTCATACTCATTAAAAGGTACTGATACCAACTTACCAATACCCATGTGACAGGCTCCATGCTACTGCTTCATACTTAGGAACTAACGACTCAAGCCGGCAGTAAAGAAGGGTCTGCTTTAAGTGACAGCTGCTGACTTGTGGCGGAGTTGGGCAACACTTTACTGTAGCGTACTACCGAGTAACAGAAGAGAAAGTCTAAGTTATCATCGAGCACTGCAGAACGTCACACGTCGTTGTAGACTATGGTTAAGTAGGTTTATTGCGAGTAGGGAAAGTGCGCCAGCTTAGCCAAGTG
Organism: Semaprochilodus insignis; assembly: GCA_034552555.1. NCBI lineage: Eukaryota > Metazoa > Chordata > Actinopteri > Characiformes > Prochilodontidae > Semaprochilodus > Semaprochilodus insignis. The sequence continues at coordinate 57,425,243 of CM067474.1, read as the reverse complement.
GTTACTTCTTTCGGTTGAATCTCTATTCCGCGGTCCGCGGGCTGCGGAGTTCGAACCACCGGCGCGGTCTGGCGTTTTCCTCTTTCTTCTTTTTCTCACATAGTACACACCGTGGTCGCTTTACGTGTTGTCATTAATCATGATTTTGTTTACTTGTCGGTCATATATACACGGATTTCCGTGTTTTGCTCTTAATGTTACACAGCACTACAGTGTGTTACCACTAGATGGCACAAATGTTTTTGCATTGACCAGTGCCAGTCATGCTTTATTTTTAGTTCTATAAACCTCACCACAGAGTTTGTTCTGTTTTAGGTCTATTGCCATTTTTGTGCCTATGTTTTTGTTAGTAATCGTCATGTTAAATGTTGCTCTGTTGTTGCTGGGAAACTTTTCCTTTGCAGTACTAAAATTAATTATAGGTTTCTAAACCTCTTTCAGAATACTGGTGGCTGTGAAGTGACAAAAGTGGAAATCTATAATGCAATTAAACGTAATAGAATATCATGTTAATTATATATATTTTTCCCTATCTTTTTTTTTATAAAGTTTTGTATAACTATAATATAAGTTATGAAATAGAAGCCTCACATAAAAAGAGATTTAGGGTATACAGGAGATCGAATATTGCAGAGCTTGTCTTCTCAATAGCAGTGCAGTTCCCATAACCAGGTGGTGATGGAGTGTGTTAAAATGCCGTACAAAGTACACGTATGAAATGCTCTGAGGATGCCAGGATTCATGGGTGTATGGGTGTCAGGAAGCTGTCCTCCTCTCTGTAGGCATCCTTGTTGTTACTTGAGATGAGGCCCTCAATTGTTGTGTCATCTGCAAATTTCATGATGACATTTGAGCTAGTTATTGGTGTACAGGCCGTAGAAGAGAGGGCTGAGCACACACTTCTGAGGAACTCTGGTGTTAAGGCTCAGTGAGCAGGAGGTGATGCTGCCCATCCATACCACTCCATACCAAGCCTCAGGGGGACAATGGTGTTGAATGCTGAGCTATAGTCCGAAAACAGCATTCTCAGATACATATTCTTTTTGTCCAGATGAGAGTGGGCAGAATGTAGTGTCAGGGCTATTGGATTATCAGTGGATCTGTTTTGTCAATAGGCAACAGAATTAGTCAGGTATGTTTAATTCATATATGCTAGTTTACCCAGTTTACCCAAGTGATAAGATTGTTTGCTGTAGTCTGTCTTTTTCTTAGTAGATACATTAACTCAACTAATGTACTAGTCTAAAAGCAATACTCCGAACCTATTCCCCGTGGTTTGCTCTAACCTTTATGTAGCAGTACTGTACATGACCACAAGATGGTAGTCTAAGACTGTGGAAAGTTAAACTGTAAACATTTCATTTTCATTTAGTACACGAGATCAGTAGATTTAGGTTACAAAGTGTGCTTTGGCACATTAAGGGATTTTGCAGGTTCTGACAGATACACTTCATATTCTGCCATTTTGGAACTCTAATATTTGCCTCACAAATTAAGTTAGTGCCAAACTCCCACACCAAGTGCTGATTGCCAGAACTATGAATACTAATGAACGAACAGTATCTTACTGTTAATTGCCAGCTTCCTATCTGTGTCCATGGCCTGTGTAACTACAATATTTTACAACTTTAGTTCAAAAAATAGTTCAACTTTAAGTTATAGTTTAAGTTTTCCTTATGGCCCACCTTTTGTCTGGGAGGGCTGCCCATGCAGTCTGCTGTATCCATTGATTAGTGCTTTTATATTCACTGTTTAGTGAATTTATTTTGTGCCTTTAGTGTCAGCCTAACCAAGTAACTAGTTCTTGTTAACTCCTACTTTGTGAGTTACATAGCTGGGCAACACTTTAATGCGCGCTCATTTCACTGAGTAACAGAAAAGGAAGTCTTATTAATCAGTAAACAACACAGACCTATGTAGATCATGGTCAAATGGGTTTACTGTAGCGTGCGTCGTGGCGCCAGCTTAGTCAAGTGGTTACTTCCAGCTAGCGCTCTATTCCTCGGTCCGCGGACCACGGGGTTCGAACCACCGGCGCTGTCTGGCGTTTTCTTTCTTTCTCTGTCTTTCTTTTTCTCTCATAGTACACACCATGGTCGCGTCACGTATCGTCCTAAATTAGGATTTTGTTTACGTGTACTTCATATATACACGGATTTCCGTGTTTAGCGCTGGATCTTATGCACCACTACAGTGTTTTACCACCAGATGGCAGTATAGGGATGTAGTGAAATTTTCCACCTGAAACCATGTCGTTATACTAAAGTTTGATAGAGTAAGGCGAAATATCTGTGGTTTACTTTACTTATTTATTGGAATTACTCATACAAATCTAGCAACACATTCCATATATGTTTAATCCTTAATTACTTAGACAAATCTAGTTCAGATCTGTTAATTTTGCTCTAATTGGACTCTTTTTTTTCTAATTTGTAAATATAATTCTCTTTGCAAAATGTTGTTTTTGTTGGCTATTCTCATGCATTTTGGATGCATTTGACTTTGTTATTGTCATGTGTTTGTTATTCACACCATGATGATCTTCTGTCTATTTTTATTTATTTATTTATTTTGTATCATGTTTGCTAACACAATGGCAGATGGGATGTGGATTAGAGTCCTTAGAAATGGGGGAACCTAGTTTTTCCCTAAGCCATTTATTCATTACTTCCTAAAATAGTCAATTTATGTAATGGAGTTGTTTTAATTGATGTCAGAAAATTACATTAAGAACAGTGTTTGTTTTAAGTTAACCTAACTAATTCAAGAGTATGCAGAACTCATTTGCTGCAGAAATGTGGACCACTGAAAGTTAGACTCATATATAACTCATAACTCATATATAAATATATTAAAACTTGAATGAAGTGTCTTATGTTTTAGATGATATGTTTGCAAGTACAGTCAGCTAATTTAAGTATACAGTGTGGATATCATTCCATGGTACTACAATACAAATATTATGTTTTAGGATTTTTCTGGAAGGAGTTATGATCATCTGTACATACAATTGTCAATTTGAGGTTTGTTTCTTTCTCTTGCAACCCAGTGCATTTCTAAGAACCTGGGTAGCCCCTTTCATTTTGTACACTGATCTTTTTTTTTTTTCTTTACTTATTCATTCTTTTTTGTGCTTTTTTCTATACTAGCACAGCTGATGCAACTTATTAAGTATTTCATGGGAAGTATTTATTACACTCTTCTAAATAAGAGCAGCTAAGTAAACACTATAAATCTCTCCAGACTGCAGACTTATAATTTACAGAAAAAGCATGGGCTACTTTTTAGTCGGGGTAGGGGCACCTTCTACTTTGTGAACAGCTTCAGTCCATCTTGGAAGGCTTTCACAGGAGACTTTGAGATGCCATGAAAAACATTTGACTTTATCCTGGTGGGCAGAAAACCACTTCTGTGTATAGCAGCAGGTATGGGGTCATTAGTGTTTTGGAGAATAGGGACATCATGTGGTGCACTTAGCTTTGACAAGCATAGTCATATTACTTGGGCATTGTATTCTCATGCAGGGTAATCATCCGACCTAATGGCTCCCATAAGATACACAACAAAGCTGCACATAGTGCTATAGATGTAGCACCATGACATTTGGAGAAATGTGCGAGATGGTTTGTGAGATCATATTTCTTTTTATTTTCTGTTGCTCAAGGTTCCACTTTAGTTCCCTTAAGTGTCTTTTTATATTAACCAAGGCCAGTCATGCTTCATGTTTAGCAGAGAAAACACAAGTTTGTTCTGTTTCAGGTCTGCTGTCATTTCTGTGCCCATGTTTTTGTTAGTCATTATCCTGTTAAGTGTCTGTCTGCAATTGTTGGCAAATATGTTTTTCCTGTTTCCTAGGCAGCACAGCTTGTCCATTTTTGGCATGTGATGTCATTGTAAAAAAATTATGGGTTTCTACTGAATAAGACTCTAAACCTCTTTCAGAATACATGTGGCTTTTGAGAGACAGAAGCGGCTAATCTATTGCCTAATGCCATGAAATGTAACATGCTTATGCATATAATGCTTCTCCATTTATTGGAGTCAGGTGCATTTAATTCATGTGTGCCATCTTACCCGTGTGGTGACATTGTCTGCTATAGTCTGATGTTGTCTTGATAGATACCTTAAGTCAGCTCACGTACTGGCCTTAAAGCATGACTCTAAAACTGTAGAAAGATACTCTGTATCTTGCATTTCTTTTCAGTAGGTACCTAAGTTTAGTAGTGTGAGGCTACAAGCACCTGTAATCGTTAAGCAAATGTAATCATAGATCTCATTGATAGTTTTTCAGGTTTGTTTGTTGTCTTCATTATGGCAGCCTCTTGCAGTCTACATGCACTCTGCTGTATATGCACAACTTTGTGGTTGTTACAAATTGTGGAACATTTTTGTCATTGATTACTGTTTTTATATTCAGTGTTCAGTGAATTTATGTTGTGCCTCCAGTTTCAGCCTAAAAAAATAACTACTTCATGCTCTGTAGGTTATAGAATTGGGCAACACTTTCCTGTAGGGTAGTGTTCATAGGTATACCTGACATAAATGTTTATGAATGCTTATTCCAATAGACATCATCTGCCATAAAGGCTACTTTAGCCACCTTTAAACAAAAATGGCAAACCTTTACTGACAATGACTCCTACTGGAATAAGCATGTATCAACCTTTGTCTAGGCTTATGTCAGTTGTCATGAAACATTTATGTAGGTGTCATGCGGCCATTTGAACAGTACCCTGCAGAGTCAACAAGAATTATGTCTTGTTTGCTTGCTTTTTTTGCAATTACGAGACCCCATTCTTAGTATCATAGCATGATTACCATTACATTAGCCTGTACTGAAATCATTTACATTTTCATAACAATTTCTAGACGAACGTAAAACAAAGCCTGACATTTTGATTCTCAATATTCCATGTATTGGGAGAACTGTTTGGTCGATCCACTAGATGGCGCTCAGTGATCATGTTTGGAATTATTTCAGCACGTCAAAGTGATTGTATATTTACTAAAAAAAGCGTGAATAAACAGCATAACGTATATTTCCTGCTTGTGTACACTAAGAGACTCTCAAAGTTAGGCCAAATGTCATGAAGAGATGTAGAGCCCTATCTTTAATTTTAACTGGAAGGCAGTTCGTGCCATAAATGGGAATCCTGAGCGTGTGATCACCAGAAGTTACCAAAGATATCAGCGAGAAGACAACGATAGCAATGAACTCGCTTGACCTCAGACTGCTGACGGTGTATCAGCGCTGGTCGGTCATGCCACTGTGTTCTGTACTAGTAAAGGAGGGAAAGTAATGGCACCCACGCTCGGCGACAGCGAGGCGCTTTTAAAGACTCGTGTAATGCATGTTAATGTCCACGGCACCGTGACCCCACCAGTGCAGCCCGCGGATTATTTCTCAGGAAACATTTGTATTCTGCTGTTGGAGAACGGCTGATCCCGGATAGCTACGCCGCTAATCCTCTACTCCGTTAATTAAAAAAGAGAGAAGAAGAAGTGGAGAGCAGTGGAACTCGTGTTTCTTTTTTTCAGAAATGTAATCATTTCTGCTGCGGCTTAACCATCTGCTTGAGGTTAAACAGATTGCGCTCAGCCGTTGTTTAAACCCGCGCGGTAGGATTTCGTTCCACGGCAGGTGGAGGCGTAAGAAGAGCGGCGCATCATCCCTCAGCCTTCATGGACTTATAATGAACTGGAATGTGCGACTCTGTGTGTGCGTGCGCGCGCGTGTTTGTTGGAGAGGGAGAGAGAGAGAGAGCGAGAGAGAGAGAGAGAG
>CM067474.1:57401377-57419086 GCA_034552555.1 Semaprochilodus insignis | reverse complement strand
GGGGGGGGGGGACTGGCGCGTTCGAAGGTTTAATGTCCCGCCTCACAGGGATTATCCCTGAAAATGAAAGATTAGATCCTGGCGAACATGTGTCACATTTTCAAGAGATACGGCTTCGGTTTGTTCCATCAAAACAATAACTACCCTAATGTTTAATCTCCCAAGTCACTATCCTCCTTTGAAAATCCCTCTGATCACTGCTGTGTATGTAAATATGTATGTATGTACATACATGTATTACCACCAGTGTCCTACAGCGTGGTACGGAAGTGGCACTCCGAAATTGCGCGCATTCTTACTTGTATAGACGACTGTCTAGAATGCTACTGCATTACTCCATTAGAAGCACCTTTAGAAGCCTGCACTGTCATTAGTTCATTACTTCAGACATTGACGTGCCGTTTGGTGGAAACAATTATTTTTTTTTTTTTACCTTTCTCCACTTGGCTTACGTGCGGCGCAGCACTGACAGGGTTAACTGTGTCAGTACAGTAATTATGTCGCCATCCTCCAATAAGAAACCTGGCGAGGTCCGACCCCTCCCTCCCCGCGTACCGTTTCTCAAAATGCCTAATACGCCGGAAAATCAAAGCACAGCCTCCTCACACACGCGCAGCTCACTCACACACGCAGTCACCCGCGGAGCTGCGCGTGGGGAGCCTCTCCGACTCCGACCATGTCCGTTCAGTACATGAATTCACTTTTATGGAACTTTCTCTTATAGGATTTTCATGCAAGAAGTCTCACGCCGCAATATTTAATGTGAAACGTTTCTTATAACCGTAATAATTATATATAGTTTACTCAGACTTTTCTCATCCTTCGGAACTCATCATGCATCTAGGCAACTCGAGTGACTGAGATTTTAGCCTTAACGGAGATGGAGCAGAGGCTCGAGAGAGGTAAATGGAGGTTAGCAGGGTCACTGGTCTACCTACTTCTGTGCGTGTGCGCGCTGGACCGCGCGCTCGCGCAGCTCCGCTACGCGATTCCCGAGGAGCTTGAGCACGGCGCGTTTGTGGGTAACATCGCCGAGGACTTGGGCTTGGATGTGGCCAAACTGTCGGCCAGGCGGTTCCGGATCGTGTCCGGAGCCAGGAAACAGTATTTGGAAGTGAATCTGGAGAACGGGATTTTGTTCGTTAACGAGAAGATAGATCGCGAGGAGCTGTGCGAGCAGAGCCCGCTTTGCTTTTTGCACCTGCAAGTGGTGATAGAAAACCCGCTTGAGTTGTACAGAGTGGAGGTGGAGGTTCTGGACGTGAACGACAACGCTCCGAGCTTTCCGTGGAGCGAGTTTAACCTGGAGATTACGGAATCAGCCGCGCCAGGCTCGCGCTTTCCGCTGGAGAGCGCACAGGACCTGGACGTGGGCGCGAACTCTCTGCGCTCTTACCTGCTGAGCGCGAACCGGCACTTCGCGCTGGACATCCAGACACGCAACGACGGCAGCAAGTTCGCCGAGCTTGTGCTGGAGTCCGCGCTGGACCGCGAGCAGCAAAAGACGCACGAGATGGTGCTGACGGCCGTGGACGGTGGCTCACCACTGCGCTCGGGCACGGCTCAAATTACAGTCACCGTGCTGGACGCCAACGACAACGTTCCCGTCTTCGAGCGGCCCGTGTACCGAGTGAGCCTTGTAGAGAACGCACCTCGCGGCGCGCTCGTGCTCAAGCTCAACGCTACAGACGTAGACGAGGGCTCGAATGGCGAGATTGTATACTCATTCAGCGGCCACGCACCCCTGAGGGTGCGCGAGCTTTTCAGTGTGGACTCGCACTCCGGGGAGATCCGCGTGAAGGGGGTTGTGGACTACGAGAAGTCCGCCGTGCACGAGCTCTACGTGCAGGCTAAGGACAAGGGCCCGTCCGCCGTAGCCGTACACTGTAAGGTGCTTGTGGACGTATTGGACGTGAACGATAACGCGCCTGAAGTCATCCTCACGTCGGTGTCCACGCCCGTGCAGGAGGACGCGCCACCGGGCACTGTGATCGCTGTGGTGAGCGTGACGGACCGAGACTCGGGCGAAAATGGAGCCGTGGACTGTAAAATACCGGACAACGTGCCATTTCAGCTTCATTCCTCCTTCAAAAACTACTACACTCTCGTAACTAGCGACTTTTTAGACAGAGAATCCGTAGCTGAGTACAACATTACGCTCACGGCGCGCGACTCGGGTTTGCCGCCGCTCTCCACCAGCAAAACTCTGCTTGTGCAGGTGGCCGACATAAACGACAACGCACCCCGCTTCCTGCAGCCTTCTTACACTGTTTACGTGACCGAAAACAACGCACCGGGCGCGTCCATCTGTTCGGTTACCGCCTTCGACCCTGACTCGAACCAGAACGCGTATCTGTCCTACTCCATCCTGGAGGGGCAAATTCAGGGCATGCCCGTTTCCACGTACGTCTCCATCAACTCGGACAACGGCAACGTGTACGCGCTGCGCTCTTTCGACTACGAGCGGCTGCGCAACTTTCAGATCCGCGTGCGCGCGCAGGACGCCGGTTTTCCGCCGCTCAGCGGCAACGTGACCGTCAACGTGTTCGTGCTGGATCAGAACGATAATGCTCCGGTCATCGTGTCGCCGCTGCCTACCAACGGCACGACGGCTATGGATGTGGTGCCGCGCACGGTGGACGCAGGTTACTTGGCGGCGAAAATCACGGCGCTGGACGCAGACGCCGGACAGAACTCGCGCCTTTCGTATCAAGTGTTGCACGCCACGGACCCGGGGCTTTTCAGCGTGGCGCTGTATACCGGGGAGATCAGAACCATTCGCCGCTTTGTGGACAAAGACGCTGCGCGCCAGCGTCTCGTCGTCCTAGTCAAGGACAACGGGCAGCCCCCGCTCTCGGCCACCGCCTCCATCGTGCTGTCTGTGGTGGACAGCGTGCCCGAGTCACCCTCCGAGCTCGGCGATCCTTCGCGCGGTCCACGCCCCCCATCCAGCCTCGCGCTCTACCTCATCGTGTCGCTTAGTACCGTTTCGCTTATCTTCCTGGTGGCCATCATCGTGCTCGCCGGTTTCAAGTGCTACAAAGACGGCGGGGACTCGCTCTCCTCTTTCGGCAGCGCCGCGTGCTGCGCTTTCGAGGACGATCCTCCACCCACGGACGTGCTTAAGAAGTCTAACTTGAACGTGCAGCTTTCCACTGGGTCTAAAGTGCCCACGGGCTGCGTGGAGGTGAACGGCGGCGCCGTGGGAGCTGGACCCGGAGCCGCGACGCAGCCGTATTGCTACAAAGTGTGCCTGACCCCAGAATCAGCTAAAAGCGACTTCATGTTCCTGAAGCCATGCAGTCCCGGAGACTCGAGGAACAATGCAGCGAAGAACCACGGAGCAACAGTGAACAACAGAGCCACGACACCTAACGAGGTAAAGCAGCTTTTATGTGTGGGTCATATCAGGGTAATGAAGTATCAGTGTGTTGTGCCATGTGGGGCATTGTGTTAGGTATTACAGGATAGTGTATTGATTGTTAGAGGTTAATGCAAAGAGGTGGAAGAGGACAGTGTGCCGGGTGTTAGGCGTTATGGAATATCATGTTGCTGATTATGGGCCACTGTGTTGGATCAGAACGTGTAGGTATTACGAGATGGGTATGTTGAGGCTTAATATTTTAGGTTGTGTGGTATAGTATGGTCAGTATTCAGAAGCAGTGTGTGTTAGGTATTATTAGATAGTGTGTTGGTCACATTGGTTGGTGTATTGGTACTAAGGGAATGTGTTAGGCGTTCTATATCATGTTGGTTATTATGGGATGGGGAGTCAAATGTCATATGATGTTTCGTGTAAAGTCACATAGGTATTAGGAAGCATTGTGTTAGGCACCGGGGGACAATTTGCTGAGCCACAAGAGACTGGGTCATATGAAAAAGTGCATTGGCTGTCCGGGTAATGAAGCTGTTCAGTTTCCTTCTGAAACTAGCTCCGCGTTGAATGAGTCTATTTACCGTTCCTGAAACTGGAATAAACAAGAGTTTGAACAAGTTTCCACTATTCCAGATGCCAGAGTTTAGTGACTCTGTTCTTCCAAGGACAAATGACACTCTCTTGAAAGACATATTTTCTGGGGTAAGTCAGTAGCCTTGTGTTGTCACACCTTCATTGAAACTTGAAAGATCAGCCGTATTAATTCACTCTTACTTGCCACTTTAATAACTCTGACAGCCGATCGATAATTATTCAGCGAGCGTGCTGTCAAGAGCGAGAAGCGAGGCGACATCGATGAACTCGCCTTAAAATGAACCAGCGTTTCATTCGGTGTGTGTGGTTTGAAAGGAGGGGTGGTGGTGCTGGTTGTGGTGGTGAGGAGGGGGGTAATCACTTTCATCCGGAGCTACAGCTTCTTCTTCTTTTTCCATGCACGAACCTTAGCTCTTAAATTGTGTCGTGGGCAGGTTAATACCTCAAGGTGACATTTCTCAGACAACAATAAGATGGAATTGACACAAAACAAAAGAGTAACCACACCGAATAACCCTGTCGATTGTTCGATAAATATTCAGTGACTGTGCTCTTCAGAGCGAGGACGCGAGGTCACTGAAGTTGATAGAAAGCGAACGAGTGTTTTGGCAAACGGCAGCTCGGGATGATATTTTCACCGCGTTTAAAACAAGAGAGAAGAGAAACAAGTTTTACTTTTTTATCACTTCCGTTTAGGCACAATGCTGCACTCGCCAGCACCGTCCCAAGGGCACATGCCCACACGCACATTCGACTCGGTGCACAATGGCGCGCGAACGCGGACTGGTTCCGTCTATAATGGAGCTGAGAAACGAGAGCGCGTGAGGGAGAGACAGCAGGAGGGAAGAGGAACGTGTCAGGCCTGTAGATTCACCCTCTTTATCCCCGCGGAATGTGAAACGGAGAGAGATAGAGAGAGGGTGGGGGCGGCGGGACCGCGGAAGGGGAAGGGGGAGAGAGAGGTGAAGGGGGTGAGCACTGAGAGAGAAAGAGAGAATACTGAGAGAGAAATAGATAATACTGAGGGGTTACTGGAGAGTGTGTGTGTGGGGGGTGGGGAGGAGAAGGGAGACGACCGGAGAGTTACTGGGAGAGAGATAATACAGAGAGGTTACTAGCAGGAAGAGAGAATGTTACTGAGAGGAAAAGAGTAATATATAGAACTGGGGGGATCGGAGAAGGGTTTGTAAAAGCAAAACAGAAAATAAGAACACTGAGAGGTCACTAGGGAGAGGAAGGGGGGGGGGGGGGGTGAAGGGAGACAGGCAAAGGGTTACTGAGAAAGAGAGAGAGAGAGAGAGAGGTGGGAGAGAGCTAAACAATGAAGACGGACAAAGGGTTACTGAGGAAGAGGGAGAGAAAGGGAGGGGGAGAGAATACTGAGAGGTCAGAGAGAGAGAAAGAGAGAGAGAAAGAAAGAGAGAGAGAGAGAAGGGAGATGGGCAAATGGTTACTGAGAGAGAAAGAGAGAGATGGGAGCAAGAGAAAGTGAGTGAGAACGAGAGAAGGAGAATGTTTCTGAGAGAAAGATTGAGTACTGGTAGGTTACTGTGCAGACAGAGAGAGAGAGATAATCTTGGGGTGGTGATGTGGATTGTGTAAGTGAGTGAGAGATAGAGGGGATCAGTCTTGAGCTACAGCTAGATTGAACTGTATGTACTTAAATGTACTGAACACTTATACTAACAGTGCACACCCTAAATATAACACCCTATATATATTTATAGTTAGTTAGTTAGTTAGTTAAACCAAGCCTTTTAGGCATGGAGATCTCCCCTGGAGATTTCACTCTTGTTGCATTAAGTCCTGTTTAAGTGTTGTCTGCCGTAGGAGCTGTTCTGGAAAGACATAAGCTTCCCATCACTCCCACCAGAACTATTAAAAAGTACAAAGACACAAGGACGGTAAATTCCTAAAATAAAGTAAGATATTAAAACACGTCTAATCCGCTCAACAATTACATGTATTATTATTTTTAATGAATTTCCTGCCTGCCATGGATTTCCTTTGAAGATTAAAATCGTGTCTCGTTTCATCCCGGCGGTGGTTTAATTGGTTTCGGAAGGTATTTGAAATAACTCCTCTAATAACACGCTTACATCGTCTTCTTCGTGTTAAGGGGTCTAAGTGAATTAATAGAGCGTGGAATCCGCTCGCCCCTCCTTCAACTCGGGACAAATATGAGCGGGCTTTGCTTTAGCTCGCGCTCGGCTCCCCCTCATCTAGCCTCCCCCACTCCGTCTGGGCATAGAAAGGGAAAGAAAATGACAAGAGCCTTTGCTTAAGGCATCAACTTCCGTCTCCACATGAAGAATGATCATTCACACTTTCGACCACAAGAGGGCACACCAACAAGTCTTTTGAGCATGATTGCAAAACTAAGATAAAATGGTTACAGATGATGATGATGATGATTATTATTATTATTGGATATGTCAAATAGTTATATTTCATTTCCTTTGCAGCTGAAGCAAGACAACACGGACTGGGCTCTCAATAAGAACCAAACTTCCTCTTTAAAAAGGTAACACACACAAATGAAAATTTTACATAGTAAACAAATGTATTTCTGTAACACATTCTTGAATGGTAAGAAGTCATGTTTGATTGATTTGTGATGGAACTTGTGATTTACACCCCTAATATTGACTGTAGCATTGTGCTAGGGACTGAAAAATTCTAAGAATCCTACATTTTAAGGAACCATTAATGCTAGTGAAGAACAACTTTCCTTGTGTTCATTCTTCTCTGTGTTCTGTTCTTGGCTTACTGCAGTAGCTCAGAATGTCTATTCTGTGTTTGTTTTGTAATTGGGATATTTGATGCCTCTTCAGCTATAACTCAATAAACATGGATGGCACTCTAATGAGGAAGGCCATGCAGAATGATCCTGAAAACTATGTCAGTCCAATGACTGCAGGACAGTATTGGACCTGGGGGACGCGAATGAGAGGTAAGCCACAAACCATCCATCCTAGACAGGGTATGCCCTGACATCACGTTCCCAGTTGAATACACCCCCTCAGTGGGACTGAGTGGTAAGTCAGTCCATAACAAGACTAAGTTTATTAAGGCAAAACTGCAAAACTGGGAATGAAACAAGCGACTGTCTGCTTAATTAGAGGCAGCTGGACTCAACAGTAAAATATAAATTGTTGTGCTCATTGTGATCTTTAATGTTTCTTTGTTCATAACTTCCAAATCTGCAAAGTTACCTGGCTAACTGTGTAAACTTGCTTTGTGGAGTGTTCCCTCACAAGGAAAATTTATTCAAGCTAGCACTGTCTAACCTTTCCCCTGCTCTGTGTGTACAACACAAGAACACAAGCATCATCATGAATGTTTTTAATACGTGCTGACCAACACTTTACAGTTACACAGCATATTAACAAAAAGAGTAATATTTAATTAATGGGTGGTCCATAAAGTGTAGATATGACTTACAGTATGATTTTACCCCAAAATCCAGCACACCTCACACAAACTGGCAACTGCAAATCCACATTTCGGTGCCTGGATCCCAGTTGTTTCTGCAAACTGGAGCGTGAAGCTGAAGTTAGCATCATTTGAAGTTAGCATCATTTGAATTTTCCCATTCCACCTTAAATGGAGCAGCAGTTACATTCTGGCACCTCATGCATTATTATAACTGCTTCACCATTTAAGCCAAAATGGAAAATTCAGACAGGAAGCTTGCGAATAGAAAAACGATTCTTAGCAATCCATTTGCTTTTGTTTTATGTACTTTCGGCAGTCTGTAAAAAGATAAATTGCTGAATCTGTTTGTACAGTCAACTGCACAACAGCTCTTTCCCATTTTTAAATGTTTTTGTGTTTCAATGCATTCACACTGAACACTAATACTGCCACTCAGTTAGGCTTTCTGCCACTCAGTGGTCATAACCACAGTTACTCACAACAGCTGTGTGCATACCCTGTATTCAACACAGGCCTACTGTTCCTTACTGGCTGGCCTACTGCTTCACTATATTGTCCCATGCTGAAAAGGGTTTTCTATCAAATTAGGTGCTTTGCAGCACTCTCTGCAGTGAAGGGGGAACATTTTACATGTTTTTTAAAACTGCTTTGTCCTTGTTATGTTCCAAGCATACATTTTCATAAGCCACTAATACAATATGTCTAACGTCTTCATTAAAAATTCACAGTGGCATTTGTTGGTTCATCTGTCGTTAGCTCCTCTGTCAGGTCTGCTTGTGTGCACAAGAGGATAAGGATTTACATTTGATAGGAAATGCACTGAATAGCAAAAAGGAATTTCATATCAGAATATTTCTGAAAGTTTACTTCTCTGCTATCCGTTTTTGACAGTTTAATGGTTTCAAATATCACTGAGCCAACTGCCACACTAAACCATCATTTATATTTATATGAAAATTTGACGAGGGAATCTTTTCCACATGGCAAAGACTGTCACCTTATATCACTTATCTTTTGTTAGTCCAGTTCACCCAGGTGTGCTCTTGAAAATAAAGTTTCCTAAGTGATTCTTGGCTTAGATGTGTGATTAAAAAGTTTTTTTTTTATATAAAATTTAATATAAAACACACATATTTGTCAATTAAATGAGTGAATGTAAAGAAGCTTGCTAGACTTTTATCAATGCAGATACATTAAGGGGAGTTTTTTAACTTTAAAAAAGGCTCTTCATGCTTACTCATTTACTTTACAAATAGTATTTGTAATAGTATTATATTTGTAAAGAAGCTTGCTAGACTTTAATCAATATAGAAAACTTTACATTAAGGGGAGTTTTTTAACTTTAAAAAAGACTCTTCATGCTTACTCATTTACTTTACAAATATAAAACAGTCCTTTACAGAACATATCACTTAAATCTGCTTTTAGGGAACCAAAAGTGTTTCTTCTATGCCATCACTTAAAATAATCCTTCTTTTTTATAACAGAATTGACCTGGATCATGTTCTAATCCTACTTAGCCTGAGTTAAATAAAATGATAGTCAGACCATCATGATTGATCCATGCTGTTGACATACATACACTGGTCTCAAATGGCGACTTCATTAAAGACACCTACCTTGTATCCACACTTTTAAAATAAGGTTATCAGCTCTTACCATATAGGTGCACTTTGTAGTTCTACAATTACAGTCTGTAGTCCATCTGTTTCTCTGCATTCTTTGTTAATCCCCTTTCACCTTGTTCTTCAATGGTCAGGAGCTGCACAGGACCACCACACAACAGGTATTATCTGGGTGGTGGATGATTCTCAGCACTGCAGTGACACTCACTTGGTGCTGGTGTGCGAATGTGTATTGTGCTGGTGTGAGTGGATCAGACACAGCAGTGCTGCTGGAGTTTTTAAACACCTCAGTGTCACTAGGTAGGGTGCAGGGAGCTAACAAAGTATGCAGAAATGGACTGCATTCTGTTATTGTAGAACTAAAAAGTTTACCTATATGGTAAGTGGAGCTGGTAAAATGGGTAATAAATGTATATACAAGGTAGATGTACCTCCTGAAGTGCTCAGCCAGTGTAATTAAACTAATCTTGGTTAGACTAATATCAAACCTTTGTTGTACATGTAAACATAGTCTGAACCCCAAGTAGTACAAAAATTCAAAATTTGCTTTAGGGCTGGGTAATATGGACCAAAAATCATATCTCTGTATTTTTAGGTTGAGTTGCACAGTTTATATCTGATTTGGACAGTTTATGTGTCCATTTATATCTCTGTGTTTTCAATTAAGTGGGCTAAATGTTCAGTTTTAGGTCAAAGCCATGTGGGATGTCACAAACACCTCATTAAACAGGTTGATCGAAATTCAACATTTCCTTCAAAATGTGTTTGCTACTGGGCAACAGGTATCTTGGGTCAGTGGATTTTAGTAGATCTTTAAACTTCTTTCTGTTGTGGACTATATCTTTAGTCCCAGTTGAACTTGCCGCTTTTCTTTCATTAGGCACATAATACCACTGTAAGGGTTGTGCAGAAAGTATCAGAGAGGAAAACCGTTTGTGTGTTTTAATAATCAGACTATATTGATAAACAATATTGTCTCATCTGATATCCTATCTTATCTTGTTTGAAAATAAATCATTATACCTTCAA
Source organism: Semaprochilodus insignis (assembly GCA_034552555.1). Lineage (NCBI taxonomy): Eukaryota > Metazoa > Chordata > Actinopteri > Characiformes > Prochilodontidae > Semaprochilodus > Semaprochilodus insignis. Next base: position 57,409,024 of record CM067474.1, on the reverse strand, counting down.
AAGTCGATATACTGCACAGCCCTTTTGCTTATTATCTTTAGTTTCTTAAACTTTATTGTTCTTTGAATAGAAAAAAAGTAGCTTGATATTATATTACAGTACAACAGCATTTACATGTGCCCAAATAATGTCAAATGTATTGCAGCTGTCTTACAAGCCCTCTTTCTCTCTAATAGAGTACAGGATGTCCTCCCCAGCCACAGGCCTCCCTCAACGGGCATGGACACCCCGCTACACCCCAACAAACATCCCCCAACAGCAACAGCCTGCAGCTCACTCTCACAGCCAACCTCCACCTGACTACCAGCATAACGTCTACATCCCTGGCACACCCTCTGCCCTCTGCACTCTTCGGCCCAGTCACCGCAGTGAGCTTGATGTCCATAACTCCTTCTCCACCTTCGGCAAGAAGCGCAAGTTCATCTCTCCCGGCAGTTATGACCCTCAAGATGACACAGGGACAGAAGTAATTAATAATGACCTGTATAATGAATAAAGAGAAGGAATGGAGAGAGTGTGTGACAAAGCTGGGATGTGATGTTGGACAGAGTGTGGGACAGGGAGCAAATGTGGTGGAGCAAAGTAGTAGCTCAAGGTGGTAGAAAAGAATAGAGGAGAGAGCTCCATTATGACCAAAGCAGAGCCTATATTTACAAACCAAACTACTCTCATGTCACAGTAATGTTATTTTCCTGCTCTGTGTGGTCTGCTTCCCATGACTCCATTAGCTCTGAGACACATCTTTCAGTTCATTTGTGTCATGTTTGTGTGTTTGTGGCACATTAAACATGGGCCTGTATGAGGAGGCCTTAAACTCCAATACTGTCTTATAAAATTGGATCACTGTCAGAGATTGCACATTTCACCCATTAGTCAGTTTTTATTGTATGAAAAGTCAGATGGAGAATTGGGCTTGTGATAAAATCATGTTTGAATGGGTCTGAATATGGTTTGGTAATTGAATGATTACAATAAAAGAAAATCTGAATGACCATAATGAAAAACAGATGGCTGCTAATAAGGGAGTAAAAGAGATTGTTTTGTTCTTCTGTGTGAATCATATCTGAATTAAGCTGCTGCCTACTGTTTAGTTAGACAACGTTTGGCAACACAAAGTCTTAAGGTCACAGTGGGCACGAGTGAAACAGCAGTGGTTTGAGAAGTGACTCACATCATTGAAATTATTTTAAAATTCATTATGAGTGAATGAACATTCTAGTTTTTTACATTAAGAATTATGAATATGATGTTTTGGTACTGTTTATTTGACAATCATATCAGCCTATATGTAAGCATTACATAGCCTTTATGCATAGTGTGAAGTTTCTGTGTAACCAGAATCTTCGTGGCACGGTGCAACAGCTTGGAATGATTGGTTGCTCACTGAAACATGAATATGTCTAATGTGATTATTGTTCAGTGAACAATAAGAACAGTGTTGATATGTATGCAAAGTGGGTAACTGACTCACACAGGTAATTTACTTCAGGCTATGGCGTACATTACCGTGTAAATTCTGAGAATAAATGAATTCTTTTTCTGAAATAAAGGCTAAATCATTTGTGTCTCTTCTTGTCCCAATGAAACAAACAAGCCCTGTTCACTTAGTTTTACTAGGTTGCTATGACTATAGGATTTTTATGACATCACAACATGTGACAGTTTACCATTGAAATTGTAACCATTGAAGTCCTGCAATTTCTTTGCTATTGTGGGATGTGTGATGTTTGATTGTGATGTGTGATTTACCAAAAAAAGCTTTTATTGACAACTGACATAAACCTAATTTGTAAGGTGACATGAGACTGACATAAGCCTTTAATGACAGTTGACATTATGTATGCCATGTAACACCTTATATTAGCAATTGTTATGCATTTTGAATACAGGATTGATTGGAAGTACACTAAATCTTGCTGTTTTTTCCCTGTAGATGATGTGTTAACTTATTTTCACAAAATATAGTTTGACAAGGGTCAAGGGTATTTTTTGCAAATGACTGATTTAATTCAAAAGTTTGTATTGACATTATCTTAAACAATCGCTTGACATTTCTCCACCTAAATTCTGCTTTAAATAGCTTTCATTATACACTTATCTAAGGCATTTCTCAAGAAAGGGATTTTCTCAGGGAAAAAAGACCTAGGCCTCTATCCCAAGCGGGGCGTAAGCATTCTAACATACTCATTAAAATCTGCATTGCTCTTTATGCCTGTGGAGAATAGACTTGGTTCATTAACTAAACAAACACACAACTTCATCTTGGAAATATCATTTTAATTAAACATAGCGAAACAGAGGAGAGCGCAGGGGAATTGAACTCAGCCTCAAAATGCCACACCTGGACGCAATCTTGAAAGCACCCTACTCTCTCCGGTGCCCTTTCCATTTTAATTTCCATGGGAAATGAGTTCAGAATGTCAATAGATGTGTATCGCCCAATTGAGAGGGGTAATTAGGTTTGCCACGTGTCCTTTCACACCGCAAACGATAATGATGGAAATGGTCTCTGCGGCGCTCACACACTTCTCTCAATCGAAGTTCATCTCTCCGTAGGCCAATGGACCGGAGGTGAGGAGATGAGCAATTTAGAATCTTTTCATAGAGCAGGCCATAGTAGGACAGCCTGATTAAAGTGATTTCATCACTGTGATTCAGACTGTATTTGTTTTATTCACAATTGTGGCAGTTCAGCAGAAACACTACACAGCTCCAAATCAGTCTCCAAATCTTGATTGCCATAGGCTTAATTCTGACTGTTGCCTCCAAAATTACAGTGTATGATGTATAATACATTAAGCAGGGGTGCTCATGCTGTGGGAATGGCTTTTATTAGCTCCTGACCTTTGACTCTGTGGAGACCAAGCCACAGGAAAGCAGATGGTTTGACCTTGTCCTTCAAAACAGATGGCCTGTCCAATGTTTGCACTTTATTTTTTTTTACTTTTGTGCGTGTTTATGTGCTTTTTGACCTGCTGAAGATGTACTAGGGTTGCCATCATCATTTTTTATTTTTTTTTAAGGGGGATAATGCAAATTTAAACCTTTAAGCAATAGGCTTCATTACCTTAGCATGTGTTCTACTGCCTACCACCTTAAAATCATGATTTCATATTAAGTTGGTCCCAGATGTTTAATTTCAAGATGGTCCTCACAATGCAAGCTTTAAATTTCAAGGTTAGGGTATGGATATGGTTAACGATAGAGTAGGGGTAAGAGTAACATTAAGATTAGTGTAATAGTAATCACAAGTTGTGGTTAAGGTTTGGATAAGGCTAGGGTTAAGGGTGAGGTTAAGGTTATAAGATTAGGGTATGGATGAGGTTAAGGTAAGGTTTAGGACTAGGTTACAGTTTTTTATGACTGCTAACATCCTTTTATCCAATCTGTAGTCACATTTCCAAAACTCTAAACACAGTAAACGCAACATCAGTCCTAAGTGGGCTATACCATTAATACAATTCATGTTGTTTTTGCATGAAATGCAATCATTTAACATGTCTCTACAGTGCTTAAATTTCCGTACACACAAGGTTACCCAATAACAAAACTCTGGATCTTTCTTGTCTTATTTACAAATGCACACAGCATGTCAAAAATGAAAAACTAAGGTTCAAAACCTTAAATACTGTATAAAATGCAAAGTTCTGCAAAATAAGCAGGTGAAAAGCTATTACTGTAATACACATTTTTGCACGTACAGATCACTGAAATAAAATGCAGTAATAGACCAACCACAGCTGATTCCAATCCCAGTTGGAGACATAGCCAGGTGCTGTCAGTGACATGGACACATAAAAACAGGGGCTTGTTTGGACTGAGTTTGGTCAAAGTGGGCACAGGAGCAGAGAGAGTGACAGAGGAAAGAAAAATCATGTTTGGACAAGGAAGAGGAATAGTTGGGCCAGGGCAAGGGAGAGGGAGAGGGAGAGGGAGAGGAGTTAGAATGCGTGGTGGTGTTCAACGAAGGGTAAGAACTACTGTCACTGATGAAATTAGAGACACCATTGTAGACCATGTGAGAAGCTGGTGAAAGAGTGCAGCCTAACCTCAGACGCTCAACTGTGGCTTCTATTATCCGGACTTTTAAACAAACTAACAGGTAAACATTACATTTTACAAGTATATTCCTACTGATGCTATATCTTATAGTAACTGCAGGCCACCGGTCCCACCAATAATACATATGTTGGATTTTTGTTCCTTTACTGTAAAGAATGCAGCGTCTACCTCCCTCTGGGGGAAGGGGAAAACTTCTGAGTGAAGACCAGGAGCATGCCATTGTATACATGGTCATTGCTGACAATGGAATAAAACTTTCAGACTGAAATAATAGAAAATAACCAGGTATTTCACAATGTGGAAAGCATTAGCCTGACAACCATTGCCCGGACTCTGACTAAATACCGAGTTTGTGTGAAGCAGTTGTACACAGTTCCTTTTGAAAGGAACAGTGAGAGGGTTAAAGAACTCCAGCACCAATATGTCCAGGTATGTTGTCTGTCCTATATACCTGTCATATCTTGTAATATAGTGAGAAAGGGAACAGGTGGGAGGAAACATGAGGACATTTGTAATTACATGGGACAATGTAGCATTCCACCATTCTCATGTCATCACAAACTGGTTTGCAGACCCAAGATCCAAGAATGATGTCCCTTTTCCTCCTTTTTTTTCATCCTGGAGGTGGAAGGTGTACAATCTTCGGCCACATGACCACATGTCCCTCCTGGATGCAATGGATGCCGGCTGCAGAGACATTTCAGCTTAAGACTACCAGGGATGGATAAGGCATGCCAATATAATGTCTGTTGTTTCCTGGGAGAGAGTAAAATATTACAGGTAATACTGTTTCTGTAATGCCATCAACTGTTAGTTTTTTGACAGTGGTTGTGCAGTGATAGAGAATCGAGAATCTGCGCTAGTGTTTTGAAAGAATGATTGGATACTGAACCAGGTTTGCTGTGTTTTAACAGAGTTAGTGTATATAGAGAAAACTTTGTTTGCATTGTGAAATGCAGAGTTGGTATTTAGTTAAGAATAGGTGCTTTTGAACAAGATATTCACTATTTGGCTATTTGTATGAGGTAGATGTGTTGCTGTGTTTAGAGTTTTGAAAAGTATCTTAAGTATTGGTAAACGCTTGTTAGCAGTTGTAAAAAAACTGTAAGATCAGAATTAGGGTTACGGTTAAGATAGTAGTAGGACTGGTTATGGTCATGGTTAGAGTTAGTGCAATGGTAAGTTGAAGGTTAGGGTAAGCTTAATGTTAGGGTTAAAGTAAGGTTAGGGTTAGGGCAGTAGTGATTATGGTTAAGGTTTACAAGAAATGAATGTAAGTGTTTGTAATGAGTCCACAGTTCACAGAAACAAATGTGTGCGTGTGTGAAGACAAGAAGGCAATATCTAACTAGTTCATTTCAGTGAAACCACTGAGAGCAATAACACTGGTAACCTACAGAGGGCGATCATCCAGAGTGAACATACATGCAAGAAACAAGCTGCATAGTTTCTACATTTTTTTAACAGGGTTTCTTATTCCTTGTTTGTATTCAGTTGTTGCTTGTTATAGACCACAAAGTGCGTGCTATTGTGTATGACTTGATTTGGGGACGCTTTTAATAAAGAAGTGGTATATGAAGAAAGCATACATACTTCAAAAGGTGGTCCATCAAAATAATCCTCTTTTGTTGTCAAATTTATGGCTACTACATTCTGACACTAAGGGCGTGTATGAGGGCTCACACTTAAGTTCCTCACTCTCATCACATCTACAGAACTTGCATGCTTTTATAGTAGTGAACAATTTACAGATGTTATTGGATAATATGTCTTAAGACAGGAAACTGAATGTATGAACATTGACTGTATGAACATTGAATATATATATATAAACGGTGACTGTGTTTATGATTCATTTCTATTATAGGCAGCTTTGAGAAGATGCTCTGTTGTTATTGATTTCAGCCACAAGAGGTCGCCTAAATTACACATTCAAGTAAATCCAAATACATCTCCACAATGAGTTGGTTATATAGTGTTGATTAATTTGTTTTATTACAACACATTTTTATTATATTATAAAAATGTATTATTATTATTATTATTATTATTATTATTATTATTATTATGCACTACTTGGTGTCACACATAATACATAAATAATAATTAAAATATGCAGAATGAAATGCTATAAACAAAAGACACCAAAACATAGAAACAGTACTTTATTTCAAATATGAGGAATTTTCGATGTCAGTTTCTTTAAAAGTTTATTCTCGATGCTGTACAGATTTCTTAATTCATTTACAGCTTGGTTGTTAGCCCATTGTTAGTAATGTATGTTTGGACTTGCTGTCCAATTCAGAAATTGCAATCATATTGAAAGTGGTTTCTTTGTGGAAAAATTTTAACCATTGTTACACGTGAGGGAAGGCATCCTGATGNTAATTCATTTACAGCTTGGTTGTTAGCCCATTGTTAGTAATGTATGTTTGGACTTGCTGTCCAATTCAGAAATTGCAATCATATTGAAAGTGGTTTCTTTGTGGAAAAATTTTAACCATTGTTACACGTGAGGTAAGGCATCCTGATGTGATCACAACACTGCAGTAAATGGTTCACACTGGCAATGTTTGACTTAACACAAGTTACTTACCTCACACATCAACTTCCAAGACAAGTTCCTCTTAAATGCAGTGTGTGTGATGTATTCCACATATCATGCAATATTAAGGAGTGATTATTGCCTCATAAAGATATTATAGCTGCATAACTTTCTAAACTATTTACTATTTAAGATTCTTTTCCTTATTTGTCTTTTATATGATTCCAAAAATAACCATGAAAAGTTCATCAATATTGATTCAATATCTACAAACACAAATGTTACTCATGTTTTTTTTTTTTTTTACCATAACAAGGAGTGTCTGCGTCAAAATAGTAATTATATTAAACGTACATGTGTTATTTATGATGCAAAATATTTTGCAAGGGATCATGTTTCTAGTATCAATCTGCTCTTTTAGATTTAAAAGATGTGACTTTTTATCATTGTGTATTACCAAGAATGTCTAAACGTGTTGACAGCTTTAGAGAGAGGAGAACGTTTCCAAATAAAATGCTTAACTGTATCATAAAACATCTGAGATCAACTAACTGTAAGTTGTGTGTTTACCTGGAGTTTTCTTTTTTATTTATATACTATGTGAATGCATTTTATTTAGCAATGTGTAGCAGATATTTTACCTCACCTTTTATTGTGCCTATAGGCACTGTAGGAGAAAAATGTGTTAATTTGTTAGTACATTTTATTTAATCCATCACAAGTTATCAGGTCTTTATACAAGTAATATATATATATATATATATATATATATATATATATATATATATATATATATATATATTATATAATATTATTTATTCCTGTTTTCTTTGTAAAATAATTGAAATTTGCGCACAAACGCAACACATGCACATAACAAAATTATAGTTAGTATAATAGTAGTTAGGCCAATCTGGTATTCACCACAATAGACTTAAAATAAATACATTTAATATTTAATAAACACATTGAATACTAGGACATATACAAGTTATAATATGTATTCATATTAGCCCTAAACGGGGCATAAATGAGTGGAA
>CM067474.1:57325232-57356739 GCA_034552555.1 Semaprochilodus insignis | reverse complement strand
CGAGTGACCACAGTCTGTTTGGTTTGGACCGCTATACAGGACAGATAAGGACCCTTCGCTCATTCACAGAAACAGACGAGGCTCAGCACAAACTGGTCATACTGGTCAAAGACAATGGCAACATTTCACTTTCAGCAACAGCTACTGTTATGATCAAAGTTGTGGAGCCCAAAGAAGCTTTTGCAGCTTCTGATGTTAAAAACACAGTAAAAGATGAGGAGGACAATGATGTCACTTTTTATCTGATCATCACTCTGGGCTCAGTTTCAGTGCTTTTTCTCATCAGTATCGTTGTGCTGATTGTAATGCAGTGCTCCAAATCTACAGACTATTCCTCCAAGTATTTACAAGACACAAATTATGACGGGACACTGTGTCACAGCATCCAGTACAGATCTGGAGACAAACGGTACATGTTAGTTGGACCCAGAATGAGTATCGGTTCTACTATAGCTCCGGGCAGTAATGGGAATACTCTAGTGATACCAGATCGCAGAAGGAGAGCTTCAGGAGAGGTAAGATTTGATTACTGTTAATAAGAATTGCCTTCTTGGTTTTAACGTTGTAGTTGCTCGCTGCAATTCTATGACATGTCACGTGTTCAAGACTTCGAACTTGAAAGCTTAAAAGGTTAGTGTCCAATTTGGTGAGCTTTATCCTTGTCTGGCACATTGAAGTTTATTCAGTTTATGTCTGTATATTTCTCTATTCATATTTTATTCTTTTCTTTTCTTTTTTGGTGATGCAATATTAAACAGCTATTTACAGGCTTTCCTATGTCCATGTCTTGATTACTTCTTACGAATTTCAGTCCAGTAGAATGCAGATTTAAACGGACACCGTGGATGCGAGCGGAGCTGTCCGTCTCTTTGGTGCTGAAATCTTATTTCCAGAGTTCAAGTTACAAAAATATGATTATTATTATTTCAAAATTGCTTGTTTATTGTATTTGTTATTTTATCTGAAAACACTTTTACCTTCTGCTTTCTAAACTTAGTTCGAACCAGTGCAGGGATCATGCACTTGAAACGAGAAATTAAAATCTAAGTGGGGTAATCCATCCCATATAACCACTGCAGGTCTTTGTGGGCTCCACAGGGCGTCAGTATTACACCAGGATAGTATTTAGGGATAAACCCTGCTCCACTGACTGCTTGAGAGCTAGGAAGCTGTTTTGTCTACACAGAAGACCGCCGGGAGGCGTATGTACGGAATAGCCTGAAAATAATTCTGCTCTGTTTTTATCTCTGCATTAATTAGGGCTCAATCGTCTGAGTTATCAAACTGGGTAACCCTGATTTTTGGAAACGTCAGACATTTTTGGCTGTTGATTAGTTGGATTATTTTCGTCCACAATGGATGACAGCGGACAAAGAAGCAGATGGGAGTACTGGTGGATTGCTGTATGGCTCTCTGTTCTGTTGTGCTTTGTGGAGCAGATTTCCACTCAGATCAGATACTCTGTTCCGGAGGAGGTAAAAGAGGGATGGGTTGTCGGAAATATCGCTAAAGATTTGGGTCTGGATGTCAGTACTTTGGTGGACCGACGATTTCGCATCGTTTCTGGATCTAAGGACGATCTTTTCCAGGTAAATCAGAACAATGGCGTCCTGTACGTTCTAAGGAAAATCGACAGAGAGGAGATATGTGACGGCAATGGCGTCTGCTTGATAAACCTAAAAATTGCTGTTGAAAATCCTTTGGAAATTCATTATATTGGAGTGGAAATTATTGATGTAAACGATCATGCTCCTAGTTTTGCTGAAAAGCATTTACGTTTAGAAGTAGCAGAGAATAAATCTCCAGGGGCGCGATTTGACCTGCAGCCCGCACGTGATCTTGATGTTGGCACCAATTCTATTCGTAATTACAAACTTAGCCAAAACGAACATTTTTTTCTGGAGTTAAGAGATGGTGATGAGGATAAGTTACCTTCCCTGGTCTTACAGAAATATTTGGATCGTGAAAATGCACTTAAACATGAATTACTGCTAACTGCCATAGATGGTGGAAATCCCCCTAAATCTGGTAGTCTTAACATAACTATAACAGTCCTCGATATTAATGACAACCAGCCTGTGTGCAGTCAAAACATGTACTCGGTATCTTTATATGAAAACGTTAGTCTTGGAACTATAGTAATGCAAGTGAATGCCACAGATCCAGATTATGGTAGCAATGGAGAGGTTGAGTATTCATGGGGTAGAAATACAAAGAACAAAATCAAAGACATATTTGAGATTGACCACATTACTGGAGAAATGCGTGTCAAACAAGAGCTTGACTTTGAAGACATTCAAATATATAGATTAAACATACAGGCTTCTGATAAAGGACAGCCACCACTCTCTGTCGACTGCAGAGTTACCATCAGAATAATAGACGTGAACGACAACAAACCCGAAATAGAAGTAACATCGATCCTGACTGTTGTTCCAGAGGACTCGAAACCCGGAACTGTTATTTATCTTATTAGCGTTACGGATAAAGATTTAGGAATTAACGGCAAAGTCGTTTGTAGCCTGTCGAACGATGTGCCGTTTGAGCTGCAACCGTCTGTTGAAGATAATACATATTCATTAATCACTAAAGGAAGCTTAGATAGAGAACTCTCTTCCCAGTTTGACATTTTACTTACAGCCGAAGACATGGGTCAGCCTACTTTGTCCTCTTTAAAAACCCTGAGCGTGCAGATATCAGATGTAAATGATAACATTCCAGAATTTCCTCAAACCCCTCTGGAGCTTTACCTGATAGAAAACAACAGTCCTGGTGCGTTCATATTTTCAGTGAGCGCTACTGATAAAGATATATATGAAAATGCTGCAATTACTTATCAGATTCTGAGAGGTGACGTCACACTAAACGGCATGTCGACATTCTTAAATATAAATCCAGAAACAGGCGTTATAAGCGCTCTAAGGAGCTTTGATTTTGAGAAATGTAAAACTTTCAAGTTCCACGTGCTCGCTACAGACTCTGGATCTCCACCACTAAGCAGCAACGTTACAGTGAACGTGTTCATTCTGGATCAGAACGACAACGTTCCAGTGATCTTATATCCGGTTAGCTCTAACGGATCTGCGGAGGGTGTGGAGGAGATTCCTCGCAATGTGAACGCAGGACATTTGGTGACTAAAGTCAGAGCCTATGATGCAGATGTAGGATTCAACGGCTGGTTGTTATTTTCACTGCAGGAAGTGAGTGACCACAGTCTGTTTGGTTTGGACCGCTATACAGGACAGATAAGGACCCTTCGCTCATTCACAGAAACAGACGAGGCTCAGCATAAACTGGTCATACTGGTCAAAGACAATGGCAACGTTTCACTTTCAGCAACAGCGACTGTGATGATCAAAGTTGTGGAGCCTAAAGAGGCTATTGCAGCTTCTGATGTTCAAAACGCAGTAAAAGATGAGGAGGACAATGACGTCACGTTTTATCTGATCATCACTCTGGGCTCAGTTTCAGTGCTTTTAATCATCAGTATCGTTGTGCTGATTGTAATGCAGTGCTCCAAATCTACAGACTATTCCTCCAAGTATTTACAAGACACAAATTATGACGGGACACTGTGTCACAGCATCCAGTACAGATGTGGAGATAAACGGTACATGTTAGTTGGGCCCAGAATGAGAACAGGTTCTACCATAGTTCCGGGCAGTAATGGGAATACTCTAGTAATACCAGATCGCCGGAGTAGAGCTTCCGGAGAGGTAAGGTTACATTATATTTTCCGAATATTTAAATTGCTATTCTGATGTCACGCATCATGCCAAGACTGATTTTTGACTTTCTATATAATTTTAATTTGTTTTTGTGGTATTCGCATTATGATTAATTCTGAATTTGATTGTGGCCAAACTACAACCCAAGTAATTCATTTATTTTCAGGTTTATGTGGAATTTTGTGTAATTCCCATTCCCTTTGAGACGCTGTTAAGGCACTTATTTATTTACTATTAGTGACAGCCATATTACTTACTTATATGTTGTTAGTTTGCACTGTTTAGTCAGTTAAGAGAAGAACAATAGTGTTTCCAAGTACTGGTTAAGTTGCCTGAGCAGGAATAAAGATTTTCTGTGCTCTATTAGTGGTTATGTCCTCAAAACGCATAATTGGGGTTTGTGCTGGGTGAGGGTGGAAGAGTTGTATAAAGCAGGACGTTAAGCAACAATTATTACACATGATGTTTTGTTGTTTTTGGTTTGATTTGTGCATAAAGTTGGCTTAAACGTAAAAAGATTTTTTGGCAGAAATATTGTCCAGTAAACCTTGCTGTGGAATTATACTGTATTTTATAATTATTTATTTATTAATATATTAATATTTGTTTACTTTATATTTATATATTTATTAATATTAATTATTTATTAATATATATTAATATTTATTAATAATTATTTTATTATCTCTTGTTGCTCTCCTTGAAAAATGAATGCACGGACACTTCAAGAGTCAGAGACTTAATGTATTGCAGAGTGCACTTTAAAGACTGCAATTGTCCACAAAACGCACTGTTCATATCATGATATTGCTTTATTTTGCTGCCGTTGGAAACAAAAAAAGTGTCATTTTTAGTTTATAACATAATTTGTAAATGCCTGTTGCCATTTACATTCTGCGTGCATTTCATAATGAATGGACCAACCAAAACCAAAAGGCGCAAAATGACTTGTAAAAGATCTGGTTCCATAGACTTACATTAAAAGTAAAGGAGATTCTTTCCGTGTGCTGCAAAGTTATCCATTAATATCTAAGATGTTTTGTTCTGACAGGAGAGATTTGTTTCTTTGGTCATTAAGCTTTATAGTGTGTTGTTTCTTCGAAGAAGAAAAAAATCTACAGGCAATGAAACACGAAGAGAAGAGATGAACAGAGGACGAGCTGTGTTTTCAGCGTGTTGTTGCATGAAATAGGCCTCATGGTGTCACTAGCAAACCATATAAATACTGACCCTTCCTTCTGATGTGTTTCACGTCAGGCTGTTGGCTCCACCTAACTAAGAATAGAGCTACCTTGGTTTGATTGTAAGGGCTTTTTTCAGCTCCGTCCAACGTCGACGTTAGATTATCTGATAATTTGTGAAATGGTCAGCCTCATTATTAGGCCTAGCTAAAGTAACGAGTTTTATGAAATGGTAAAGGGGCAGCGTTTCTCCATTTTGGCTTAAATGGAGTCTCCAGGAATGGAAAACAGAAGACAAAGGCGTAGGTTGGATTACTGGGTGACTGCGATGTGCTTTTCTCTGCTCCTTTGCTTAGAGGGGCAGGTTGCGGCTCAGATTAAATATTCTATTCCGGAGGAAGTTAAAGAAGGCACAGTCGCGGGAAACGTTGCTAAGGATTTGCGTCTTGATGTCAGTAATTTGGTGGACAGACGATTCCGTATCGTTTCTGGATCCCATGATGCGCTATTTCAGGTAAACCAGAACAATGGTCTATTGTATGTGCAAAAGAGAATAGATAGAGAGGAGATTTGCGATGACAGCACAGCTTGCTGGATTAATCTAAAAATCGTAGTGGAAAATCCTCTGGAGATTCATTATGTGGAGGTTGAAATTACTGATGTAAACGATCATTCGCCTAGTTTTACAGACAAAGATCAGCTGTTTGAAATACCGGAATCCACATTACCAGGGGAGGATTTTCAGCTGCAGTCAGCGCACGACCCTGATTTTGGTACGAGCTCGGTTCGTTTTTATAAACTGAGCCAAAGTGATCACTTTGAACTTGAACTCCGAGAAAACGGGGAAGAGCGGAAAGTACCTGTTTTAAAGTTACGTAAATCGCTGGATAGGGAGGAACGAAGCAGACACCATTTGATAATGACTGCAATTGATGGTGGAAATCCTCCAAGATCAGGAAGCATGAATATTACTGTGACAGTTCTGGATGACAATGACAACCGGCCAAAATTCACTCAGGAAGTTTACTCCCTTGAAATACAAGAAAACTCTCCAGTTGGGCTTTTTATCGTAAAAGTCAATGCTTCGGATGCCGATGAAGGCCAGAATGGCGAAATAGTTTATTCATTTGTTAAAAACATTGACAGAAGTGTATATGATGCCTTCAATTTAGATGTAAATTCGGGTGAAATTACGGTCAAAGGGAAAATAGATTTTGAAATTACCAGTGTTTACAGATTCGGCATAACAGCCTCAGATAGAGGGCATCCGCCGAAGTCAAGCAGCTGTAGAGTTGTAATTAAAGTCGTCGATATAAATGATAACACACCAGAGATTGATGTTACCTCCCTCTCAGATGTAGTGCTGGAAAGTTCAAATCCAGGAACTGTAATCTCTCTAATCAGTATAACAGACAAGGACTCTGGCATCAACGGCAAAGTTGTCTGTAGCATATCCGAAAATGTCCCATTTGAACTGAAACCTTCTTTTAAAGAAAACATGTATTCCTTAGTGACAAGCGGGCGCTTAGATCGAGAGCTGAAAGCCTATTATGAAATCACAATAACAGCTACAGACCTTGGACGCCCACTCCTGTCTTCAGCAAGAAAGTTAAGCTTACACGTATCAGATGTAAACGACAACAGCCCAGAATTTCCTCAGAACCCTTTGGAGCTATACCTGTCTGAAAATAACACCCCGGGTGCGTCCATATTTTCGGTTAGCGCCACGGATAAAGACTTAAATGAAAATGCTGTGATAAATTACCAAATTGTTAGAGGAGATGCTACACAAACTGACATTGCGTCATTCCTAAACATTAACTCTGAAACAGGTGTTATTCACGCGCTAAAGAGTTTTGACTTTGAAGCTGCCAAAACTTTTCAGTTCCACGTGCTCGCTACAGACTCTGGATCTCCACCATTGAGCAGCAACGTTACAGTGAAAGTGTTCATCCTGGATCAGAACGACAACGTTCCAGTGATCTTATATCCGGTCAGCTCTAACGGATCTGCTGAAGGTGTGGATGAGATTCCCCGCAATGTGAACGCAGGACATTTGGTGACTAAAGTCAGAGCCTATGACGCAGATATAGGATACAACGGCTGGTTGTTATTTTCACTGCAGGAAGTGAGTGACCACAGTCTGTTTGGTTTGGACCGCTATACAGGACAGATAAGGACCCTTCGCTCTTTTACAGAAACAGACGAGGCTCGGTATAAACTGGTCATAGTGGTCAAAGACAATGGCAACGTTTCACTTTCAGCAACAGCGACTGTGATGATCAAAGTTGTGGAGCCTAAAGAGGCTTTTGCAGCTTCTGATGTTCAAAACGCAGTAAAAGATGAGGAGGACAATGACGTCACCTTTTATCTGATCATCACTCTGGGCTCAGTTTCAGTGCTTTTTGTCATCAGTATTGTTGTGCTGATTGTAATGCAGTGCTCCAAATCTGCAGACTACTCCTCCAAGTATTTACAAGACACAAATTATGACGGGACACTGTGTCACAGCATCCAGTACAGATCTGGAGATAAACGGTACATGTTAGTTGGACCTAGAATGAGTATCGGTTCTACTATAGTTCCGGGCTGTAATGGGAATACTCTAGTGGTACCAGGTCGCCGGAGTAGAGCTTCAGGAGAGGTAAGAGCTGTTTATTGCAGTATATGCGCTTTGATTTGACCATTCTTAATTTGCGTTATTGCTTACAGTCTAAACGGTGCAAGGCACATTTGAGCTATTCCTTACAATTATCCCTGTTCCTGTAGTTTAGACAGCGTTTCGCTCATGTACTTTCTATACTTACAAGGTCTTAGAGTAATGTTGTATATTTTTCAGTGGTCTGTATTTTAATAATGGTTTTGCGCATTGCATTCTTACTGTCTCGGTCGGTGGAAGTTGTGTGTGTGTATGTTTTGGTGTGGTGTGTGTGTTGGGGGTGGGTGTGGCATGTTTGCACCTCTGCCATACAAACTTTACCTTTTCACTTTGTCTTTTATAGGCTACAACTAAATGTGTGCATAAGTTTATTTTGAGAATGAACAGAACATGGACTTCTAATTTTCAGTTCTTTAATTCTTATATTATTTAAATGTAATGATTCAAGCGCATTATTCCAGATTACTACTGTTATACAATTATTATTATTATTATTATTATTATTATTGTTGTTGTTGTTATTGTTGTTGTAATGGAGGGGGTTTTCAGAAGACACTGAGGAGTCATGGGTCTGGTCCATAACAAAATACAATAGAGAAAAATATTTTAGCTCTCGGCTATACTGTTACCTAGGACGCTAATGTTTGCTACAGCAACATCATACCAGACGCTATGGTAGAAGAGCAAAATAAAATGTACAAGCATGTGTAACATGTTCCACGTAATGTAACCATTTTTCTTACAACATATAACCATGTGTGCTAATTGTGTATATTTACATCTCGTTTCAAACGGGGCACTGCGGTTATGAAAAGGCGTGGTTATAGGTTCGACCTCAAGGTGTCAGTACCACACAAGGATACACTTCAGACGTTATTCCCCCCTCTTTCTATCATCACTGGCCAGTCACGCAGCGCATTCAGAAGACCTCCGTTATAGCACGACGAAAAATCCAGCTAAACCTAAATAATCAGCTTCCTGGGATTCTAATATGTAGTTATTTGCCATGTGGATGGGAAGATCTTGTTTATGAAGTGACCGGTGATTTGGTCGTGTCTCGAATGTGCGTTTTCCGTGATGGATGACAGCAGACAAAGGCGAACAGCGGCTTGCTGGTGGATTGCTATACTGTTTTCTTTGTTGCTGTGCCTGGGAAAACAGATTTCGGCTCAGATAAGGTATTCCATTCCAGAGGAGTTGAAAGAAGGATCAATTGTGGGAAATATCGCTAAGGATTTGGGTCTTGATGTTGGTAGTTTAGGAGAGAGGCGGCTTCGTATTGTTTCTGGCTCTGGCGATGCTCCTTTTCAGCTAAACACGAACAACGGCATTTTGCACGTCAGTAAGAGACTCGATAGAGAGGAAGTATGTGATGGGAATCATCCTTGCCTGCTAAATCTGAAGATGGTTGTTGAAGATCCACTTGAGATTCATTACATAGGGGTTGAAATTACAGATGTCAATGACCACGCTCCTAGATTCACTGAAAAAGAGAAACGACTGGAAATAGCTGAATCTACTCTTCAAGGCTCCCGTTTTCAATTGCAAACTGCGCGCGATCCAGATGCTGGAGTCAATTCAGTGCGCTTATACAAGTTAAGCCAAAACGAAAATTTTGATGTGGAAATAAGGGACCGGGGTGAAGACAAGCTTCCCTTCTTAGTTTTACGGAAGCCTCTCGATCGCGAGCGCAAATCTGAGCATAATTTAGTTTTAACAGCAATTGATGGAGGAAGTCCACCTAGATCAGGTATGCTGAATATAACCATCATTGTCCTTGACGTGAACGATAACCGTCCTGTATTCAGTCAAGACGTATATACTACAACACTGAATGAGAACATACCAGCAGGAACACTGGTGCTGAAAATACTGGCAAATGATCATGATGAGGGTCCAAATGGTGAGGTGTCATATGTTTTTGGAGCCGAACAAAACCAAGATGCATCTGATGTTTTCAGTTTAGATACATTAAGTGGTGAAATCCGAGTTAAAGGCGAGGTAGATTTTGAAAAGCAGAATATTTACAAATTAGATATTCAGGCTTCAGATAGTGGGCAGCCGCCCTTGACAAATGACTGCCGAGTTATCATAAAGATACTGGATGTAAACGACAACAAGCCTAGCATAGAGGTGACCTCACTGTCCAACATAGTTCCTGAAGATTCCAGACCTGGAACTGTAATATCACTCATTAGCGTTAATGATAGAGATACTGGTATAAATGGGAAAGTTGTCTGCTCTCTCTCTGAAAGCTTACCCTTTGAATTAAAGCCATCAGTTCAGGATAACATATACTCACTAGCCACAAAGGGACATCTAGATAGAGAGCTCATTCCAGGTTACGAAATCACAATAACTGCTACAGATTTAGGACAGCCTCCTTTATCCACCATCCAAACGCTGAGCGTCCAGATTTCAGATGTGAATGATAACAGACCAGCATTTCTTCACAATCCTCTTGATCTGTACATGTTTGAGAATAATCCTCCAGGTGCCTCCATATTCTCTGTTAGTGCTTCTGACAAAGATGTACATGAAAACGCTTTGATATCATATCACATTCTGAGAGGCGAAGAGGCAAACAATGCCATTTCATTGTTTTTAAATATTAATTCTGAAACAGGTGTTATTCACGCGCTAAAAAGTTTTGACTTTGAATTGATCAAAAACTTCCAGTTCCACGTGCTCGCTACAGACACTGGATCTCCACCTCTGAGCAGCAATGTTACAGTGAATGTGTTTATTCTGGATCAGAACGACAATGTTCCAGTGATCTTATATCCGGTCAGCTCTAACGGATCTGCTGAAGGTGTGGATGAGATTCCCCGCAATGTGAACGCAGGACATGTGGTGACTAAAGTGAGAGCCTATGACGCAGATATAGGATACAACGGCTGGTTGTTATTTTCACTGCAGGAAGTGAGTGACCACAGTCTGTTTAGTTTGGACCGCTATACAGGACAGATACGGACCCTTCGCTCATTCACAGAAACAGACGAGGCTCAGCATAAACTGGTCATACTGGTCAAAGACAATGGCAACGTTTCACTTTCAGCAACAGCGACTGTGATGATCAAAGTTGTGGAGCCTAAAGAGGCTTTTGCAGCTTCTGATGTTCAAAACGCAGTAAAAGATGAGGAGGACAATGACGTCACCTTTTATCTGATCATCACTCTGGGCTCAGTTTCAGTGCTTTTTGTCATCAGTATCGTTGTGCTGACTGTAATGCAATGCTCCAAATCTACAGACTATTCCTCCAAGTATTTACAAGACACGAATTATGACGGGACACTGTGTCACAGCATCCAGTACAGATCTGGAGATAAACGATACATGTTAGTTGGACCTAGAATGAGTATCGGTTCTACGATAGTTCCAGGCAGTCATGGGAATACTCTAGTGGTACCAGATCGCAGGAGAAGATCTTCTGGAGAGGTAAGGGTGCTTGATTTCACGTCATGTTTAAGTCACATATCTATGTTTTTTCAGGAATGTCAGATACCTTTTTATGTTTAATTGTGGTTTCAGATGCACTGGATTTACACACATTTTGTAAATCACCATGTGTTTTAAGGGAGCGATTTGTAAGATGATGCAACCTGTTGAATTCATTCTTCAGACAATAGTGGGAACATGTCACTAGTAAGTTGTCCACCCAATTATAACAAATGCACAGTCCCTCTTTAATGTTAGCCTTAACAGCTGTTTACTCATCAGTCTAGAAGAAATGTTTCAAGTTCAAACTTCATCCCTGTACTTGCCAAGAGCATCTCCAGCTTTCAAGAGCAACAACACTGTCAAGTCTTGTTTAGCTTATATTTATAGTACTCCTTTTATTTGCTAATGAGCATGGTTCTTGACGGAACGATAGTCAACTGCCAAAAGCTTCAGCCATCATTATGTTTACTGTTTCTTTCGTTGAGTACCTGCCCTTAAATTATCTAATTGGAAGCAGAACCTTCATCATCATTGATAACAGGTTGCTGTCATGGTAGCATTACTTCTTTATCTTCTGATGTTGGACTGATTTGATGCTACAGTGACTTACTAATGTCTTGAGGTACAAAGTGCTTTTACAAGAGAGTTCGGGCCAAGGTCAGATGGTTAGCATGCTTACATCAGTAGATATCTCTGCAACATGAGACATAGATGTCTTTGCCTTACCATCAAAACTGATACCCTTACACTCCAGAGTGATTTAAAAATGTTCTTTCTTTTGTATCATAGCTAGTACGAATAGATCAGAGTACTTACCACTTAAAGCTAGTGTTAATACCTAGGGTAAAAAAAAATAATAAAGTGCAAAGTGCAAAGCAATGCATTACAATAAAAACTTAGATTAGTGTTTGCTCATGTATTTAACAGCAAGAAGAATCTTCAGTTTGTTTTAACCAAAACACAAAACACCATCATAATTGTGTGAATGCAACATTTAACATGTATCTAGGTTTAATATTTAAGGTTAATCCTGCAATGTGAAAACTCATGTGAAATAAACTATGGGTGAAAAATAAGTTACTGAAACTAGCAAAACAATGATGAATGCTGGAAAGCTTCAACTCAGGAACTGTCATAAATGGTGACCTAAAGTTTAACCAACCCTTGACAACAGTGCTGTGGTTACATACCCCATTTAGGACTCACTACTGAGTTTTGATGTTTGTAAAACAAAATCCAGTATCAACATTACTCGTCGCTAAGATTTGAACTCTAAACAAATGAACACTTTTTCAAACATTAAAATGTACTCTCCAGCAGGGGCATTGTGCTCGCAAAATTTCTGGGGAGGCACAATTAGAGCTGAGGCATGGGGGTCCTTCCCTGGGAGAAAAAGGGCAAACTCTGATGCTGTTTTCTTTAATTTGGCATATATTTAACGACTTTGAGGGAATTGTTTTAAAACGTCACCAAATCAATTTTGTACCTCAGTAATCGAATATAACCTAATCATAACAACACACAATGGTAATAAAATAAAACTAGAAAAAAACAGATATCAGAAACCTGGTGGGGGAATGTGCTCCCCTCATCCCATCTTGAATGGGTATGGCACTCATGCTGTGCAGGGTTTTTAAGGACTACATTGTACTGTGTAGTAAATTTGAGATATGTTCAGTCTGAAATGAAAATACACTACATCTACACATCCAGGGATTGACAATATATATAGGTGGTGGGATCCAGTACCATTTTCTATGTTGTATGCTTTATTTGATAGTAAGCGAGATCCACTGGGTGTCAGTGTTATACCGGTATACTCTTTCGGAAAAAAGCTCTGCCCCTTTAGTTGCATGTAGGCGGCAGTCTGTTTTGTTCTGGCGCACAGCACTGTATGAGCTGAGTATTGCTAAGCGGATCACTTCATGTTAATTTCAGTTATTTGGGTTATTCGAGTTGAGTCGCCAAGAAAGCATAACTGCGTATTGATGAAATGTTTATGCTTTAACCTGGACGGGAGAGGATTTTCTCACTTGCGATGGGAGACGAAAGACAAAGGCGCAGATGGGAGTACTGCTGCATGGCTGTGCACATCTTATTGCTGCTGTGCTACGGAAGACAGGTTTCCGCTCAGATAAGGTACTCGATTCCAGAGGAGGTGAAAGAAGGGACCGTTGTGGGATACGTTGCGAAGGATCTGGGCCTGGATGTGAGTAACTTGGTGGATAGACGGTTACGCATTGTCTCTGGGTCTAAGGACGCATTTTTCCATGTAAATCCGAACAATGGCGCCTTGTACGTCCAGAGGAAAATCGACAGGGAGGAAATGTGTGAGGGCGGCAGCTCCTGTTCGGTGAATCTTAAGCTGATCGTTGAAAATCCGCTCGAAGTCCAGTATGTAGGAGTAGATGTCACGGACGTGAACGATAATTCACCCATTTTTTCTGAATTAGAGCAACATTTTGAGATAGCGGAGGTCACGCCTACTGGCACCCGCTTTCAGATACAGTCAGCGCGAGACGCGGACACCAGAGTGAACAGCGTTAAGTTTTATAATATAAATCCAAACGATTATTTCGAGATTGAGACAAAGGATAGGGATGAGGACAAAATCCCGTTTCTGGTTCTGAAGAAACCACTAGATCGAGAAAGCAAAGCAGAACATAGACTGCTTGTGACTGCAATCGATGGCGGGAACCCTCCTCGATCCGGGGCTCTTAATGTTACCATAACCGTTCTTGACATAAATGACAATCGTCCATTGTTCAGTCAGGACGCTTATACTGTAACACTGCAGGAAAACGCTCCAGTTGGTACAATCGCGATAAGAATTAATGCAACTGACTTGGATGAGGGCGCAAATGGTGTTGTTGAATACACGTTCGGCAGAAACGTAAAGCGAAAAATCCATGATATTTTTCATTTGGACAGCAAAACAGGAGAAATTTCCATAAAAGGTCTCTTGGATTTCGAAAACACTGAAGTTTATAAGTTAGATGTGCAGGCATCGGATAAAGGCCAGCCACCACTTGCAGCGGAGTCGGTTGTTATTATGAAGATTCATGACATAAACGATAACTCTCCCGAGATAGAAGTAACTTCACTCATCAGTGTTGTTCCTGAGGATTCTAAACCGGGTACTGTCATATCACTCATCAGTACTACGGATAAAGATTCTGGAATGAATGGCAAAGTATTAGCGAGCATCCCGAACGACATACCTTTTGAGTTAAAGTCGTCCTTTCAGGAAAATATGTACTCTCTGGTAACAAAGGAGAGACTGGATCGAGAGCTCCAATCCCGTTATGAGGTCATCATAACAGCCACAGATCTGGGAATCCCTAAACAGTCAACTGTGAAAAGGCTGACTGTGCAGGTATCAGATGTGAATGATAACAGCCCCGAGTTTCCCCAAAATCCTCTTGAGCTGTATTTAGCAGAAAACAACATCGCTGGTGCTTCGATATTCTCCGTGAGCGCCACTGATAAGGACCAGAACGAAAACTCCGTCATTACATACCACATAATAAGAGGAGTTCCGTCCAGGGACGATATGACGTCATTTCTGAACATTAATACTGAAACAGGGGTAATTTACGCGCTAAAGAACTTCGACTATGAGACAACCAAAAAGTTCCAGTTCCACGTGCTCGCTACAGACTCTGGAGCTCCACAACTGAGCAGCAACGTGACAGTGAATGTGTTCATTCTCGATCAGAACGACAACGTTCCAGTGATCTTATATCCGGTCAGCTCTAACGGATCTTCTGAAGGTGTGAAGGAGATTCCTCGCAATGTGAACGCAGGACATTTGGTGACTAAAGTCAGAGCCTATGACGCAGATATAGGATACAACGGCTGGTTGTTATTTTCACTGCAGGAAGTGAGTGACCACAGTCTGTTTGGTTTGGACCGCTATACAGGACAGATACGGACCCTTCGCTCATTCACAGAAACAGACGAGGCTCAGCATAAACTGGTCATACTGGTCAAAGACAATGGCAACATTTCACTTTCAGCAACAGCGACTGTGATGATCAAAGTTGTGGAGCCCAAAGAGGCTTTTGCAGCTTCTGATGTTAAAAATACTGTAAAAGATGAGGAGGACAATGACGTCACCTTTTATCTGATCATCACTCTGGGCTCAGTTTCAGTGCTTTTTGTCATCAGTATCGTCGTGCTGATTATAATACAGTGCTCCAAATCTACAGACTATTCCTCCAAATATTTACAAGATGCGAATTATGACGGGACACTGTGTCACAGCATCCAGTACAGATCTGGGGATAAACGGTACATGTTAGTTGGACCCAGAATGAGTATGAGTTCTACTATAGTTCCGGGCAGTAATGGGAATACTCTAATGGTACCAGATCGCCGGAGTAGAGCTTCTGAAGAGGTAAGATTTAAACAAGTGCTACAATAAGACTACCATCAGAAAGAAACCTAGACTGAATGCAGTTGATAATCTTAACCCAATCGAGCAAATAAATATCTATTATATATTATTACTACTTCGACTACTGCCAATGTTACCAATGAAAATTCACTCATCAAGTTCACGTTTGCTGTATCATCATTGTTTATTTTTCCATCAATACATATCAACTTCAGTTCAAGCGCTTACCAAAGTATATCACGTGTCCTTACCCATTAGTTGTAAAACAATTTTTACTTTAATTTGAGAGTGTATTATGTGCGAGAATGACTGCGAAGTAATGCCTATGATATGTACATTCTTCTGTGTTGGAGTAACAACAGCTGCTGGCGTGTTCTGTGTCAGCTGTATTTGTCTACATTCTTTTTGGCTTATTAGTTTCTCTCTCTGTGAAGCGGAATAAGAAGAGTATCGGTTTTGTCTTCGTTAATTTTGTAAGAAGATACTGTATTGTAAACTATTACACAATCATTACTATACAGAAATTCCTGTACTATATTCTTAAACTGTGTCAGCAGCATTCATTAGACTGACATGATAAGTTTAAAGTGAAAGGAAATTACTTAATTAATTGTCACTGGAATATACTACTCTGTATGTCACTCTCTCAGGGAGATCTTCAGGCGGACTTCCTCATGTTATTTTAGTTTTAATGAATTACGATGTTATACTTTTTAATCATTTTATGTAAATTAGGCTGCAGTTGTATGTTTTATATGTCATTGTGCCGAGCCTTGTCAAACGTGTACGTGAATATTTTAAGTCTGTGTTTTAACTAGCTTTTAGAGAGCTCATTTAATTGGAGAATGAGCGTGGCAACTTGTGGATCTGTCCATGGTCCTGAACTCTCACTTTCTCTTAAGCGAGTTTTGCGAATGCCGACCACGTCTTGATGAAAGTAGTGCAATTTGGGCTGGAGTTTTACGCTGCTTTTGCGGAATTTGTATTAATCATCATTAAAGACACCACTGCAGTCTCTATGAAAGGAATTTGAATGAAGTCAGTTTAAATTACTTGGAAAGTTAATTTTTAACGATAATAAATAGATAGATAGATAGATAGATAGATAGATAGATAGATAGATAGATAGATAGATAGATAAAATTAATTGAACATTTAAAGACAATCAGGTTACGTACTTTTTAAAGTTTAAACATTGAATGATTTTGTAGAGTGATAATTTGTAAACGGTCATAGGCCGCTCGGTGTCGGTGTTGTTCTAATGTTTTAGCAGAAGTCCGGCCCTAATGCTGACATGCGCAGTCTGTTATTCCTCGCACAGAAAACGGGGACAGTGCAAGCTGAGGAGATGTGCCTCCACAGAGCCTGTCTACTCGCATTAATAAATAGATGCGCGTCGAAATGTAAACTTTATTTATATACGAACCTTGATCTTGTATGTTACTGAGGTCTCTAAAAGTTGGAATTTTATCTTTGGTCGGACGTTCGGTTTGGAGGAAATCATTCGTGATGGAAGACGGCAGACAAAGGCGCAGATGGGACCACTGGATGATTGGGCTACGTTTCTCTTTGCTTGTGTGTTTCGGGGTGGAGGTTTCAGCTCAGATAAGGTACTCTATTCCAGAGGAGGTGAAAGACTTATTTGTCATAGGAAATGCTGCTAAGGATCTGGGTCTTGACGTCAGTACTTTGGTGGAGAGGCGGTTCCGTATCGTCTCAGGATCTAAGGACGATGTTTTTCGGGTAAACCAAAACAATGGAGTATTATATGTTCACAAGAAAATCGACAGAGAGGAAATATGTGATAGCAACAGCCCCTGTGCGGTAAACCTCAAAATGGTAGTAGAAAATCCACTGGAGATTCATTATGTGCGCGTAGAGGTTACGGATGTAAATGACCACGCTCCTCATTTCCCCGATCAGCAACAAAGAGTGGAGATTGCAGAAAGCACGCTACCTGGAGCCCGTTTTCAGTTGCAGAGTGCACGTGATCCAGATGTTGGTGTCAATTCAGTGCGCTCCTACGTATTAAGCCAAAATGAGCATTTTGATTTGGAGGTAAGGGATATGGGAGATGAAAAGGAACCCTTTCTGATTTTGCAGAGAGCAGTGGATAGGGAGCATAAAGCTGAACACAGATTAATACTAACTGCAGTAGATGGGGGGAATCCAACAAGATCTGGAACCTTAAATATCACTGTTACTGTTCTGGATAATAATGACAATCGTCCAGTGTTCAGTCAAGAGATTTACACGACACAAATGAAGGAAAATGTTCCGATAGGCACTACTGTGATAAAGGTAAAAGCGACTGATTTAGACGAGGGTTTGAACGGAGAAGTTATATACTCTTTTGGTAATAAATTAAACTCTAAGATCTATGATGTGTTTCATTTAGATAATGTTTCGGGTGAAATTCGGGTCAAAGGTGAAATAGACTTTGAAAACACTGACGCATACAGATTAGATGTTTTGGCCTCTGATAAGGGCACGCCTCCAATGACAATGGACTGTAGAGTTATTGTGAAAATTTTAGATGTGAACGATAACGCTCCGGAAATAGAGATTACGTCTCTTTCCAATTTAGTGCCCGAAGATTCCAAACCTGGAACGGTCATTTCACTAATCAGTGTACTGGATAAAGACTCCGATGTGAATGGTAAAGTTGTATGCATATTGTCGTCCAATATGCCTTTTGAATTAAAGCCATCTGTGCAAGACAATATGTACTCACTAGTAACAAAGATGCATTTAGACAGAGAAGAGACTTCTCGATATGAAATCACAGTAACCGCAACAGATCTTGGCCAACCTCCGCTCTCTGTAGTAAAACGTCTGAGCGTGCAGGTGTCCGATGTGAATGATAACAGCCCACAGTTTTCTCAAAACCCCACTGAACTATATTTATTGGAAAATAACAACCCAGGGGCCTCAGTTTTCTCCATTAGCGCATCAGACGAAGACATGCAGGAAAATGCAGCAATCGTATACAGCATTCTTAGAGGAGGGGCTCCACAAAACGACATGGCATCATTTCTAAACATTAATTCGGAAACAGGTGTTATTCACGCACTTAAAAGTTTCGACTTCGAAACAGTTAAATCATTCCAGTTTCACGTGCTCGCTACAGACTCTGGATCTCCACCACTGAGCAGCAACGTGACAGTGAACGTGTTCATTCTGGATCAGAACGACAACGTTCCAGTGATCTTACATCCGATCAGCTCTAACGGATCTGCTGATGGTGTGGAGGAGATTTCTCGCAATGTGAACGCAGGACATTTGGTGACTAAAGTCAGAGCCTATGACGCAGACATAGGATACAACGGCTGGTTGTTATTTTCACTGCAGGAAGTGAGCGACCACAGTCTGTTTGGTTTGGACCGCTATACAGGACAGATACGGACCCTTCGCTCATTCACAGAAACAGACGAAGCTCAGCATAAACTGGTCATACTGGTCAAAGACAATGGCAACGTTTCACTTTCAGCAACAACGACTGTGATGATCAAAGTTGTGGAGCCCAAAGAGGCTATTGCAGTTTCTGATGTTACAAACGCAGTAAAAGATGAGGAGGACAATGACGTCACCTTTTATCTGATCATTACTCTGGGCTCAGTTTCGGTGCTTTTTGTCATCAGTATTGTTGTGCTGATTGTAATGCAGTGCTCCAAATCTACAGACTATTCCTCCAAGTATTTACAAGACACAAATTATGACGGGACACTGTGTCACAGTATCCAGTACAGATCTGGAGATAAACGGTACATGTTAGTTGGACCCAGAATGAGTATCGGTTCTACTATAGTTCCGGGCAGTAATGGGAATACTTTAGTGGTACCAGATCGCAGGAGGAGAACTTCTAGAGAGGTATGTATTGGGTAAAATCTCTAATTTAGTTTCATGGCCATTTTCTTTAATGTACTTTTCTTGGTTTAAGCATATGTTTCCATATTATGCACATTTGAAAAAAAAAAAACATACACATTTCATGCACATACTAGACTATGATACTCTGTGCTTTTGTCTATCCAAGTTTCGTACAATATTGGTATATAGGGAAGCTTATCAGTTTTACTGAACATTTGAAAGGGACCTGGATGATATAACCAGATGGGGTCAGTGTTACATAAGGACAGACGGTCTATGGATAGTCCTGCCCACTTTGATTCGCAAGTCTGTTTTGTTCTGAGCGCACGAAGACAGCGGATCGCCGAACACAGGACATACTATTAAATGAAGAAACGCGGTCGATTTATCTTCCAAGAAATAGTTTGTAAGGTTATATTTTGCATTTAAATGCATTCGCTGTATCGCTGTGAGCAATAACAGCCTTAAAGAAACAAGTCACGATGGACAAAGGCGAACAAAGGCACAGATGGGTGTACTGGTGGATTGCTCTACGTTTCTCTTTGCTGTTTTGCATCGGGGAGCAGGTTGTGTCTCAGATAAGGTACTCTGTTCCGGAGGAAGTAAAAGAGGGATCTGTAGTGGGAAACATCGCTAAGGATTTAAGACTTGATATCAACACTTTGGTGGACAGACGATTCCGTATCGTATCTGGATCTAGTGACGCTCTTTTCCAGGTAAACCAGAACAATGGAGTGCTGTCTGTTCTTAAGAACATCGATAGAGAGTTGATTTGTGAAGGCGGTGCTGTCTGCACTATAAATTTAAAGATCGCGGTGGAAAATCCGCTTGAGATTCATTATGTCGTTGTGGAAATTGCTGATGTTAATGATCATAGTCCGCGCTTCCCCGAAAAGGAGCAGCATTTCGAAATAGCTGAGAACACCCTTTCTGGTGCGCGCTTCGAGCTCCAAAGCGCACGTGATCCAGATGTGGGAAGTAATTCGATTCGCCTCTACAAACTAGCAAAAAATAACTACTTTGAATTAGAGATGAGTGATAATGAAGACGAAGAGAAAATTCCAGTCCTAGTTTTGTACAAGTCTTTAGACAGAGAGCACAGTGCAAAGCATAGTTTAATTTTGACTGCAGTAGATGGTGGAAGTCCTCCTAAATCTGGCACATTGAACATTACTATTAACGTTCTCGATATTAATGATAATCGTCCTGTATGTAGTAAAGATGTGTATTATGTAACGCTAAGAGAAAGTACCCCCATAGGCACTTCCATTATCCGAATCAATGCAACGGATTCAGACGAGGGCTTAAACGGGGATGTAGTGTACACCCTTGGTAAAACTACTCGACGAAAAGTACATGATATTTTTAACCTAGACACCATAAGCGGTGAGATTCAAATTAAAGAACCTGTTGACTTTGAGGAAAATGAACTATATAGATTGAACATACAGGCCTCAGACAAAGGCCAGCCTCCGATGACAACCGATTGCAAAGTGATTATAAAGATTACAGATGAAAATGATAATTATCCAATGATCGAAATAACATCACTTTTTAATGTTGTCCCTGAAGATTCAAAACCAGGTACAGTGATATCCTTAATTAGCGTCACAGATAAAGACACGGGTGTTAATGGTAAGGTTATCTGTAGTATTTCCAAAGATGTACCATTTGAACTAAAACCATCTGTTCAGGATAACATGTACTCTTTGGTTACTAAAGAACGTTTGGACAGAGAGCTCGTAGAAAAGTATGAACTCGAGATTAAAGCCACTGATCTAGGCGAGCCTCCGTTATCCACAGTTAAAACCTTAAACGTGCAGGTATCTGACGTTAATGATAACAGGCCAGAATTTGCACAAAATCCTCATGAACTTTACTTGAAGGAAAATAACGTTCCCGGGGCTTCAGTGTTCTCTGTAAGTGCGTCTGACAGAGACCTGAACGAAAATGCTGCCATTTCATATCAAATCATAAGAAGTGATGGCACAAATAATGATATGGGAACTTTTCTAAATGTCAACTCCGAGACCGGCGTTATCAGCGCACTACGGAGCTTTGACTATGAAACAATCAAATCATTCCAGTTCCATGTGCTCGCTACAGACTCCGGAACTCCACCACTGAGCAGCAACGTGACAGTGAACGTGTTCATTCTGGATCAGAACGACAACATTCCAGTGATTTTATATCCGGTCAGCTCTAACGGAACTGCTGAAGGTGTGGAGGAGATTCCCCGCAATGTGAACGCAGGACATTTGGTGACTAAAGTGAGAGCCTATGACGCAGATATAGGATACAACGGCTGGTTGTTATTTTCATTGCAGGAAGTGAGTGACCACAGTCTGTTTGGTTTGGACCGCTATACAGGACAGATAAGGACCCTTCGCTCATTCACAGAAACAGACGAGGCTCAGCATAAACTAGTCATACTGGTCAAAGACAATGGCAACATTTCACTTTCAGCAACAGCGACTGTGATGATCAAAGTTGTGGAGCCCAAAGAGGCTTTTGCAGCTTCTGATGTTACAAACGCAATAAAAGATGAGGAAGAAAATGACGTCACCTTTTATCTGATCATCACTCTGGGCTCAGTTTCAGTGCTGTTTGTCATCAGTATCGTTGTGCTGATTGTCATGCAGTGCTCCAAATCTACAGACTGTTCCTCCAAGTATTTACAAGATACGAATTATGACGGGACACTGTGTCACAGCATCCAGTACAGATCTGGGGATAAACGGTACATGTTAGTTGGACCCAGAATGAGTATTGGTTCTACTATAATTCCGGGCAGTAATGGAAATACTCTAGTGGTACCAGATCGCAGGAGGAGAACGTCTGGAGAGGTACGTTTTATATATAACTATAATTATTATTATTTGTAATTTAAATTGCATCACTTAATTAGCTTCCATATGTGCTTGAAGCTTTTCTTCCGCTTTCATATTTTTGGTAATTTATACACTAAAAAAGTGTTGCACTGAATTTACCTGTTCCAAATATGTACATATTTTAAACGTTAATATATGATTTTATATCAACATAAACATTGTCAAAATAAGTAAGCTTAACAACAACATGATGAATATGTAAAAATATTTACATCATTTGTTTTATGATAATATACCAGAATTTATGCCCATGTTTAAGATTGTTTGTAATATATAGTAATGGTTCAAATTATTGATGTGTTTTTTTGTGCACATGTCCAGTCTAGTAATTACAGTGCAGCACTTTTTTTTAATGTATCTTAACTTGCGGTCAGAAACAGGGTTAACCCCTATATAAGACAAAGGATGGGTTGTCTAGATGAAGATTAAGATAAGATTAAACTACATATGACTTTAATGATTAAACATAACTGGCAATGCAGTTTAGTCCAGGATTATGTTTGTACTATAGAATAGCTGGTGTCAGCATTGAGGTCAGCAGGTGAATCTTTGTCCATGGTGCTGAAACGTGGTAAAGCGGATTTTGGTGCTGTAAGAGTAGTCTGCAAATGATTAAATCAGTTTTCCTTCTCTGAATAGACGTTTCGTGCGCATAACTACTGAATATGGAATTGTTAATGTATGCTCTGTAATTCTGAGAATTTATTATGAACCAATATTTGTCAGAACGCTCCGAGACCGCTCGGTGTCAGTGTTGGTCTAAGTTTTAATTATCCGTGGTAAAGCTTGCCCCTAATCGTGACATGCGTAGTGCTGCTTTGTTCCTGGCGAACGGGGATGCTGATAGCAGAGGAAATGTACCGTTATACAGTCCGTGTCTGTAAGCGTTACTGTACAACGGCTACGTTTGAATCATGAAATGTCTACTGTTGCTCCCGGTTATCACCCAGTACCGTAGACACTGACATTCCTCAGGCTTCGCTTCTTTTTCATTCGGCTTGGTGTATTTGTTCACAATGGGAGACGGAAGACAAAGGAGCGAATGGAAGTATTGGTGGACTGCTCTACGTTTCTCCTTGTTGATTTTCTTCAGGGAGCAGGTTGTCGCACAGATAAGGTATTCTGTTCCCGAGGAGGTGAAGGAAGGATCTGTTGTCGGAAATATTGCTAAGGATTTGGGTCTTGATTTCAGCACTTTGGTGGACAGGCGATTCCGTATCGTTTCTGGAACTAAAGACGCCATTTTACAGGTAAACCAGAACAATGGCGCTTTGTATGTTCACAAGAAAGTCGACAGGGAGGAAATGT
Organism: Semaprochilodus insignis; assembly: GCA_034552555.1. Classification (NCBI taxonomy): domain Eukaryota; kingdom Metazoa; phylum Chordata; class Actinopteri; order Characiformes; family Prochilodontidae; genus Semaprochilodus; species Semaprochilodus insignis. The sequence goes on along the minus strand of CM067474.1, from coordinate 57,333,262 downwards.
GTAATGGAAATAATATCTGCCTAATCAATCTAAAAATCGCAGTAGACAATCCGCTCGAGCTACATTATATCGTTGTAGAGGTAACAGATATAAACGACCAGTCTTCGCCAGTCTTCCCGGAAAAACAACAACATTTTGAAATAGGCGAACAAACGGCATTAGGAACTAGATTTCGGGCCGAGGCAGCATGTGACCCTGATGTAGGCGTCAATTCCGTGCGATCTTACAGATTAAGCCGCAACGAGAACTTTGAAATGGATGTTAGAGACAGCGATGGGGACAAGATTCCGTTTTTAGTTTTGCGGAAACCTCTTGACAGGGAACACAATAATAAGCATAACCTTGTTTTAACAGCTATCGATGGAGGTAACCCACCGAGATCAGGCACTTTAAATATTACTGTAAACGTGCTTGATTCTAACGACAATCGTCCTGTATTTAGCCAAGATACCTACACAGTGACAATACAGGAAAACGTCCCAAAGGGAACTGTTGTGATTAAACTAAATGCTTCAGATCTGGATGAAGGCACGAATGGCGATATCGATTATTCTTTTGTTAGAAACCTCAAACGTAAAGTTTATGATCTCTTTGATTTGGATCATGTAAGTGGTGAGATAAGAGTTAAAGGGGAGGTCGATTTTGAGGACACAGAAGTATATAAATTAGACGTACAAGCCGCAGACAGAGGGCAGCCCCCATTAACTGTCGAATGCAGAGTAATTATTAAGGTATTAGACGTTAATGACAATAAACCCGAGATCGAGGTCACATCTTTGTCGAACGTGGTTCCAGAGGACACAAAACCTGGGACAGTTGTTTCTTTAATAAGTGTCACGGATAAAGACTCTGGACTTAACGGAAAGATTGTATGTAAATTGTCAGACGATGTACCCTTCGAGTTGAAGCCATCAGTTCAAGACAATATGTATTCCTTGGTTACAAAACACAATTTGGATAGAGAGGAAAGAGACGCATTCGAAATCAAGATAACAGCCACTGATTTAGGTGAACAACCTTTATCAACGTTCAAAACCTTAACAGTGCAAATATCAGACGTTAACGACAACTGTCCAGAATTTCCACAAAAGAATATGGAGCTGTACATCATGGAAAACAATGCCCAAGGGGCGTCAATATTTCTAATAAGCGCATCTGATAAAGACTTGAACGAAAATGCAGCATTATCTTATCAAATTATAAGAAATGACGATGCACAAAAAGACACGGTTTCTTTCCTCAACATCAATTCTCAAACAGGTGTTATTCACGCATTGAAAAGTTTTGACTATGAAACAGTAAAATCATTCCAGTTCCACGTGCTCGCTACAGACTCTGGATCGCCACCACTGAGCAGAAACGTCACAGTGAACGTGTTCATCTTGGATCAGAACGACAACGTTCCAGTGATCTTATATCCGGTCAGCTCTAACGGATCTGCTAAAAGTGTGGTGGAGGTTCCCCGCAATGTGAACGCAGGACATTTGGTGACTAAAGTGAGAGCATATGACGCAGATATAGGATACAACGGCTGGTTATTATTTTCATTGCAGGAAGTGAGCGACCACAGTCTGTTTGGTTTGGACCGATATACAGGACAGATAAGGACCCTTCGCTCATTCACTGAAACAGATGAGGCTCAGCATAAACTGGTCATCCTGGTCAAAGACAATGGCAACGTTTCACTTTCAGCAACAGCGACTGTGATGGTCAAAGTTGTGGAGCCCAAAGAGGCTTTTGCAGCTTCTGATGTTACAAACGCAGTAAAAGATGAGGAGGACAATGACGTCACTTTTTATTTGATCATCACTCTGGGCTCAGTTTCAGTGCTTTTTGTCATCAGTATCGTTGTGCTGATTGTAATGCAGTGCTCCAAATCTGCAGACTATTCCTCCAAGTATTTACAAGACACAAATTATGACGGGACACTGTGTCACAGCATCCAGTACAGATCTGGCGATAAACGGTATATGTTAGTTGGACCCAGAATGAGTATCGGTTCTACTATAGTTCCGGGCAGTAATGGGAATACTCTAGTGGTACCAGATCGCATGAGGAGAGCTTCAAGAGAGGTGAGAGATGACCCATATATTCTTTTTTCTCTTCCTTCTCTCAAAATGTTATTATTTTGTGATGCTATATGCTGATTCTACTTAAAGATCTTTAAAAGTCTGAAACATTCCAAAAAAAAAAAAAAAAAAAAAGAGGGAAAAGCATGAAGTCCAAATGATTTAAATTTGAACATTAAGTAAATCTGTTGCTTTTACAGAATTGCGTCATCATCTCAACAGCTGAATCAACATTTTCGCAAAGAACATTAAGGCCTTTTCAGCTTGTGCTGAGATGACCGATTTCTTATAGGCACCAAAACTATATGGCAATCAACACTTAACATGGTTACTTCTAAATAGGCTTACCCTTGGACTAGTGCATTTAAAATATAAATTTACTGTTTAAATATTGGACTTCATTCTGTTACGAACACACGCCTGCATTATTTAACCTTTCAGACACATTACATGTTATACATGCGTGTACAACATTATGAAATCAGGATTATTTATTCCTGCTTGAATTTATTTTACGAGTAATAAACACAGGAGCTTGATAACAACAGTGGCTAAATTGTGACGTTGTTTGAGATTTGGCTGGAGAGTTTGCGCTCCAGTTCATACATATACTGTTGATGGCTTATTTCCCCAATATGCCACTGCTGGCATTTTTCGTTTGGGTAAATTTTACTACTTAATTTAAAAACAGAAATAAAAGTATTTGTCCATTTATTTGTCTTATTTGCAACAAATGTACTTGATTAGCATGTATCCTGGATGTTTATGTGAGTAAAGGGTGAAGCTATAGGTGGTGTTCGTGTGTAATGCCTAACGAAAACGAAGGTATAGTCGCTTGGTGTCAGTGTTATACAAGGGAATACTGCTTATTTGCTCCTCCTCCTCTTCTGACGCTGTGCAAGGCTGTTTTGTTCATTGTGAGGCGATGGCCACGAGCAGTTTTTACCTCAATGATGAGTCGATCGTTTTAATGTTCTGTATGCTTTTCTTTGTGGTCCAAATGTAATATGATGTGCGTATTCAGCCAAATACAGACGAAAACAAACTACACGGATTTTGGTTGCTCGTAAGGGGAAGTTTCCTTTTCAATATCGATGGATAACAACCGACAAAGGCGCAGAAGGGAGTACTGGTGGATGGTCCTACGGGTATCTTTGCTGTTGTGCTTCGCGGAGCACGTTTCTGCTCAGTTACGGTACTCTATTCCAGAGGAGGTGAAAGATGGATACACTGTTGGAAACATTGCCAAAGATTTGGGTATCGATGTCAGTACTTTAGTGGACAGACGATTTCGGATCGTTTCGGGGTCGAATGAAGCTCTTTTCCAGGTAAACCAGAACAATGGCGTTTTGTCTATTATTAAGAAAATTGACAGAGAGGAGTTATGCGATAAACACAAAGCTTGCACAATAAACCTGAAAATCGTTGTGGAGAATCCACTGGAAATACATTATATTGAAGTGGAAGTCGCTGATATTAATGATAATTCTCCCGTTTTTCCAGAAACGAAAATGTATTTAGAAATACCTGAAAATACCCTGCCTGGGGCACGATTTGAACTGCCTGCGGCACGTGATCTGGATGCTGGAATAAATTCCGTCCGTTCCTATAGATTAGGTCAAAATGAACATTTTCAGCTGCAGTTGAGAGATGGTGATGACGAGGACAAAATAGTTTTTTTAGTTCTCCAAAAGCAGTTAGACAGAGAGCAGTATAGCAAACATACATTAATATTGACAGCATTTGATGGAGGGAACCCTCCCAAATCTGGAACTTTAAATATCACAGTGTCTGTGAGTGATATTAATGACAACAGGCCTGTTTTCACACAGGAGGTATACACAGTCACCTTGAATGAAAATGCACCAATTGGTACTGTTATTGCTACAGTTAATGCCAGTGATGCAGATGCTGGTCTAAATGGAGAAGTGGTGTACGCACTCAAAAGATCCTCAAAAAGTAAAGTAAATGACGTTTTTCATTTAGATAGTGTTACTGGAGAGATTAGCGTGAAGGGAAATATTGACTATGAGGAAAACGAGGTGTTTAGGTTAAACGTCCAAGCGACTGATAAGGGCCAACCACCAATGACTGTAGACTGTAGAGTTGTAATAAAGGTTATAGACGTAAATGATAACAAACCTGAAATTGATGTTACATCACTGTCTAACATGGTTCCCGAGGACTCTAAACGCGGAACAGTGGTTGCTCTTGTTAGTGTCACCGATAAAGATTCGGAGATGAATGGTAAAGTTATTTGCAGTCTTTCAGATAAAGTACCATTTGAGCTGAAACCATCAATAAAAGGTAACATGTATTCATTAGTGACGAAAGATATTTTAGACAGAGAGCTGGTGTCATATTATGACGTTGCTATAACAGCAACGGACTTAGGTCAACCCCCACAGTTCACGCATAAAACTATAAAAGTGCAAGTTGCTGACATGAACGACAACAGTCCGGAATTCTCCCAGAATCCTCTTGAACTTTACTTACTGGAAAATAACTCACCAGGCTCGTCAATATTCTCTGTGAGCGCTACTGACCGAGATTTAAATGAAAACGCAGCAATTACTTATTCCATTATAAGAGGAGACGGGAGACAGAGTGACGTGGCGTCATTTATCAATATTAATCCTGAAACTGGACAGATATATGCTTTAAAACATTTCGATTTTGAGACAATCAAAAACTTCCAGTTCCACGTCCTCGCTACAGACACTGGATCTCCACCACTGAGCAACAACGTTACAGTGAACGTGTTCATTCTGGATCAGAACGACAACATTCCAGTGATCTTATATCCGCTCAGCTCTAACGGATCTGCTGAAGGTGTAGAGGAGATTCCCCACAATGTGAACGCAGGACATTTGGTGACTAAAGTGAGAGCATATGATGCAGATATAGGATACAATGGCTGGTTGTTATTTTCACTGCAGGAAGTGAGTGACCACAGTCTGTTTGGTTTGGACCGCTATACAGGACAGATACGGACCCTTCGCTCATTCACAGAAACAGATGAGGCTCATCATAAACTGGTCATTCTGGTCAAAGACAATGGCAACATTTCGCTTTCAGCAACAGCGACTGTGATGATCAACGTTGTGGAGCCAAAAGAGGCTTTTGCAGCTTCTGATGTTACAAACGCAGTAAAGGATGAGGAGGACAATGACGTCACCTTTTATTTGATCATCACTCTGGGCTCAGTTTCAGTGCTTTTTGTCATCAGTATCGTTGTGCTGATTGTAATGCAGTGCTCCAAATCTACAGACTATTCCTCCAAGTATTTACAAGATGCAAATTATGACGGGACACTGTGTCACAGCATCCAGTACAGATCTGGAGATAAACGGTACATGTTAGTTGGACCCAGAATGAGTATCGGTTCTACTATAGTTCCAGGCAGTAATGGGAATACTCTGAGTGTGAGCAACAGGCGACAGTCAACTCTTGAGGTGAGTTTTTGTTTTATGTATTGCGTTACTGCTTGTTAACTGCGCATTTGCTCCTTTCAAAAAAAATTGCTATTTAAATTACGTGCCTGCTTGGTGAGAGTACACTTGGTGTCGCTGCTTTCTTGATTATATGTGATAGGACACACGGGCACGTTTACTACCCCTCCCCCGTTTCGCATGCGTACTGACATACCTGTGATGTTGTATCTCCGGGCGGAAGCACCGTTCAGCAAATCGCTGGAAGTATTTTTATCAACGCTTTGATTTTCCTGGACATCATAGGGATCGTACAGGTTGTTGGGAATTAAGAAATCCGCTTGTGATGGTGCACATGGAATTTGCATGTTCATCATGACAGCTACGCCGAATCCCTTTCTGCGTTGTTTTTTTCTGTTGTTCTTTTCTGGTGGATGTGTGGCTCAGATTCGCTACTCTATCGCCGAGGAATCTAAACAAGGATCTGTTGTTGGAAATATTGCAAAGGATTTGGGCTTTGACGTGGATAAGCTCAAAGAACGGCGTTTTCGGATTGTCTCCGCGTCAGATGATCGCTTCTTACAGATAAACCAGGACAATGGAGCCCTATACGTGAATGGGAGAATCGACAGGGAGGAGCTATGTGAGAAAAGCAGCGCGTGTGCAGTGAATCTTAAAACTGTGGCTGAAAACCCGCTAGAAGTTCATTACATTGTGGTTGATATTAAGGATATCAATGATCACTCTCCTAGTTTTCCTGTACGGGAAAAGCATTTAGAGATATCTGAGAATGCAGTGCCACAGAGTACGCGAGTCCCTCTGGACGCGGCGCGTGATTTAGACGCTGGGGTGAATTCTCTACACAAGTACATCCTCAGCCCGAACCACCACTTTGAATTGGATGTTAAAACTCGAGGAGATGACAAAATCCCTTTCTTAATTTTGAAAAAGCCACTGGACAGAGAACAGAATTCCCAGCTGAATCTCACCCTAACTGCATATGATGGAGGAAAGCCTGAAAGACTTGGATCAGTGAATATTAGCATCACTGTTGTTGACATTAATGATAACGCCCCAGTCTTTGACCGTCAGATGTATACTGTAACATTAGAGGAAAACATTGCATTTGGTACCTCGGTTGTAAAACTGCATGCCACGGATTTAGATGAGGGTGCAAACGGCCAAGTTATTTATGCCTTTGACAAAAGTCTCATGAACAAAGCCTTTGATAAGTTTGAAGTAGATGCTAATACAGGAGTTATAACGGTAAAAGGACTGATTGACTTTGAGGAACAGAATGTATATGAAATAGATCTTCAAGCATCGGACAAAGGACCTGTTGTTTTGATAGGCCATTGCAGTGTCATTATTAATGTAAAAGATGTGAATGATAATCCACCTGAGATTGAAGTGACCTCGCTCTCCAATCAGATAGCAGAGGACTCGACTCCAGGTGCAGCTATAGCACTTATTAGTGCATCTGACAGAGATTCAGGTGATAATGGCATAATTATATGTAGGCTTACAGATGACATCCCTTTTGAGTTAAAACCCTCTTTCCAGAAGAGTGTATATTCTTTAGTCACTAAGTATCGCTTGGATAGGGAGGCTGTCTATATATACTCAATAACCATAATGTGCTCAGACAGAGGTGATCCACCTTTGTCCTCAGAGAAGACAGTAAAAGTTGATATCACCGATGTGAATGACAACAATCCAGTCTTTACCCATAGTCCGTATACTTTTTATATTACTGAAAACAATACTCCAGGCGCACCTTTGTTCTCTCTTAGCGCGTTTGACGTAGACCAGAATGAAAACGCTCATATATCTTATCACATTGTAAAAGATGAAAGCTTTGAGCCAACCATAGTCTCATATCTGAATATAAACTCTGAAGACGGCAATGTCTACGCATTGAAAAGTTTGGATTTTGAAATGACCAAAATGTTCCAGTTCCACGTGCTCGCTACAGACTCTGGATTTCCACCTCTGAGCAGCAACGTTACAGTGAACGTGTTCATTCTTGATCAGAATGACAACATTCCAGTGATCTTATATCCAATCAGCTCTAACGGATCTGCTGAAGGTGTGGAGGAGATTCCTCACAATGTGAACGCAGGACATTTGGTGACTAAGGTCCGAGCCTATGATGCAGATATAGGATACAATGGCTGGTTGTTATTTTCACTGCAGGAAGTGAGTGACCACAGTCTGTTTGGTTTGGACCGCTATACAGGACAGATAAGGACTCTTCGCTCATTCACAGAAACAGACGAGGCTCAGCATAAACTGGTCATACTGGTCAAAGACAATGGCAACGTTTCACTTTCAGCAACAGCGACTGTGATGGTCAAAGTTGTGGAGCCCAAAGAGGCTTTTGCAGCTTCTGATGTTACAAACGCAATAAAAGATGAGGAAGAAAATGACGTCACCTTTTATCTGATCATCACTCTGGGCTCAGTTTCAGTGCTGTTTGTCATCAGTATCGTTGTGCTGATTGTCATGCAGTGCTCCAAATCTACAGACT
>CM067474.1:57268029-57310538 GCA_034552555.1 Semaprochilodus insignis | reverse complement strand
ATAGCAGCAATTTTGTATATTTGTATCCCTTTAATCAGCCATATGTGTCTCTCTAGATGTTTTTACAAATTCACATTTATTTTCTGTTCATTTCACAGGGACCATGGGTTGCATTTTTTTCCTCACAATAGCTATAATATAAATTTAAATGTTAAATTAATATTTCTTTTGTTCTTGTGTTTCTCTATGCTTTATGGATCCTCAGCTGCAAGTTCCAAAATCATGGACTTAACTGTGTATTTAACAATAGTAGTTATAATGGTCAACAGCATTACATGTAAAAGAGATTACTAACAGTCACTGTATGAGAAGCGACTGTAAGACTGTAGGGGAAAGAATACTGGGCTAGTCCTGCTTTGAACCTGAAGGTCAAACCCCCTAAATGAACAGAGGCAGGACAGAGAGAGAACTAAGGAAAACCTGGAAAAGATTGGAAGAAGGAGGCACTTCAGACATCAAACTATCAAACATAAGTTATTTCATGTTTAAATGCATGATATAGTTTTGTGTGTCTGCATTACTTTGTCTATTGAATCTCAGAAAAAAGGGTAATAAACTCTTGTGAGGTGAATACTCTCTATAGTAGGTCTTTAGTATGTGTATTTAGGGAGTATAACTGTACTATAGTCTATTGCTTCTCTTGCTTTTTAATTTTATTGCTCTGTTTCAAAACATTAGGTTATGAACAGGTATAACTATACCTCTCCACAAGGAAAATAAATTTAAGGTATACAGTTTGACTGTTGTATCCTTGAGGATATATTCACACTGTTTGTACCATGATGGACAAGCTGAAAGGTATTTCAGATTTCTCTGTATGGCAGTTGGTCATTTAGTTGTGGGCAGTGAGCAGTCCGGTATAACTCTATAGTGGGTTATCTCTACTCTCCTCAGAGTCACTCTCCTTCTTCTCTTTAGCACATTCTGGTTAGATAGTAAACCTCATGAATGCATAAACATTCATTAGTGTGAATATTTAATATCTACCATGATCACATTTGGGATCTCTGTCTTACTCTCTCTTACACATTTTTTTTCTTTCTAACACTCTTTTTCTCATGCGTCCTTTATCCCTGCATTGTTCTTTATTTAGTTTATTTTTCACAGTCACCTAACAGCAGAAGCACACATGTGTAAACAAACATACACAGTGTGTGTGTCAGTTAGAAACCATATGTGTTAAATTTGTCAGCAAATGGAGTGAATGCATATTCTATAAGCAGATAATTCAGTGACCACAGAGCATTTTAGACAATTTCAACGTTATGAGTACTTCATGGTGTGGGAGGAGGAAGTCTGCTTGCCTTTTTTGTTGTGTGCTCATATGCTTCTTTGCATGCTTGTTTTACCTGCCTGTCTGATTGAGTTACACGACCGGAACATTAGGCGGTTAAATCTAAATAGTTCATGTATGAAGCAACCTTCTGTATAGACAACATAGCTAGTCTTACGAAACAGAATACAGGCATAGTTGCAGGGTCATAAGTTGTAAGGTTTGTGTATAGATGAGGTAGAGCACAAGAATGGAGACCTCAGATAACAGAGAGAGAAAGAGAAAGACCTGTAGGAAGGCTTATTAATTGTGCCAACTTTCCTACTATCTATGTGTGCTTCATAAATGTATATTACGCGTAACAGTATGTGTATTAAGTGCAGTAAATAAATGGCCTTTAGGAGGCCTTTAACCCACCTAAGGACAAAATACAAGCAAGTTTTGTGGGTGACGTATGACAGAATACTCTTAACCTAGTGATTGCGGACTTAATGTATACTAGTAGTTGCATGGTTCCCTTTGTGGTTGCCTTTTTGCAATATGAAGTACTGTGTATGTGTGTTTGTGTGCATTTGTGTGTTCAGAGGTACTTGTCGTGTTGAATATGAGAATATGAGACCAATGACACACATGACACACCCTACTGAAGATTTAAACCCATACTGTATTTGCAGTTTACCGTATTTTTCAGTAAAAATATAGTAAAAAAATATGTGTTGTCAAATAATTAGCTTTAATTAGCTGTTTTATTTAAATAGCTATGCTGCAGATTTCTCAATTATCATGAAATGACTTACAGCTACCTTCACTTGTATAGGTTCCTAAAAGCTGTTTGAAACGCATTAGAAAGCATTTTTATTGTAGGATCAGTTTATGCTTCCTAGTGCAAGTCAAAATGTAGTACAGTATCCTTGAATGAGAATGTCTCTTACTAGTAAAAAAAAAACGACATTATGGCCATATATCAATATAACTTACCTGAATCTACCTCTCTCTATGACTTTGTTTACTTTTTGAAGGTCACATCTGCTGAAGCTTGCCTGTGCTTGACATTTGAGTGTTTCACAAAAACAATTCCTTAATTTGGTGCTTGTGTTCCTGAACTGGATATATATGAGCAAAGAACTGCTGTGCCAAGCTGTACTGTGAGTGTTCTGCTCTCTCCTAGAGCTCCAAGCAGCCTGTGTCCAGGTCAGCAGCATTCCTGCTCCAGCTACTGCAGTGACATTCATAAGGGAACTCTTTGTACTGTGGCCGCTGCAGTAGCAGGACCTTTTCTGAAATCTCATCTCAAGAAAGATATGGCCCGATGTACTGTGCCCATAAATAGCTGCTGTGGTAACTAAGCTCAAAGGAAGACTATACAGCTCTGTCTGCACTGATTCTGAATGGATATTTGTTTTAAGATCTTTTTGTTACCATGGTAACAAAACCTTTCCAGGTATATGCTTTGACAACAGATATTTAGTGCTGTTAGTCTGTGTTTTATGTGTCTCTGAGTGTCTACAACAGTAACAGAACTCTCCAACACAGCTATTGGTTCTGAATTGTCGCAATAACCATTGAAGATGTGAAAAATTGCCAACTGGAAGATTTTTAAGTTATTGTTATTAACAGTCAACTATCTATGCTCAGCTATAGTTTGTAATTCCTCCACAAGATTTGTGTTGGATTGTTGTGCATTGATAATGTTTATCTTAAGATATGTTTTCATGTGTATCTGCTTTATACAACCCAATGACCTTGGTCCAGTAGTGCAATGTACACTACTGGCCTCTGTATTTTACATGGAGTTCTTTCATCTTGGTTTCCAGCCCTTTGTAAAGCTGTTTTAGAAATTTCTGGCTAAAGTCAGTGCATCGTGATAACAGTGATAATGTGGTATCACAATTCTGGTCTGGTGGATAAAAGGTGTGGAAAGCAACCACAGCTGGTAACATAGAAAAAGCATGAGTGGTTGGCTTTGGCTGTGGTGTAGCCAGTGGTGGTGGTATGATTGGGCCCAGTGGGCATTGGGCTACCTACTAAAAAATACTACTGTTAACCTACTAAACTACTATTGTACCTGTCACAGGCTTGCAATGCATATACTGTAGTTATGAAATGGGGCTTCTACCTTGTGCTTGTTTTACGTGTTTAATGGTGTGTTGGTTCTCAAAAATACAAAACAAAATGAAACACATTGTTATGCCTTACATAGTAGGTCTCTTAAATCTGTGCCTCAGTTAACATTTCCCTTGCATATGTTGTACATTGCCTTGGTCATGTTAGTTGAAAACTGATCCCAAAGAACACTTCTTATCTTTCAGTTGCATCATCAGTTGGAGGATGCACTTGTGTAACAGCAATTATATAAATATACTGTCATACTGGTAGGAAGATCTGTGAATTAGATCTCTGTCCAATCATCATCCAGTACTTCAATTACAGTATCAGTCAAAAGTTCAGACATGGCTGCTCATAGAAGGTCTTCTTATGTTAGCTTAATGCTTTACTATAGAATAAAAGTGAAGACATCAAACTATAAAATAGGACTCATGGAATAATGCAGTCCACCTTAAAAAATGTTAAATAGCCATCAAGTTTAGAGTGTAGTCAGCAGGAAGTATGTGCTAATGAATGAATAGTTGACAACAGAACACTTTCGCTCTTTGTGTAATGCTTCTGTAATCTGTAACAGTACTGTAGAGGGATGGATTCTGAGGAGCCCAGTCCTGCCCAGTTTCAACTATTCAGTACTGAACTTATTCAGTTCATTTAGAGCTTGATAAATAGCTGATAAGTTGGATCAGGTGTGTTGCACGAAATGATACTGTGCAGGACAGAATGTTCTCAGAAGTCGAGTTTAGAACCACTGAATCGCATGTACGATACATATAGTTTCATTACAAAATGTATATCAAACACAAAAGGATATTAAGCAGCGTCATACATTTTCAAATGTACAGGATAAATACACTTTACATATTGCTGGTGTTGGAAGAAAACCTCGTATGTCCATTTTCATTGTTTTTCAGTTTCTGAGAAACTTTGCAAGTACCTGTTGCCTTTACATTTTGTATAAATTTCATGATGAATAGGCCAAAATAAATGACCCAAAACGACTTGAACAAAGTCTGGTTCCACTGACTTCCACTAAAAGTAACGCATGTTGTTTCCTTCCCCTATAAAGTTATCATTTTGTAGATGCAAGGTTTTGTTCCGACAGCAGTCACATACAGCACATGTACAGTGTGTTCTCATTCCATATGGTTGCTGTGAAAATGAAACTCATGGCGTTTCACTGGGAGCTTTCTAGTGCCTCACATTCCTACTACTCCCTGGGATGTGAAACTTATTGGTTACCATGGAAACAAAATCCCAAAGCACAACATGCTCTGACACTGAACAGCACCGACTCTCTTTTTCCCATTATCCTTATTATTCTAAATGATCACGAATGGTAACCCGGAATTCATTGTTTATCTGAGCTCCAGGATACAGTGGTATCTAGATCGGAATGGTTGCTATTATATCCGTCTCGCAGGGCACTGTTATCATCCTTGTTACAATTCAGTGTAGTTACCATGGTAACTGACCTCAAGAGCACCTTTATGTTTCTCCCCCCCCCCTTAATGGTTGCCATGGCAACAGACCTCCAGACCATATGTGTCATATGTGGAATGTTTACTATAGCAACAGAGCTGGGGGAAAAAAAAAACAATCTGGTTGTGTCCGAAACTAAAAGGCACCGATCTCTGTGCCATGCTGCCTATGCTGTCTCCTTAGAAGGCACCTTTGTTCACTGTGTCAGTGCTCAAGTCTTCTGCCCCACCCCCCCACCCCACTAACTGAAGCAATGCTGTATTATGAGTATTATGGGATGTGTAGGCAGTGAAGGATACATTTACACTGCCTTCATAAAACAGACAAACTTCAGCAGGCAGCGTTTATACAAACACTATACTGGAACATGACTGGCTCCCTTATTGCCTCAGAATACTGTATTATTAGGCAGCATTTATGACATTTCAGACATAGCCTCTGTCTTTATGATTTTTAAAGATGCAGTAGAGTCAGTAGTGCATAAGTGCAAACACCATGAAATATACCACCTAATAGGGAATGTTTATTGGTGACAAAAAGCAAGTGCATTGAGCCCTGAGTATAGTTAATATGCAGGTGAGGAAGAGACTCGAGGGTCTAAAGTGAAGCAGTGTGTGTGTTGCATGCTGTCCATGGTTCTGAACCAATAATAATTTGGCCAGCTGTGCAGCTAATGCAATCCAATAGGATCAGGGATGTTCTTGACCAAGGTCTAGCATGACAGTGTTTACCGGTGTGAATTTACTGGACAGTTATCCTCCCAGTTATGTTGTCAAATTTTGTTATGACAACAGACATCTGTACTACGTGTGCCTGTTAGATAGCCTGTTAGCTCCTCAGTGAAAATGAACTATTAATTAATTGTCATTTCTACTGGGTCTGTGATCCACACTAGGTCAGCTCAGCAATGCTGTAGTTCGGTTATTTAGTGGGTCATGTCAATTTTGCCTCTCTCCTACTCTGCTATAAGTAGCTGTGCCCCTTTTATCTCTGTCTGCAGCTGGCCTCAAGTGTACAACTGCACTTTTATGCTCCCTCCCTCTCTCTCACACACACTCTCTCTTGCTCGGTTTCTCTCTCTCTGTTCACTTTTTGCTTGTAAGGGAGGATTATACAGCATAGACACTAACCTGTTTTTTCTTTCTTTAATACTGCAATGTATTTTGTTAATGGTATGGCACTGGAGCAGAGGCAATGCCATAAACCACTTAGAAATAAATGGAAATCCTAGCAGTGTAATCTGTCGGACACAAACGTCTTGGCATGTGTGTATTCCTGTAAGAGATAAAATGCACACACATTTGTGCTTATAGATCATTTATCAAATTCCTTTTGCAGACGTTGTCTAAGTTGTTTTACATCTGGTCAATGTGCACATCTTTTTCTTTTATTATTATTGGTTATCCTGTGGTTGTAAACCATGTTGTCAAATATTTATGTAATTACGTCAACTTTCTTGCTAATATCAGAAAACATTCACTAGCTAACTTACTCTAAAGTCCAGTTAGATGCTGTAGTTTAGTCAGGAGAATATTAGCTGTCTGACTTGTGTGTTAGCCATCTTGTTGATTCATCAAGTTAAGTTCACTCACTTCCCCGTATAGCTTCTGTATAAATAACTGTATGTGGGTCTTTACTGGAGTTAGTTAGGGGCCAGTGACAAAAAGCAAAATATACTATTAAATGTAATTGTATTACATTGTTTCATTTTGGGTGTCATCGACCTTCTGAAGCCATACTGGTGTGTTCTTCTTTTATTTTACTCTTTGCTATGTTTATATTTACGTTATAGTTAATGATGATCTGATCAAATGTTGAAAGTGTTCAGCATTATCTACTACTGTGATATTCTATGATCCAATTGTTTGCTTGCTACTGCTACAAGTACAACTGCATTATTATATTGTAAAAATGTACTGTGTCAACCAAATGCCACTACAATCTCTTCCAGAATCAATTCTAGTCAGATTCTTTTGTTGGCTCTGCTCTTCTGTTTATACACCAATGAAGAAACATCAAATGTAAACTAAGGCTTTTAGTCATAAACTGTGATATTCATCCAAGCAGTAAATAAGTTGTAAAGATAGTTTGGTTTGTCAGAAGTTATTTTTATTTTTATTTTTTTGCTCAATCTCATACTGTAGATAATTAGCATTTTGATGTATATGTCAAGGTGTGCAACCAGTACACAGTTTTGCTGTATGTGTTTCCAAAAGACTGACCAGAAGCTCTGTAGAGGGATGTACTTAATTTTGGTGCTGTACAATATTTGGCTACATCTTTGTTATATTTTGTCAATTGCCATGCTTTAGGCAGTTAGCATGGATTCTAGATGTTGTTTTATGTTTTAAGGTCTTTGCTCTGAGGTTCTGAAATAAATTCACTAAAAGCAGAGCCAGGATATTCTATTTTGCCAATCTAGGTGAAACAATTATGCCACCCTGGTAGCTTTTCAACTTCACAAACAATAAGCCACAACACAGAAAAGCTAATGTTTCCCCCATATAAAAATTAAATATTGTAGAGCTACCATACTCACACAGTACTTAGCTAGATATATGTGTATTTAAGCAACATATAGTGGCCAGCTTCAGTCCTACAAGATCTGCAGTGTATGAGACAATGTACAAATTACACTCCAAAATAGTCTCTGCATAATCACTCCAATAACCAGGAAGAAAAAAAATCCCAGTGTTGTATATAGCTGTTAGCCAGATACACCCCATAAATATTCTTTAGTGACTCTTCACAATGAATATGGATCAATAAATAAATCACATAAATAACAGGAATGTACACCCCCAGGCAAATAAAATGGGGCAAACCTAAAATGCCAAAACCATCAGTAAATAACCATTGTATTTTGGGCTTGGCCCTTTATTTTGCCTGGGAGTATAGAAGCAAAGCCTGATCTATCAGTATTTTGTACACAAATGTAGGCCTAGTACATAAATATGAAGCTTCATCCCATAGCAGTCATCCGTGAAATTGAGATGAAAATAATAAAGCAACACTGATTCCAGTTTTATGTGAACTAGCTATCAAACAGTGGTTAGACCATCATAGGCTGTCATCACTCTGAATCTTCATTACATCTCAATTATATTCTGAATCTGATATTTTGTGCTCAGAATGTAGGTACTGTTTTTTTTTTTCCTTCAGGTATAACTAATAATGTGGTGATCCACGCTGTTTAGACCACATTCTGCAGAAACTATGTTCAGGCCACTTGCCTATGCTTACTTAGCTATAGTTGTTAATCTACCATCTGTCAATTGAAAGGTAGGTTTTAGCAAAGAGTGGGTTACATTTGACTGACACTTCCCTTATCCACTTACAGAGAGCTTGGTTATATAATATACCTTACAGTCAATTGTCACTTGAATGGTGAATGCCTATATGGCAGGATTTCTCAACCTGTGGGCTGTGCACTGCCAGTGGGCCATGAAACACCCAGGTACTCAGGTGGAGGCAGTAGTTTTTAGTGGGTCAGAAACATCAAATACAACTATATTGGTGTTATATTACATATATAAATATATGTATATTATTGTATACATGAACAAATAAAAACATTGCAGTAGCAGGCTAATTAAATATCTTCAGTTTGAGACAATATAGCTGCTGGCTGTTTTTTGGTGCACTTTCACAGCTTCTTTGTTTGAATTTGAACATCATTATATACCGTTACTATCTTTTTTCACCAAAATACCAATAAGCTGAATCAGAGTGTGGTTTGCTGTTTCAGATTAATCACAAAAAAATGAGTACATCATGAGATCATTGCTCTTGATGGAAAGTCTGTGGGGTATTTTCAGTGGAAACATGTCACTGGACCGAAATGGACAACATTATATTTTTTTAAGGCCCCAGTTCTCAGGTTTTCAGTGTCAGCATGTAAGAAAAGAAAACAGGAAATTGTATTAATAAAAGTTGATTGTAATTTTGTGGTGGTTCCGCAGTTAAAACCCCTGCTATATGAATGCTCTGGCTCTGGTTAATCTCCAACATGATATTCATGAATCCAGTGCTCTAATTTATAAACTTTGACTGCATCTTTGTTGTGTTTTTTCTATAACACTAGATGTGGCTTTTTACTTTAGGGTGTGCAATCAAAATATAGCTTTACTTTGTGATTGTGAAATCTTTTAGCAATACTCTTTCATTATATTCAAGTTAAACAGCTGAGGCTTATTTGTGATATACATGTGGTTTTGATTTTGTGAGTAAAACTCACTTAGCCTTTGTTAGCCTCCACTCTGTGTCTGTGTTGTGGATTCAAACAGCCCGGTCTCTTGTTGTATTTTGTAGGATAATACCAGACAGAGAGTGATTCTAATTGTCTACAATGGCTGCCTTCAGTGTTTACTTGCATGTTGATGTCATTATGTGCCCTAAACCATGTTGAAAGGTCAAGATAATATTTAAAAAACAATACTACTTGAAGGAATTGAGAGAAGAACACCGTTGTGTACTTATGGAATAAATTTTGAGTGACTATAGACCTTCATTACTTGTTAACTACCAACTACATTAGCTTTGTAGCTCATTAGCTAGAAGCAAACTTGTCTCAGACTGACTACATTTAGAGTCATTTTTGGTCAAACCATTACAAGGATAAATGCCTCTACATTCATACCAGTTATGAATCACTAGTTTCCTTGTCCTGTTTAGTCATTTAATAACATTCTTTCACAAAAGAAGTGAAAAGAAAGAAGTAGGTATATCCTACATATGTATAGCCACTTTAAATCAGTCTGACTTGACAATGATAGCCAGCTGGCAGTTACCTGAAAATAGCATATTTCCAAGAGAACACTGAAACAGAAACCAGATAAGACAAAATGAGCAGTAGTCAGAAATAAGCAGAGTTAGATAAGGTGAAAAAACATAAGTGTGAAGATGGTTTGGGATGTAGTGGATGAAGAGAGAGTGAATAAGTGGCTACACAGACAGGGTTGGGGAGGGGTTGTGTCTCATCTGTTTAAGCATGCGCAGCTGCGTCTGTTTGTGTGTGTGTTCTACGGAAGGGCCACGTAAGTGAAACAGCCCGCATACCAGCAGGAGGGAGCAGCCATTTCAAAAATGTTCTCAGAAACAGTCGACTCATTTGTAGCTTTGCCTTGACTCATGCAAAACAAGAGACACAACCTGTGTGTGTATGTTTAATAAGAAGAAATGGGTGACATGTAAAGAGACAAAAGAGTCCTCCTACAATATATACATCCTGTAATGTGCATAAAACCTCATTGGACTCCATCAATGCGAACACTCATCATATCTTTCCCAGGACAGACCTATCCCACGTTATACTATATATACAGTTATATAGAAGGTGTATTGGAGATGGAGGAGTGAAGCAGAAATTGTAACGGAACAGTGAAATGAGGTCTTGTTTACAAATAATAGATGAGTATATTTAAAAACACACAAATATCCCATAACTATTTTCTTTACACCATTTGAAAGCAACTGACGATACTACATGAGTGCACACACACCACCCATGCACACAAACACACACACACACACACACACACACACACACACACACACACACACAGGCATACACACACACACAATATGGCCAAAAGTAGATGGATGACCTACCATAACCCCTATATGAACTTGTTGGACACTGCTTTTCAAAACTACAGGTATTAATATGGAGTTGCCCCATTTGCAGCAATAACAGTCACCACTTTTCTGGGAAGGCTCAGCAATGCAGCACTGTGAGTTTGCATGGTGTACCACTTCATAGCTGAGAATAGTGCAACCATGTGACATGCTACAGGGAACAAGTAGAAGACAGCAGATCAGGGAGGGTAATCAAGTTCTAGTTTAATTATATTTTAGTTCAAGCTTAAGTCTGAGGCAGAGCTATATATGCTCTTACAAAGGGTGGTGGGGGGATTGTGGGTAATTCTCAGCAGTGGGCCTTACTAGTGCAATACATTTATCTATACATAACATTGTTTTCTTAACCTATTAATAACAAGTAAGAAAACCTTTACAATACAAATATAGCAATATTGTTACATTGAACAACAAGTCAATTGGTACTGCCATCTCAGGAAACATCATCTGAACTGTCCTCATCTTCTATCTCACACTTCCTTTTTTTTCACTGTAGTTTTCTGATGTATCAAACTCTCTCTGTCCAATGTTTTAATGGTGACTTTTGGTCATTAGAGTTTGAAACTGAAGTTATTATCCTGGACTGGACCTTAAATCTGCCCAGTAAACACTATAACATGCTCTATCATTTAAAAACACTGTAGTTATATTGATAATTATTTGAAATTTGTAAAGAATATTTTACTACTAATTGGTCATGGTTATTACAGCTTTGGGTCTTACAGTATCTGTAGCCACTAGGTAAATTGGAAGCCTTTTGTCTTCTTTCCTTCCTTCCTTTCTTTCTTTTTTCCTTTCTTTCTTTTCCTCCTTTCTCCCTCTCTCAGTTGACTGCTCACATGCATACACATACACACACACACAAGCACTCTGCCTTGGAGATGTAGGGCAGTATATAATTCAGTAAATTATTCATCCTGCTCACAGACTGCCTCCCACTGCTCTACTCAAATATGGCTGAATTCATCTCTCATGCTCTGTATTTCTCCCTCTCTTTATCTTCCTTCCTCTCTCTCTCTCTCTCTCTCTCTCTCTCTCTCACTAATAATTTTTACTTTTACTTGGCTGAATTCTTTTTTATTTGGTTGAGCACATAGTCGTGAAATAATTGTGTTAATTGTGTTTATTCTCACTTTATGTGGATTAGATCCTATTTGAACTTGAATATTTAAGTGATTGGTTACTTACTAATTGAGAACACTAAGTCATTATTGTATTTAATTTATCTATCAATGTGATCTGATTAGTTTAATATGATTTGCTCTATATCAGTTGATTTAATTATACATGCCATTTAAATCAAAGACGTGATATGACTGTTAAATGATAAATATTTAAATTTTCCTCAGATTTCATGACCTATTGCACATTTTGAATATGAAAGAATGTTTCTGAGACTGATGAAGGGTGGCGCGTGTACAGGTCCATTGAAAAGTGTGTCTGTTTATGTGTGTCTATGTGAGTGCTCATTAGGTGTGCTCTGCTGCAGTGACTCCTCTGCAGCTGTTCCCTCTAAAAGAGACCTCTGTATGCCTTTCCTGTGCGTGAGTGTGTGTGTGTTAGAATGACATTTGAAAAAAGGGAATGATGAAATAGAAAATAAAGATAGCAATGTGGAGCAGCAAGGTGATGAAGAGAATCAGGAGCGTCCTGAGTGGACAGCAGACGTTTCGTGGCAGAGAAAACTGGTATAAAATGCACGCCCTCCCTCCTCACTGTTGTTTTGTTTGTTTTTTTTTTAGCTCTGTGTGTGCCAGCTGCGTGATGCACTGAGATTAGAGTTCAAGCAGATTCAAAATCACATATTCAGATTTGGGTTTGTCTCTGTCTGGGCTTTATCTCTTTTCATCCTCTATCTCTTTCACTCACCCTGTTCCTTATCCTTTCCCTCTCTTTATGCTTGCTTTGGTCTACCATCCATGTACATTAATGAAAGGCAGAACCTTTAACTTTCCTTCACTAGTTTGCACTAGTGTGCAATTTAATTTCAGTCT
Source organism: Semaprochilodus insignis (assembly GCA_034552555.1). Lineage (NCBI taxonomy): Eukaryota > Metazoa > Chordata > Actinopteri > Characiformes > Prochilodontidae > Semaprochilodus > Semaprochilodus insignis. The sequence continues at coordinate 57,298,049 of CM067474.1, read as the reverse complement.
CTTTCCCTTTGTGTGTGCGTGTGTGTGTGTGTGTGTGTGTCTACTAAGAAAACAGAGTAAAAATAGTATACTATGCCATGAACATCATTCATTGGCCTTGTTTATATATATATATATATATATATATATATATATATATATATATATATACCGGACCACTTTGTACATGTGACTATATGTACAAATGTACAAAGTGGTCCAGTGTCTACTACACTGCTACTGTATATATGCTGAATATAAATATGAAAGCTGAATATCATAGCTTTTTCACCAGTGAATTTTGTGATCTGTAGCTGAATAAATGAGTACAGTTTTGGCCATTTTTGTGGATTTTAAATTATGTATCTGTCCTATAATAGTCAAAGTACACATATGCGATTCAGTGGAAAAAGACAGTAGTTGCAGTGCATATTTGAGAGTTCAGTTCTGAAGGCCTAGGTCTTTAGAGATGTGGAAAATGAGGAGATGAGTCACCATATTGTCCTCAAGTGGGTGGGTGCCGATGGGTCATATATGAGTGCATATGTGCAAGAGTGCTTGACCTTTACAGATGCGGGATTTAGTGGCTGTGATTTACTGTAGGGGACACTTTGATGGCATGATTTACATGCCCTTGTCTCCAAACCAATATAAAATTATTCTGACTGATCACCAATATCCAATGATGAAACATTTCTACCCTAATGGGGGTGGTCTCTACCAAGATGGCAAAGCTCCCATGCACACACCTCAAGGGGTCATTGAATGATGATTAACGAATATGGAAGTGACTTAAACAGTCTTGACAGTCACCTGAGCACAACCCAAATTAACACATATGGGGAATTTTTGACGAATGTTTTAGACAGTGCTGTCCACCACCATTATCACAATGTCTATAGTCAAAGTCAAAGTCAAAGTGAACTTCATTGTCAGACTTTACAACAGGAGTGCATAGCTGAACGAGATTGCATTTCTCCAAACTCCGATGTGCAAGTATAAACATAGGGCAAACACATGAGACATACTAGTAACATAACAGTGCAGGTGAGACAAAAGTATAAATATAGAAGAAAAAAAAAATATATATATATAAACAAATAGGAAATTATGCTTATAGAGAAATTATACTATAGGAGAAATCTTTACAGTATAGTCCTAGGGACTTGAAGAATCTATGCCAAGGCAAATTCAGCTTTTTTGTGATGGCATGTGGTATCCCAGCACCTTAATAAGATGCCCCCCCCCTTTTTTTTTTGAGATGAACAGGTATTAGACATACAAGCATCAAATATATATATTTTTTTCAATTTTTGTTATTACCCAGAAGACCTCCCCCCACCCCTTCCCAATACCCTGCTCAAACTGCCTTTAGGTTAAAACAGCATATACAAAAATAAATAAATAAATAAATAATACAAATAAACAAAAAAAAAAACACGCAAAGGGGGAAACTCTGTTGACATTATTAGTTAGCCACTCCACTTGTGTCATTAATGGCTTGGATATTTTCAAAAGTGGGTTAGCACTGGGTTCCAAGTTTTGTGAAAATTTTTTGTTGATCCTCTAAGCGAATACTTAATCTTTTCTAATTTAAGGAATAGCAAGAGGTCACTGAGCCAGTGTGTACCTTTAGGTGGGTATACTGATTTCCAGTCTAGCAAGATTCTTCTCCGTGCTAGGAGAGTAGCAAAGGCCCATGCATCACTCTTTCTATTATTAACTGAAGCACCACTTTCCAGAACCCCAAAAGTAGTCATTTCCAAGCTAGGCTGCACATCAACATCATATGGCTGTGCAGAACTCTGACAATCTGGGACATGCCAAGAACATATGTCAGATCAGCCTTAGCAGCATGACAACGGTCGCAAGTATCACAAACGTAAAGGTAAATTTTAGCCAATTTAGCTTTACTATAATGTACTCGGTGGAGAACTTTAAACTGAAATAAACTGAGCCGGGCACAGGATGATGTTCCTTTGATTCTGCTTAATGCATTATCCCAGGTTTCATCGGACGTCTCCATTCCAAACTCCTCCTCCCACTCCGAACATATTCTACTCAGTGTTGTGTTTTTGAGAGAGAGAATGGCATCATATATACGTGAGATCAGGCCCCTGGGTTGTGAATGCATTTCAAAAACGGTATCTAGTCCTGATCTTGGCGGCAGACTAAGGAAAGTTGGACATTCTGCATGAATGAAATGCCGTAGTTGGAAATAACGAAATAGGCTGGTATTGGGAAGCTTGAATTTTGTGGAGATGTCTTTAAAGCTGGCAAATATGCCGTCTATAAATAAGTCACTGAATTTGTTTAGACCGAGCTTCTGAAATTCTGCAAAGGTAGAATCTAATTTAGCTGGGGGAAATTGTATTACATATAACGAAAAGTCTAATAGCTTGAAATATCGACAGAATTGCGCCCAAATTTTAAAAGTGGATTTAACAACTGGACATGTTGTATATTGTGCAATCGGAAGAGGCAATTCAGCGGCAACCAGGGCAGCGAGTGATGTTGTTGGACATGAGCTAGATTCCATTTTACACCATTCTGTCTATGGGGACTGCATCCAGTGTATGATTTTTTTTGTAGATTTACCACCCAATAATTTCCTATAAAGTCGGGAAATGCAAATCCACCCTGAGATCTTGATCTTTGAAGAAGCTCTTTACGCACTCAGGGGACCTTGCCACACCATAAGAATGATATAACCATTTTGTCTAATGTTTGAAAGAACAATTTTGGGAGAAAGATGGGGAGGCTCTGGAACAGATATAAAAATCTGGGCAGTACGTTCATTTTGATTCAATTAATTCGACCTCCAAGAGTTAAACGTAAGATATTCAATTTCTGAAAATCAAGTTTAAGCTTATTAAGCAAAGGTATAAAGTTATTTCCATAAAGGCTGGCCATGGTGCGGGTAATGTTAATCCCCAGGTATCTGAAGCCTGACTTGTTTATGTGGAAGGGCAGGTCTGAGTTTGGAATTTGCATAGCTGGGCGGTTTAAAGGAAAGCATTCACTCTTAGAAAAATTTTGTTTATACCCCGAAAACCTGCCAAATGTGTCAACTAAGTTTTGAATACAGCAAACATGGTCTGAAATAAATAATAAGAGATCATCAGCATAAAGGCTTACTTTATGTTCCATGTCCCTTCTGCAAATTCCATAAATGGACTGAGAGGTTTTGAACATAATAGATAAGGGCTCAATAGCTAAAGAGAATAGGAGAGGGATAAGGGGGCATCCCTGTCTAGTACCCCTCTTAAGAGGGAAAACCTGTGAACGTGATTTGTTTGTGATTACTGACACCACCAGTGCTGTGTATGAATCCATGAGATCATTTTCAGAACGAAATTAAATCTATCCAGCACAGCGAACAGATAATTCCACTCCACTCTGTCAAAGGCCTTTTCCGCATCTAAAGACACAATTACCTCTGGAGTATCTGGAGATGCGGTGGAACGGATAATTCCCAGCAGTCTACGAATTTTAGTAAAGGAATGACGGTTTTTCATGAACCCATTCTGGTCTGGTTAAATCAAATCTGTCATTATGGTATCCATCCTAGATGCTATAACCTTAGCGAAAATTGTGACATCTGTATTTAAGTGATATTGGTCTATACGAGCTATACTCCATGGGTCTTTATCTAGTTTCAGAAAAAGAGTAATAGATGCCTCACTGAGAGTTTTGGGTAAGGTCCCTTGGGTTTGAGAGTATTCAAACATTTCTAAAAGAACGGGGAGTGGGGGTAATTTAGCTGAGAATTTTTTTTTTAAATTCAACTGGATAGCCATCTGGGCCGGATACTTTACCACTTTGCATTGCTGTTATGGATGCCAGAATCTCTTCAAACTCTAAAGGTCTATCCAGCATGTCTTTTGCTTCCGAGGTAATATTAGGGATATTGAGATTATTTAAAAAAGACAGCATGGTTGAATTATCCTCAGGGAATTTGGAAGAACATAAATTTGAGTAATACTTATGAAAGGTAGAGTTAATTTCACATGGATCTACAGTAAGTTCACCGGATGTTTTACGAATCTGTGGGATGAGCCAGAAAGCAGATTTGCATTTTAACTGTTGAGCTAGCAGTCGACCAGGCTTTTCACCGTTCTCACACATATAACCACATAAGCAAAATAAATAGTATTCTGTTTTTTTCCGTGGATAGTAGGTTATACTGTGTTTGAAGACTCAACCTATCCTTGTAAAGTGTAGAACCTCTACGGATCTATACAACCAAACCGTGTCATGAACGTTGCCAGAGTTTGAGCCATTTTAGAACTATATGATGATGACTGTCTAAAACTGGGTCTATCACATAGTTCAAATCTCCACCAAAAATCAAACAATGTGTATTTAAGTTGGGTAATAAAGAGATAATCTTAGTAATGAAATTCACATCATCCCAGTTAGGGGTGTAAACACTGACAAGAGCCACAGGAGTTTGGAACAGAGAACCGGACACAATAACAAATCTTCCCTGGGGGTCGGCGGTTACACTAATGGGGGAGAACTGTATATTTTTATGAATCAATATTGCAGTACCTCCAGTATTGTGCTCTAGTATTAAAACAGGAATGGAAGACTTGTCCTATCCATGTTTTTTAAAGCTAAGTATGGTCTATTACTCATAGATGTGTTTCCTGTTAAAAAAAAAAAAAAAAAAAAAATCTCTGTTTTTAATTTTTTAAGGTGAGCGAATATTTTAGCCCTTTTAATCGGACCCCCAAGGCCTTTAACGTTCCAGCTGATGAAACGAACTGGAGAGCCCTTAGCTCTGTACACAGCTGAGTTATCAACCATTATTATTATTATTATTATTACTACTATATCAACTGCTTGATATGCATATTAAACATGGATTGTTTATATAGTTAATTGACATTATTCTTGGGCAATAGTACAGAACTTCAACCACAGCAGTTATCCCCCTAAAAAGAGGAACATGAACAAAGGTAAACCACAAGCAACATACAAACAAACAAACAAAAGGCAGTTAGCTCCCCCTAGACTCGTGAACTGGGGTCAACAGCAATCCCCTAATGGATTTCACAGCTTCCAAATGGCTACTCCTTAAACTATTTGCTAACTCTAGTCCAAGTGAATATCCAAGTGAAATGCCATGAAGAAAAATAATCAGCAGTGTCAGCCATGCATTTTGTAAAATTTCTCACTGAGCAACAAAACTCCGCCCGTAAACCCGTAGTGGGCCTAAGCCATTAGCTCTATGCCGAAATTAAAACTTTAGGTCAAAAACAGTCTAGCCCAAGACAAGGTGTATAGGTAACACTTAAGTAATGGCACCGTGCACATTCAGATATTATCATCAGTAATATCTATCAGGTATAAAGTCACGTTATTAACTGGTAGATTGAAACTTACGACCTCCGGGCTGGAAAAAACTGTCCGTAATGTAAGCATGGCTTCATTCTTAGTTGACCACACGCTGGTGAAAGCATATGCTAGCCTCTTCTGGCGTTTCAAAAAGCAAAGTTTCACCTTTGAACAGAACCTGAAGATGAGCAGGGTGTAGCAGGCGAAATCGGATGCTTCCTAACAAGTCCAGCACTCAAATCCGGATAGATCCTCAGCGTAGATCCTTTATAGGTCAGCTGGTGTTGTCTAGCCCAGCGGAGAGTTTGTTCCCATTCTTGAAACCGGTGGAAAGACACAATAAATGGTCTCGGTGGTTTCCCTTGTGCTGGCTTTGGGCCGAGGGAGCGGTCTGCTCGCTCGAGCTTCGATGGCTTGTCAAGCACATTTGTGCCCATAACCTCCACCAGCATGTTGGATATGAAAGTTAGTGGGTTCTGGCCACATTCACTCTCTTCAGGGATGTTCACAATGAGTAGATTTGCTCGGCGAGATCTGTTCTCGATGTCGTCCAGCCTGTCAAGTAGGAGTGCGTTTTGAGCCGGCAGAGATTTGATGGTAGCTTCAGCAATAGTGAGACGTTCAAAATTTTCACCAGCAATGGACTCCACTGTAGCTAGTCGACCTTGGAAGGTGTTAACCTTGTCGACCTTGGAAGGGGCTTTTGCTTCGAGCCACTCATTACAGCCCAGAAAGTTCACTGACTGTGATAAGATTTCAATGCAAGGTCAAAATCAAGGTTTGATGTAAAAGGTATTTAGTGCAAGATATTCAAGAGAGCCCCTAACTCACTTCCATCTTCTACATGGTCGAACCGGAAGCCCCCAAGATGTTTTCCCCTTTGTCGCTAATTTGTACATATATAATACACACAGTACAATCCATATGTATTATCCCATGTCCTGACAAAGTATAAAAACAAATGTTCTCAGTGTTTAGATCGCACACAGAGAAGAGAGAATAGAAGGCAATTGGATCTGTTCTGCCTTTTCTTTTTCTCCCCTCTGTACTCATATCTGTTGTCTTCTTTGGCTTCCTTTCCCCTCTTCATTTCTTTCTCTTTTTTCTCATCTCCTCTGGGTACAGTGAATATTTCATTTATTATGTAGTGATGGAGGCTAACAGTGACTGAATAGTCTCCATTGTTCTTTATTTGGTGATGATCACTGTCATATAGAGGCAATAGGTTACAGCTGTTGAATGAGGTGGAATTGCATTTTCAGTAACGGTAACTGGAATGTAATGCAATGGCTGTGATCTCTGTGTGTGGTATACCTATATGTGTGCGTTTGACATTTAATACAGTACTATCTGTGGTGTTCAGTGCTCAACATAAATACCTGCATCAGTATTTGGATAAAACTGGAAGTAGACATGGTTTACAGGTAAACAAACTAAGTGTGTGTGTGTGTGTGTGTGTGAACGGGGGTGGATGTGTGCTGAGTTGTGATCACTCAGCAAATAGATACATTGTACACAGTGTTTTCTCAATTGATCTGTAAGTAAAAGCAGATTGTATTCTACAAGCAACTCACTTAACAAGAAGAGTTATCAACTTGGCTACTGACATTATTTGTTAATTTGGGCTAGATAATTTTGAATGCATGAAAGACTGCTTTTCCTTACTAAATCAATGCAATGTGTAAAAGGCTACATTGCAGACTTAAAAGCTTTGTAAATTACAGTCCAGTCCGTAAAGTCCTTATTGATAACATTTTACTATGGGTCTTAAAAATTTTGCAGATTTGTATATATTTATATCAGAGATGGTCAGTGATGGGTCATGTTGGAACTTGCAGTGACACCATAAGGTGGTGGCTCCTGTTATGGGTAGCACTATTTAGTGGGTTGCTTATCTAACAATGGCTATATGGTTTGCTGAGCATGCTTTTGTCCAACACCCTAAGCCAGTATTTTACAATCAGTTTCTGGCAAGGTACTAAATCTAGTAGAGAGACTGGAATCCACAGCGGTGCTGTGACCAGTGTCCTTTGGCACAGACAGATAAAAGGGTGATGGTTTCTACGTGTTGTAAATGTGATTTTAAACTGCCTTCTAGCCAGTGTTAAATAAATATTGTTGTAAAGGTATTTAGTAGAAAAATAGTTTCCAGTTACATCTTACTGTCCATTTTAATACCAGTTTTAACAAGCTCATCCACTGGACCCTAACCTTTCCACTTTGCGGGAATCCCTGGTGCCATTTTAAGGGCCCCTCCACTACTTTTTAAAGCATGGGGGCTTGTTTAAAAAAAGAATTGAAATGGGTTGTGGTTGTATTTCACTGAATTTCTTGTGAATTTGCCCGGGTGGGTCGCACAGCCTGTGTAATGAATGAGAAGCACCTGCATATGATGGCAGACACGTGATCATGCACTACTCATCTGATTCAATGTGATTAAATGCTTCATGCTCTCTCACCCATGAAAACTGAGATAAAAGAAAAAGTTGAAACAAATGCATGAAGTTAAAAACAGTGACCTACTGCCCTTCAAAGTTGCTCTCATGTTGATTTCATAAGCTTGAAATCCATTGACCTTTTTGAGAATCAACCAAGTGTGTGTGTGATACTTCAGCTGGCTGCATCTGCATGTAGGCATTGTTGTCGGTCTCAGGTGTATTGGTGTTAATCTGGTTGTGAGTGTCCCAGTGGTGATGCTGGGTGCAGAGTGGTTGGATTAGGCCCGTCAGCGTAACTGCGGGAGACGGTAATCCCGCTACGAGTCTTCTAATGGGATTATAGTGGAGTCTCATCATCTTTATAGCAGCATGAAAAGGAGGCAGAGAACTTAGCCCCATACACAAAGAGCTCTGCTGTTCAGTCATACACACATACACACACACACTGTGCATCATATCAGGAGCTGCTGAGAGCTGACACACTTTTACTCCTGTTTTCATCTCCCCTTTTTATTGCTCCCTGGTTCCTTTTCTTACATTGCTACTTAATTTGGTTTTCCCACACCCTCTCTTTATCTCTTTTAATTCTCAGCTTCCTCTCTCTCTCAATCCATGTTAAACTTCCACTTATCCTGTTTCTTGCACGCTCTCTGTTCTTTTGCATTTTGTTCTTCTTGGTCACATAATGGACCCTTTTCAGAAAAAGCTTTACTTCCTTCCAGTTAAGCGTTAGCAGGGTAAAACTCACATTCGCTCCATATAAGAAGCAGAAACAATATCAGAATATTGTTGAGTATCACAGCGCTCAAACATCAAGCTACATGTTTTATTTTTTGTGCATTGCCAAGTGACAGTGAGAATAAAGAGTGGATTTGAGCTGGTTAAAGCACTGATTTAACTGTAAACAAAACTAAAATGCTATATGTGTGGGGAAGCCCTGTTTATTGTTGCTGCAGCTCACACGAAGTGGCCTTTGTGTATTTGTATGACAAGCTAACAATTTTTGTAATACTGATGTTTTTAAAAGAAGGCAGACCTAAAAGCTGTTAGCCAGCTAATGTGAAACAGCTGTCAGTGTCAGACCACAGATTCTTGTACTCATGTCTATTAAAATCTAGAAAAAAAAACAACAACAACAACATAGGTCAGCATTGCTAGTCCCCAACAGAACCAACATATGTTGTATTTTGACACAAGATTGCTGCTCAGTCAGCATGACCATGTTGGGGTTACCATCGAAACCAGCACCAGCATAAATCGTTTTAGGCTGGCAAAGACCAGTTTAGACTAGCAATGCATGCTATTCTGTGCTGTTTTTTTTTTAGCATGGAAGCAGAACTTGCAGTATATTTTTAGGCCCACTTTATAAACTCATTATTAGAAGAATAGTTGGACCCAGAAGGAGATGTCAGATTGCAATGCTATTGGGAAGGAAGATAAAGGTTACCAGGAACAGTAAATGATGATAAATTTAGACTGATATGGGCAATATTTATTGAGCTGCACATACAGAAGTAATGTCTCTCAGTATGTTGTCGGGCCATCATGTTTACATTTACATTTAAGGCATTTAGCAGATGCTCTAGATGATCTAGAGCGACTAACAACCGTGCTTAGTGTTCTGTTGGATAATGTCTGCCAGATAGTATAAGAAGGTTAGAGTCTAAAACTCACCATGAGCTCAGACACTGCCCAAACAAGGGCCAGTACTGATATCTATAGAGAACAATACACAGACATATATAAAGCATAAGTGCACTACCTAGCGATCTCAGCCCAGCGCGCATACCTAGAGAGAAGAAAGGTTATGGTCAATATAAGTGCAAAAACAAAGTATTTCAATATACACATCTACTAGTGCTCACTCACTTAAGTGCTTTACAAAGAGATGGGTCTTCAGTCTGCGTTTGAAGATTGCAAGAGGCTGTTTGGACAGTCAGTGGGAGTTAATTCCACCATCTGGGAGCCAGGACAGAGAAGAGTCTGAACGCTTGTCTACCATGCGTCTTCAGGGATGCAACATGCCAGATGTCTCGGCATGGAGTTGTAGAGGTTCCTAATGGTGTCCTGTGATAATCCATCCCATGCAGCTTGAATATTCTTACACAGTTCCTGCAGATTTTGTTGTAGGGGTGGAGCTGGAGTGACATCTGGCCTTCTGGACATGTGACACATGACAACAAACCACATCTTTGGTAACATTGACGGGGTGTTAAAGGCAGTTGCTGTAACGGTCTGTGTGCATGTAGTCCTGCATTGTGCAGCCGTCTGCCAATGGTGCTGGCACCATGACTAATGGAGAACATCACTGCTCGCTGGATGTCCACAATCGTGGCTGTTGGGCCAGTCAGGTATAGCGATAAAGCCCGTTCTTACTTATGTTGTATCCGTGGGTCAACTCAAAACTTCAGTCAATCGCATGTCTTACAATGTCAAACCTACCCGTCAAGTTTCATTCCTGTTGGTTGATTCTTTCTTTGTGCAACTATTCTTTTGATGAGTGTATTTACATAACTGATAGCTAATGCTGTGCTAAAGGTGTTAAACCACTAGAAACTTAATTTTATTATTATTATTTTTTTAATCAGCTTGGTGTACAGCTATCATTAACTGGCACTGTATGTCACAGACGCTACATGACTCTCCCACTATATATAAAAGTCTGCCTTCATTTTTTTTTTAAAAAGGAGTATTACTAAAATCTCTGACATGTATGAAGACAGAGACCACTTCATACGAAGTAAGCGGCAGCAATAAATAAATTAAATCCATGCTTTGGCTAACTCAATCTGCTTTGACTAACTCAATCTGTTTCTTACAATATATTTCTAACAATATATCTTTAGACAATGCACAAAAATAAAATATGGCTGTTGCAGCTTAATGTTGGAGTAATTTGCTACAGTGACATAGAGATAGCTTTTCTTCAGTAGTTAGTAGTGCTGCAAAAGTGAGTTTTACCCTGCTGACGCTCAGCTGGAAGTATGGCTTTTTGTGAAAAGGGTCCATTTGTGTAGTTTCTCCCATCCTTCCACACCTTCGGGTTCCTCTTTTTGCTATCTCGGTTTCTCCACTCCTTAGGTGTCTTCATCTAGGTCATATTATTATCTACCCCCTCTCTCTTTCTATTCACTATTCAGTCTTTTTTTATATTCATTCTCCTCCTTCTCTGCTCTCGTCCCTGTTCTCTGTATTGAACAACAACCACCATCCTTTAGGCAGATTAGCCCTATATTATTAAGAATGCATTGCAGCTTTTGTATGTCTTGTAGCATATGTTTAGTGCATATCTGTATCTAGATTTAGATTTGTAAAAGGTGTGGTCGGTACTGGATCATTACATGCATTACATGCCACTTTGCAGGCTACAGACTTTGTTAACTTTGATTTATTTGTATTATTTAAGAAACTAATCTGTCTGTTTTATTGCTAGTTAGCAGGACACTTCATAGAGAGTAATGGGCATATTTGGTGAGATTAATACATAGAAAATGTGCAGTACAGGTCTACTGCTGGGATTAAGAGACTCTGACGAAGGACACTTTGACACAAAAATGGATACAATCTTTAAATTAGATTGAAGTTATAGTTATGGTTGATGTTTTAACTCTCATAACTGGTGTGAGTCTGGTGATACCAGTACTGTTGGGGTGCCCTGGGAGAAGGTCGTCAGCTCTTCTCTAGGTCAGAAACATATTAAAAGCTGTAAAAGCTGATGTTTTTGTCCTTTCTGATGCTGACCATTCCTGAAGTACTCTACTCCAGGCTGCTGTAGGAGCATGGAAGTATTGTTGACCCCATGCCAGGGGTGTGTCTAGATCTAATGTTGCCATGCCCTAAATAAAATGTTGTTTTTACTATAGTACCTTACATCTTTCTTTTGAATGTATTCAGTTTCCATAGTCAGGGTATATGCCAGGCTAACTGTTCTCAATACAAACATATGTCTGTTCTTCATCAAAGAGCAAATCCACAGTGTAACCGTAGTAAAGCTAATGTTTATGTAAAAGGCTAACCACTTGTAGCCCACCAAAACACATAGAAAGATATTGGTTAGCAACTTACACTACCGCTCAAGCGTTTGGCATCACTGACTTCATTCATATAAGACAGCCACAGTGCCTCATATTAAAAAATCACTAACCTAATATCACTAATTAAACAGTTCAGTCATAGAATCTTTGCGAAAACAAATATAAAGTATAAAAAAATATAGTTTATTTATTAACAACAGATCTAATTTGAATGACCTGATGGCGCAAAAACAAAATCAGACAACTGGTGTTATTTTTGTCTCAAATTAATTTATTTACATGCATGTATGAAAGCTTAAGTACAAGAGTGAAATGACTTTGAAGACTAAACCACATCTCAGTAACCTTTCAAACCTTTCATTCCCCATGCTCACATCTTTTCCTGTGTGTGTGTGTGTGTGTGTGTGTGTGTGAAACAGAAAGAGGCAATCATTTGCAATACATTATATTTGCAATGCAAAGTGCATTAACATTGTGCCATATGTATAGTTAAATATTGCTATTAATAACACCTTTCACTTCTTCTTTCCCCATGCTTACACAGAGCACCTTGAAGGTAAGAAAGTTAATCTTTTATTTACGGAGCAGTTGTCTATCCGCCTGACTATCCACCATGTCCTAATTCCTTCAGCACTGTTTCATTTACAGTGCAGTCCATACCTACTTCCAAATCGATTTAATATGGAAAGTTGGATTTTTACATTTTTTCTACAAAGCTTCCACTTGGTTCCGTTTGAAATCTCTTCTATCAAGGCCCTTAACCCTTCTCTTTCTTGGTTCTTTATTACATTCTTTTCTTGGGGCTTGGCCCCGTCATTTCGGACTGCTTTATTACTGAAATTTAGAAGTTTATGTTCTTCAGTATAAACCTGTTAGACAGCAACATTTAACACAACCATAATTAACATTGTATTTTATTCTGATCATCAATAACATTGCAATTCTTCGATGTACTGACAATTGGTTTGCCATTTGCTTTGTGTCAGTGTTTTGCTGATAATGAGTTTTTGTCTTTTATTTCTCAGTCCCATATAACAAATACATTTTTAGAGGATTTAAAATTAGGAGCACTGAGAGATGAATGTGTCAGGATGGGATGTGCTTAGAACATCCCTATTAAGATTTGATGTGGAAAGTGAAAGATTGTGTTTCTTTTCTGTGTTCAGGGATTTTCAGAGAGAGAGAGAGAGAGAGAGAGAGAGAGAGAGAGAGAGAGAGAGAAACAAAGAGAGAAATACAGAAGATTAGAAAACTGAGCTTTAGAAATGCTGCAGTCTGTGCCAGGGTTTATTGTTCATGAAAACTATTGGTAACAATTGCTTTACTGGCTCTGCAACACGAATGGAAACAAAACAGAGTTATGGTGAATTTTCATCATTTACATAATCAGTGCATGATGTTCAAAAGTCTCTCATGATAGCTTGCAACCTGCAGCCAAACTATCCGTGACCTAGAGCTAGCTAGAGTCTACTAGTACCCCCAGTAGGTCACTAGGGTATTTGTGTGTGCATGTGATCAGTGTGGCTTTGTGTGTGTGTCTGTGTGTGTGCGCGCAGAGGGGTCTGTTTAAGCATAGGGTAAACAAAATAAGCCTACTCTCCATAGGTCAGGATATATTGATGTAACACCCCTTACAGCACAATGACTGCATGTCATCAGTGTAGCTGACAGAGTAGTTGTATTCAGTATGGCTGTGTGACTCTTTATAGCAGAACAATAAAGCACTACTCACTGAAGTAGGGAAAATACATTGTATTAGTCTGATAAATATAATGATTAATATAGTCAAATCTGATTTTGTACCACATTCTTGATCCGGTAAGTGTCTTGTCCGAACAGATCAAAATGGAAATGAAAGACAAACATGATTTGATTCTGCCTAAATGTAGTTTTTAATCATGTTTTTTTTTGTACTGGAGCTTCTGTATTCATTAATAACAGTGAGCATTACTGGTGTCATAGCTGTAGCGTTTGCCAGGTGTACTGTGTGATATGATCATAAGGCTGGTCTGGTACGCACAATGATAATAATCTAACAGCGTTATTGCTGTTGGGATTAGCAGCTACTGCAGTGCAGTGGTGAATCATTTAGATGGCTTTGTTATCTCTCAGCCTATTGAAAGCTGCCTTTTTTCATTTCCTCAGACACTTTCAGCTAGAATGCTATGTGTGTCTGTTTTGGGGGAGAGAAAGGGAGCGAGAGATCCTTACAGGAGCCCTTTGTTTCAAAACTGACTCGTGAAGGAAAATCTCCTCCTGGTGGTGGATGGCTGCATATGATTTTGCTTTTCTGCTTCATGTTTCCAATGCTGCCTGTCCATGCAAACCCCGAGTTTGTCATTCATGTGTTCTTTTTCCATATTGTTGCATCAGTATTGAACAGGATTAGTAGGTGATGACCTATTTACTGTAGCATCAGTTGCAGTCCACTGTGTCTTCACTGTACTCATCACTAATTCGTATAAATGTCACTACATCCCAGGCTGGCCAGTGTGAATCTGTGTGTGTGTGTGTGTGTATGGGTGTGTACCTATGTGAAGTAGAGCCTGAGATTTATCTGTATTTTTGTCCTTGTAGAACACATCTTCCTTGCTCCTGATTTCACTGTCCTCCTTCATGACTAATAAATCAGTCCAGAAAAATAAGGGGTGGCGATATGAATCACTCCCATCTGGGGGTCTTTACAATGCCTCTTTGGAAAATTCCCCCCCTTGGGAATGTGACGGACATAAATCTGTTGCAATCTGCCTTTTCTATCTCTCTTTGTCATGACGCTCACCAGAGGACAGCCAATAGCAAAGGCCTCAGCTGCACTCGGCAACACTTTAGCCAATCACCGAGCCAGGAGAATCTGATGGATGTTTGGTTGCCCAATTAGGGCAGTCATCAGCTGCTCCTGTGTTTGTGCCTGGCAAATCAGATGATGTGGTCGGTTCAGCGATTGCCCTCACTGCAGATGCAGACTGCTGTGTTCCAAGCTGCTTCAATCTTATAACACAAAAAGACAGCTTATGGGATTGGATAGAGATTTATTGCTAGTAAAGCATTCTCTTTTCTATTCTGCAACAGACATACACGTGTCTTTCTTTCTTTCTTTCATTCTTTTTCTCTCACAGTCTGTCCAGGTATTACATACAACACTCTACAAAAAGGAAAAAAAAACACATTCGAATGAATGTATACTTTGCAAATGGACTCTCACTGAGCACAGTATCTACAATTATTTTCTGTTTTATCAGTTTTACTTACCATATAAGTGCACTTTGTAGCTGTACATATTAAAGACTGTCATCGACCTGTTACTATGCATGCTTTGTTACCCTATTCTTCAGAGGTCAGGACCCCCATAGGACCACCAGAGAGCAGGTATTATTGTAGTGGTGGATCATTCTCAGCACTGTAGTGACACTGACATGGTGGTGGTGTGTTAGTGTGTGTTGCACAGGTACAAGTGTAGTTTTTAAACATAGTCCACTAACCAGCAGCATCCAGCTGGCAGAGTCCTGTGACCACTGATGAAAGACTAGAGGATGACCAACACAAACTGTGCAACAGCAGATGAGCTATCGTCTCTGACTTATCTCTGATACATCTACAAGGTGTTTAAACACTCCAACAGCACAGCTGTGTCTGATCCACTCATAGCAGCACAACACACACTAACACACCACCAGCACGTAAGTGTCACTACAGTGCTGAGAATAATCTAGTACCCACATAATACCTGCTCTGTGGTGGTCCTGTGGGGGTCCTGACCACTGAGGAACAGGGTGAAACAGGATTAACAAAGTATGCAGAAAAACAGATGAACTACTGTTTGCAAAGTGCACCCATATGGTAGGTGGGGCTGATGAAATAGACACTGAGCATAGATACGAACAATAATTGTAGGCTGTTGTTTTAAAATACCTGTATTTTATTCATTTGACTGCATTTGCAACCCCAAGTGTTATATGTCTCTCTGTAATGCTAGTGGTTTATTTATGTTTCCCATATTGCTGCACCCATAATTGTGTGTGTGTGTGTGTGTGTGTGTGTGTGTGTGTGTGTGTGTGTGTATGTGTAAGAGGGAGAATACTGAATTCTGCATCTTTATTATAGCCTAATTCATTTTGACCATTCAGATATGACCAAAGACATTACAGATGTAACAAATTTGAAAGAACCACTTTAACTTCAGTGAAAATATTTAGAATTAGCAACAGTCAACCTGGAAAACAACAAGCATAAGAACAAAACCAAGGTGTTAAAGGACAAAGGTTCTTTAAGAAACCAAAAGTGGTTATCATTTGGCATTGCTCCAGCATGGTGTCCGGGCTGCCTTAATATTTGTAGTTATTTGAACTTGAAATAGTAAGTTTCTGTGTTCTGTTAACTTACTATTTGAAATTCAATTCAAAATCAACTCAAATTTTTAAGACAGCCCGAACACTTTAAACTTGAACAACTTTTCCCCCTTTCTCTCACAGACTCATTCTCAGACTTGAACCTAAGCATCCTTCCCAAAAATGTAGAGTTGATGCACAAACCATTTCAACTCGCCTTTTGTCTGCATAAAACATGGCTGAGTCTCAGGTTCAGATGAATCATTTGTTCCTATGCGAGTCCTTTGCTTTGGGTTATTTTGGTAGCTGATTTGGGATCAGTCTTGTTGTTATTGAGCTACAGCAATGCAGAGAGGATTTGGGAGAGAATGAGCTCCAATGTGCTGGCTTTGTGGCTGACACGATAAGAGTGTGGTTCTCAGGCGATTATAACTAAAAACAATCCTTCAAGGAAAGTGGGACCCCATTCCTTTCTAATGAATGTGTCTGGTGTTTGAGCTTTATTTTCTTACAGCTTTGATCTTGGCTGGTTAAACCACAGTGCTTTGATCATGGTTGCTAATCCATTGGACAATAAAACTAAATTGAGGACAGTATGAAGCATGAAGGTCTAAAACATGGCCCTCACCAAAGAGCTGGAATTTGGGATTGGGTTTGAGGAAAGAAACATAGGTGCATTTGAAACTTCCAAAATGGTGACATTACACAAAAAAATAAATAAATAATTAAAAAACAAACATTCCAAACAATTAATGTATGTTATTATAACACCTTTTTCATTCACACATGTTGTTGGAGAACTTCTTTTGGTCCATTCATCATTAATTTTTTGACACACTGTAAATGTATATTTTATTCCTTGTCCTGACATGAAAACAAATGTGCGTGTGTGCGTGACAAGTTTCCTATCTCTCTTCCTGTAAATTTGTGCCCTAATTTTTGGAGCACAGGGATCTGAGCACAGATTTGGAAATGAATTATTAGACCTTTATTGGATTCAAATCCATGCAGAGATTTATCTTCTTAAGAAGGATGTTCGGGAGTGTGCATGTTTTAATCGCATCTGCTCATTTAGAGAGCTGCACATGGCAATGCTAGTCTCTTTTAATTAAAAATACATTAAAAGAATGTAAACTGTATTACCCAAATTTACAACACGTTACACTTCATCTGCGGTATGCTATCATCTGCATGCTGATCAATCTGGCATGGATAAATAGGTTGGCAGTATGGGAGAGACATTGGACATCAAAGAATATCTGAATGTGGATTTGAAAAGTTCAAATACTGGTTTTATCCTCAAACTGGTTTGGCTCTCTTAACCTAAAGCTTAGCAATTGGAATCAGTTGGGTTCAAGCTCTTGGAGTTACTCAGTGATGCTGGTATTAAACAGCAGGGTACACAGCAGTGTGCTTCTACGAGCATTTCTTGTTTACTGGCTAGTGAGGATTGTTCTTAATCCCAAATTCTGAGTCTTGATTAGTTGTAACCAGTACTGGAAAATCTTGGTATTAATCTTTGTGTAGCAAGATCAAAAGTATCAAAGCCCAACAAAGTATTTAGTAATACTGCTCAGTTTAATTATTTTATTTTACTGAGTTAACAGCGACGAAGGTGATTTTATAGCATGCACTATTTTGAGAAAGATACTTTAGAGCAGTAGTCACCAATCTTGCTGCTGGAGGACTGGAACCTTCCTGTGGACTAGAATCCAAACCACAATTTACCACACCTGTTATAGCTAATTGGCCTCTTCTAAAACACCCGATTGGCAGCATATTACATTTAGGTTTGAACTAAACTAAGTAAAATAAAATTCCTGGAGACAGGTTGTTGTCACTGCTGTAAATCTTCAGATGATTTGGTTACCACTGACTTTGAGGGCCTATTTGGGAGTTCTGAAAGAGGTTACAGATTAGGTTGCGGTAATCTAATGTTTTCTGTATTTCATTGTGGTCTTTTCAGAGAGTTGTCTCTCACAGCAATCGGATATTCTGATTTATTGGACCCCATCCAGACTTTTCATGAGTGCCAGGAGATTTTCTGGCCAACACAGTTGGACCAGGCCAGCTGCACTAAAATTAATGAAACTAGAGCACCGCCCAGCCACATACACCAAGACATAAGCAAGCCCTCTCCCTACCCATCTGCCCCTTAAACTCTAATGCAGTCATTGTTTTTAAAGTGCATACATGGTCTACAGGTCAATGTTTGATCAAAGAAGTGTAGTAATACTAGCTGATGAGCTAGTTAGTCAGTTGGCATAGAGTATTGCAAGAGGGTAACAGTCTCGAGCCTCCTTTACCACTTGATCTCATTAGCTAGATGTTGCTGCTGCAGACTGTTTACCTCAGGACATCAGGACATATCAAATCAATGCATTATCCCATCGAGTTTATCTCGGTTAGTGATTTTCATCAGATTTTATTAACGATGGCAGACTCAACATTGCTTACAAAAATTGCTCAATTCCTGCTTTCTAATGTACTCATCTTACAGTTGATTACAAACAGAACTCAACAGAACCATATTTAATCATGTCTAATGCCTCTGTACATACAACATACATTTGTAGTTTATGCACTGGGTGATTAAAGGCATCACTGAGCTTTAATTTCACATGTGAAAGTATTTAAAATAACATGGAGTACAGAATCATTTAGAATGGAATGTTTAAATGACTGAGCTGATTATCATACTGTCATACTTCATGGATGGGTATCATTGGGCATTTGGTGCCATGTGATACAATCATAAAGTTAAACAGTTTGTAATCACTTCTTATTGTAAATATACAAAACCATTGTAATACTTGTAGTAGTTGGCTACAGTGCAGAAGTCTCAGGCATCTGACAAAAATGCTTCATAAAGTCATTTATCGGTATCCCAGAAAAAAATTACAAATAAATATGAATTAAGTATGAATTAAGTATGTTTAGTTTTACCATTTCCGAAGGTAAATACTAGACTTAAGAAAGTCTAGTATTTTATCTAATCAGTTCTTTATTAAGTCCATGCAATGGCTGGAGTTCACATACATGAGAAAAAAACGTTACTAACATGTAGGAATCCAAATTCAAACATGTAACATTAGATGCTAGTGGGTGGAGTGGCCTTGGAAGCATCAACTCAACTGAGACTTAACAACAGAAAAGATATGCACATTACATTGCTATTTATGCATTAACTAAAAGTCTTTGTATAGAGGGCCATTTTGCACTGATGCTTATAAGATCCTAGTTATGTAACTGACATCATCATTTAATGCTGAACAACAAGAACAGTCATAATCACCACAACTTTCTGGTAGGCCAGCTTTTTGGCTGGCTGTCTGGTTTGTGTGCACTGAGTAGAGATTTGGGCTTTTCCCCCAGTCTTAATGAGGCTCTGCATGCAGCACCCTTGGCTATGGCTTTCTGCCCAAATCCTCACAGTTACATGATTAAGATGTGATGGAGCTGTGAACAGATGTGTGCTTGTAATTAAAGTGATAAGCAGTAGGTAATGGCAGTAAGGTAGGTAAGATCCAGGTGACCTAGTGTGTGTGTAAACTCACTTGTGTTTGACTGTCATGTTTGCCTGCGTGGCCATATGAATATGCTGCTAAGTGCTGTTTTATTATACTCTTATCTGTAAATTTGAGCTTACCATGTAAAAGGCACAAACAAACAGATGACACTGGGGCTTTGCCAGGATTCAAGATGATGACAAAAAATTGTATGGGCCAAAATGTGTTTAATCAGAGTTACACACAGTGATAAATAACTAGCAAGCTAAGTAGATAGGATAAGGAATGCCAGTCTCATGCTTCCTCTCCTGTTGAGTACAAGTTAGAGCTGACAACATTAGAGTGAAGCTCATGTATGTTTCCTTTCTCCATTCCTCTACCTGAACTCTGAACTTCTTTGCCCTTCGAGAGGATTGCTGTATACAGGTGGGTTGTTGAAAAAGGGGTTCAAATTGTGAAAAATAGAATTACAAAGATCGAGTTACCCTAGGTGCAGTTGATCTGTCATGTCTGCTGTCCAGATTTTGCTCCTTTAGTTTAACGCTAGAGGTTTGAGGCTAATGGGGCTATCAAACACTAGAAGTCACTCAAATCTTTTACATAAATACACCCCCAGAAATTCTCTCAGCCCGCTCAAACAGAATTGAGTCTTACAATAAGACTGAGCAGATGTGTCAACGTTTTTAAACACAGTATGACTTACTGTGATCTATAAAACTTCACCATGCAGCTAATCACTAGAGCCATTGGAGACAGCATGTGGGGTGTGTCATGCCCCCCACTGGCTAGATACAGAGTCTAGCCCCTGGGTAACTTGGTTTCCCAGGACAACTTGGGTGATCATGTGACCTCCTGCACACAGCCAGCAGCCTATCCTAGAACCAGATCACTAATTCTTTCGACTTGTTGTCTTTGCCATATATCTGTGTTGTGCAGTATTGCCTCTGATTACAGTGTGTATTAGGCCTTTATACTGTAGTTTGGGCTTTCTGGTTTGACATAGTTGGTTTGTTTTTTGACCTATTTCTCTTTCTGGTTGTGTTCTTCTGGCTTTTGAGCATTTGTGTGCTTTTGACTACGTTTTTAGATTTATGTAATACACCTTGTAAGCCTTACCTGTGCGTGCCTGACTTTGACCTGAACCAAACAGAGTGTTGTAATCTGACTGTCATTAATGTGGATGCAGTTTAGGGAGGCATACGGGTCGCAGATTATGCTCTCGATTTCTTCCTTTACTTTTTATAATTAAAGTTTAATTTTGAGTTTTTAAACTGAAGATATTTGTTTATAAATATGGACCCACAGAAATCGTCAAAGTACTCTAGTGAATCTAGCACTAGCACTAATTGTAATCTAATGTACACATGCTTTTTGTGACATGCATGCACATGAAGGAGGCAGATTCTGGAGAGTTCGACAAAAGTATGTTTTCTACAGGGAGTTGTACTTTATCCACTGTAGGGGACATGGACAGCCCTATACGTTACACCAGGAGGAGGCTACATGTTAGACGTTGGTGTTGTGCTTCCCTTGGCATGTTCAGCACTTGTGAAGATTTAGAATTTTTTGTAGCTCACAGTAAATCATACTTTGTCCTAAATCACACTGATAAATCTGTGCAGCCTTAAGACCTAGATGTGGTTTGAGCAGGTTTTAAAGAAAATATTTGGGTGACTATTGATTAGGTTTGTCAGCAACATTAGCCTCATGACTCCAGCACTAAACTAAGGAAGCAAAATTTGAATACCTAAGATGTCTTGCATGATCAACTATGATGAGCGAAGTAGGCCTCAGTTTTGTAGGTTCTCTAGCAGGTGGTCTAAAATGTAGATCTGATGGAAGTAGCTCCACCAGATTTTGCAATTGGTTCAGAAAACAAGCCACAAACATTTGCTTCTCTGTAAAAAAGGGGAGTTCAGTCTTCGAAATCATTATTTATTATGTTATGAAAAAGGTATATCAGAATATACACTGTTATGCACAGAAAATAGGAAATTAGACCTCCAGCAGTATATCGGCATGTACATAGCTATATTTATTTAACAAGATAATATTTTTAAAGGATTTTCTATATGTAGATATGCTAATATGAAAGGTTATCTGTTAACTCCAGTAACATTAGAAATTGGTTTCTGGGTCTTTAGGCCAGGCAGTGGCCATTTGAATGAGCTGTAGTCCAGATGATGCCCACATTGGTTGGGTGGCTGAGCTAAAAGGTCAGCCTCTTGGTGGGGGAGGTGATACGTGTCATACTGACTCTCGCTATCTGCTGCTGTAGCGGCACATTACAGCATGAACTGACCTACTCTCCACCATGTGTGTACGCATGTGGAGGGGGAGGGAGGGGGTGGGCATGACGGTGACAGAGAGGCCATGCTGTTTCAAATCTAAATCTGTACATGTTACAATGTATGGATTTAAGGTTACTCTCTATCCTTCACTGCATTGTTTTCCTCTCTGTTGTCACATTCTGACTGTTATGGACAGATATTTTTCTGCGGTTATAAATCACAACAAATAGATCGAAGCTTTGTGAACTACATTTGTTGTGAATGGTCTGTATGACAGAGGCAAGGATTCAGAGCTTTACTCCTTCATATCCGTTTTGCTGTGGGAGAGTAAATGGGGTCTCACCCACAGTCCTTTCCTACTATAGGGAGGTTTCTATAGCAACAGAATGGCTCAACCAAGGAGGAGAGGGGGATTCTGCTGCCTGCTAGCAGCACCCCTCCCCCCACCACACATGCACACGTGTGCAGCTACCCTTTATTTCCCATAAATGATGCAGTCAAGCTCCATATGTCTGTAATGCTATAAACCATGCAACAAAATATCTACTGTATATATCAACATAAAATATCAGTTAAACAATCAAGCTTCATTTGGAGTAGGCATGCAGTGAGGATGAGACTGATAAATAGGTGTGAAGGACATTTAATCAGCTAAACCATGTAAGCCTATCAACATTGACAGTGCTTCATTACACTTATTACACAATATCAAAGTGCTTTAGAAATAATAAACAAAAATAAGGACAATAAAAATAACAGTAACTAAAAATACAGCTGGAACATATACAGTTGTCAAATCTATAAAACCAATTGAAATTATTAACACCACAAAACCTTGCTTGTCGTTTTTGTGTTTTTCAGTTTTGTACATAATTTGAAATGCCTTTTGCCCTTTACATTGTGTGCATGATGAATGGACCAAAAGAAATTACCCAAAATGATTTGGATTTGTAAAAAAAATTAATTGCTTTGAAAAGAAAGCATGTTTTATGTCTTTTCCAGTAAGGTTTTTTTTTTTTAATTTTGGTTATCATTTTCATGCATTTTTATTGTTTTCTTCTCAGGTTTTATATTTTCTTTCTTTGTGAATGCCATAATCTTGTAGCAATTGCCTTTTACTGTATCTAAATTTAATACAAATACCACTCATACACAAACAAAGCCCAACACCACATGCCATGGCCACACCCTTGTCTTAGAGATGTAATCAAACCCACCACACTGACAGGTTATACAAGTACCCCCTCTGGTGTTTGCAGGCCTCTTACACATCCTCAAGTTTCAGAGGAATTGTACACCCACGCATGCAAAAGTGAACAATTAAACATGTTTAACCTCTAAATCTAAACATAAGCATTCTAAGATATTCACCAGAGAGAAAGAGAGCATCCCACTCTGCTTTTAACCTGCATTATTTATTTGCAGCACTCTATTAATAAGCCCTCTGGACGTGCAACTTCAAAAGCTTTGCAAACATGAGGAAAACAACCCAAGTCCTTTTGGGTGCTTATCTGATTAACCATTTTGGATATGTGTATACAGAGGGACAGAAGAGGGTCTGTTTGTGTAAATGTGTGTGCCTTCCTGCAGTGCCTCACCCACCTCTACCAGTAGAAATCAATTCTGTTCCGGTTCTGCAGGACCTACTGAGCATGCCCAGAAATGTATGGCTGTATAACCTTATAGGCTTTGTTAGGTAGCTCATATTACACCTGAAGACTCACACAAACACACACACACACACACTTACACGTATGCTCAGACGATCAGCTCTCAGACACACTGTCTCACATTACACCTACAAATTTGTTTACAGATCAATAAATGCTCGTCAGATGGTACAGTCTATTTTCTCTGCAGTGCAGAAGTGTGATGGTGGGATGAATCTATATGAGAAACCCGTACCTCAGTGCTTTTGCAGCACTTTGGCTGCTTTCACAGATGTACTCAGCTGGGGTGGTGGGGAGGTGGTGTTTGCTAAGCAGAGGTACAGCCTATGTAGTCAATGTGGTATTAAGGGATACTCTATACATCCACTAGGAGTTCAATGTGCAGTGTGAATTATAATGCGTTGACTTTGTTTAAAAAGTTAGAAAATCACTCTTTAAGTGAATCAGCTTTAAGATTTAGATTTAAGATTTTGAAGTAGTTCATTTGTTTTAAGCTTAATAGATTACTGTATAGAAAACTCATAGCATGGCAGTAAACCTAAGCACAGCTTACCACTGAAATGTGAATTAAAAAAACCTTAACCCTGGAGTTCATGTCAGTTTAAAAAAATGTTATATTTAAAGTTTATTGGTAATATAAAACAAGAAAAAAATATTTGGAGGTCAAAATATGTTTTCAGGCATGTTGGCAAACTTGATGCTTAAAGCTATGTAGGACCTAGTTTAGAAAATACAGACATAAAAACTCCATATCTGTATTAAGTAAGGTGATTAATAGCCCTTATCTTCTTGAAGTTTGTCAAGATTTTTAAAACAATGTTTTACAACAATCTACGGTTAGAGTAATGGTGGTTTATATAGATTCATGTACAGTACCGCTCAAATGTTTGGGGTCACTTGTCATAATACTGGAATTAGTAATATCTCTTACAATATATACTGAAATGCTATGAACTAGACACCAAAACTTAAACCAATACTTTTTCACTGTTTATATTGTTTTGGGAACAACATAACATCAGGATATAGTAATATATCGTTGCTGTCCAATGAAAAACATATATCTCCATTTTTGTCCATTTTGACTTTTATGCATCATTTGAAAACAGCAGCTGCCGTTTACACTGTGTGAGAATTGCATGATGAATGGACCAACAGAAATGGCCCAAAAGTGCTTGGAAAGACGTCCGGTTCCATTGACTTACATGAAAATTGAATGAGGTTTTAGGCCTCTCCTGTAAAGTTGCCATTTTGGAGATACTTGTTTTTCTTTGGACAGCGACGATATGTGGGAGTGTTATTAAATAATAAGCTATTATTTTCTGTTTATTGGAATTTGTCACAAAAATACTATGAATATCTTTTTTTCAGTGAGATTTGGTTCAAACATAAGGCATTGTGAATGTCATTTTTTAAGTTAATTCTCAGTGCTGTACAGATTTCTAAATTATCATGAAATTACTTAAAGCTCAGTTTATCATACAAAACTTCTTCAGTTTTGCAGGTTTCCACAAACTGTTTAAAGCATGTAAGAAATGGTTTAATTAATTAATAATTTTTTTTGCATATCTTCAAAGAAATTGGTTTTGTATGAATTAAATATGTGACCCCAAACTTTCAAGCAGTAATATAGATTGTAATGTAGTGATAATGCTAACAGCTACTTCATTACTGTCTTTGCTATTACCTTATTTTAATTTGTTGTACTGTTTTTTTTTTTTGGTTTTTTTTTTGTGTTTTATTTATTTTTTGTTTTTTTGCATAATCTAACTCAGCATCCCTTTTACAATGCTCTGAATTTGATCACATTGTAAATGTTTTGAGTCTCTGTGTCTGCTCATGTCATGGGCGTTTGTTATATGTCCCAGGTGCTTTCATTTTTTGTGGAACATCAGTATAATTGGTTCAGAAATGAGTGGAATTAGTTCATTAAACTGGACAAGCAAAAGATGTGCCCTGGGAATGTTTTAGTCCTTAGATGTGATTACCAATCTGCCTTTTCACAAGATCAGCTGAACTGGCTGAATCAGATTGAAACATTAGAAAAGCTTGGAATTTAACTTGGTGCTGCAGTTAAATCTCAGGTGTACTTAGAAGAGGCTACAGTTTAGATGCATGTTCAGAAAGTTCTCAATGATTGATTTTACAGCATGCAGCACTTGTGGTTGTGGCTGCCTGCCCAAACAGAATGATAATGAGCCAACTACTTTCTAGAGTAACTGGAGTTTTTGACCACATTAATAATCACACTGTATGTGTGGATGTGGAACACACTGTAAAGGTCACAAGGCAGATCACTGCATTTACCTCATCAATCTACCTCAAATAAACATGCTTGAACATCTACAAATAGAAAATGATACACTGTTGCTACAGTTACTTGTATCTTTGGTTATTAGTAAAATGTGTTATATTATATCATGGACTTAGTTAACATAACCATCATATTCTTTAGGATATTGTGTCCTGGTTAACTGCTCTGTGTCTGTAAGGTGTCCCCCAAAAAATGGAGTGGATTCATTGTTTCTTTAAAGGCAGGTTGTGTAAACAACTTGATTTTGGCATTAGGAGCCATAAAAACAGCTACAGATGAGTTGGTTTCATTTACTCTTTGAATAGCCAGGCTACGCCACTCAATACATACATTTATTCCCATTCCTGCAACTTTAAAATAAGTCAAACAATGATAATTACAGAAGCATGTAGTTACTTAATAATTAGTTTTTATATATTTATATTTTTTGATATAAAGCCTTATATCTTAAGGTTTTGTGGCTTACCTAGTTATGACAAATGTTAACCACTCCCGGTGGGGCTGCACAGCATATAATTTCAGCATTGCATATTCAGAATAGTCACATTACAAGATCAATTAAGCCAAATATGTCATGCTAAAACTTTTTACTGCTTGACACAAGAGGAAAACTTGCATGTCCTCTTTTCCATGCCTAATCTACAAGAGGAGTCTTGCATGACTTACTCTGATTTAACTGTTCTTGGTTACCCAGAAAACAGTAGGCCACAACACTAACCTGTGTTTGTGTTGTTTGAAACCATTTGTATAGCATTAAAGTTCATGAAAGGATAGATCACACTCAAAAAAAGCCTTTTTTCAAAATAAAATTTTTTCAGCTTTTGAAATTATCATTTTTATTTTCTATATAGATGCGCTCCCATACTAAACCATTTTTTAAAAATAATTCAGTCTTTCAAAAGGAGTTATTCAAGTCATTCGGTCAAGACAAGATTTGTTTATATAGCGCCTTTTACAACAAATGTTATCACAAAGCAACAGTGGCAACAGAACAAGAGCAACCAAAACTCAGAAACGAAACACAGCCTCCTCTAGTGAAAATTCTAGATATATATATTGTATTGCAATATATTACAGAAAAAAAATATTGCATTCGTAATTCTTTTCCAATGTTATGGAGCCCTTGCTCATGGCCACTCACTTGTCCATAGACACAACATATTCTCTCTAATGCAACTGCACTGTGTGTGTGTGTCTTAATTGCAAGGTTTCACAGCCTATTCACATCTCAATTCATGCGATATGAAAACTTGTCCCTTTACAGACCAGTAACAGTATATTCTGTAGCTCACTGATCTTTACAGCCTGATGTTATTGTTATTGGGGCAGGGAGTTTATGATGATGATTATGGTTATTAATATTTGCAGTCATGTTCATAGTGAATGGAAATAGGACAGGGGAGTCGGCCTCCTGAACCTAATCCTGGATTACACTCAGAGCAGAGACTCTGAGCTTATCATAAAAAAAAAAACCAAATTCTAGGAAACACATAGTGGAATATGTAGCGAGGCATAGTGCCTGCATCGATGAAGAGATCAACAAGGACAAATACACATGCTCCAGTTATGCCTCTCTTACGCCCTCCCTCCCTCTTCTGCTTTCATATCCATATCAGGCCTTTTCTTTATCCTGAGTCCTCTTTCTTTATGTCTTATTAATTATGTTTATTTAAAGTAAGACATGAAAGATGAAATAAGATTTCCCTTCAGTGTGTCTATGAAATGATCAGAACAGATCTTCATTTCAGCATGTCTCTGAAGTGTGAGAGAGAGAGAGAGAGAGAGAGAGAGAGAGAGAGAGAGAAAGAGATGGAGGGAGCTAGAGCACAAGATGTGTGTGATACAGCAATAACGTAAGGGAGTGGATAATATCTATTTTTAGACGCAGTTCTTTTAAAGCTATGTTCTGGAACAGTAACTTAAATGCAGAGCTGCTCAAATGTGATATCTTACTGCATCCTCTGCGGATCATATGTTCTTGCTTATTTGCAGGGCTGGTATGTGGCAGAACATGAGTATTCAGTGTTTGTTTAGAATACAGAAATGAAGTGCATGCATTCAGTCCATGTTACACATTTTGAAAGGGCGTTATTTAGAATACAGAATTACCTTTTAAGTTTGTAGGAGAATACTTTATTAGACTTACCTACTAAATTAAAAACAGATGTGCCACCTTCAAAAGAAACATGACCACTCTTTGTTTATTAGTTTAAAATCAATGCAGGACAGGACAAAGGAACTTAATGAAAGGCTTTTTTACAAGTGCTGAGTAGACTGGTAAATCATTGTGAATATTCTCCTCAGTGGTGGACATGATGTTGTACTGGGACTTTAGCATGTCATGTTGTATAGTAAATACCACTTTATAGTAAATATGTAAAATTGTGTTACTGGGATATGGTAAATTGTTCAGTTAAT
This sequence comes from Semaprochilodus insignis, assembly GCA_034552555.1. Taxonomy (NCBI): domain Eukaryota; kingdom Metazoa; phylum Chordata; class Actinopteri; order Characiformes; family Prochilodontidae; genus Semaprochilodus; species Semaprochilodus insignis. Next base: position 57,269,728 of record CM067474.1, on the reverse strand, counting down.
TAGACAGCGCTAAGATTATGGGAACAGCACTGAAGCAGATGCTGAGAGAAAAAATAAAAGTTTTTGGAAAATAAAATAAGTGCTCCTTCACAAAACATATCAAAAGACCTTTTAACCAATAACAATGAGCAAATTATTAACAATAATAAATTAACACAATACAGCTTTATTTGTAGATTTATCATCCATCTGCTGTATCATTATTTATTTTAAATTCTGAAGATGCTACTTTTAAGTACTGTAATGGGAAATGTTACTGATTACATTTAAGATTATAGTGAATTTAGTTCTTAGCCCTCACTACTTTTTTTCTGGTCAACACTGCTTATACACTGTAAAACATACTTTGCATGAAGTGCAAGTTAGCAATTCTGTAGAATGACTATTGATACTTTAACTCAATGGCAAAACAAACACAGCACTGCCTAGCCTAGGTTCTCTCCTATTAGGTTGTGAGTTAGCAAACTGTCTCTACAGTTGCTGCTCCAGTTCTGTCACAAACATTAGAAAATGAGACACTGATCTATTGGTTCTGTGAACCAGCACAAGTTTGTTAATGTTACCCACCTGCCAAGCAGAAACAGGGTAACCGTCTCATCCCTCTCCATGTCTTTTAATTCAGCTTTCTAGTCAGCTTGTTTTTTCATCCTCAAGTTTTTCCATTCCTCCTTAAAGACTGTGGCAGTTTAGCTCAGGCGCCTGAGCTTCATGTTCAATTTTTTTACATTCCACCTTAAATAGTCCAGCATTTCCATGCTGGCACCTCATCTACCTGTTCAGCTTATGGAAGATTTTGTTACATTCAGACACCTCAAGCATCTTGTAGTCCCTGAAGAGGTATTCGCTGAATTTGACAAAAACTTGAAAAAAAAAACAAAGAAGTTAACAAACATTGCTTTCTGTTACGCTTTCGGGTGCTCCTCCTGTCTCCGATTCTTGAAATACACTTCCCATAATGCACCTCCGCATGACGTTAGTACACGTATCACTCCTCCGCCAATCACAAGCAACCTTCCATTTCCTCGTCCAACACTGTTGGGTACTGAGTGGCTTTCTATATTCTTTCTGGTTTCGAGCTCTGCTCTGTGTCTTGGTTTTTGTGCCTTTGCTTATTTTCCTTTATCTTGGTCTCTGGTTGGTTTGATTGTCTTGGTTTTTGGACTCTGGTTTTGGCTTAGTGATTCCCTATTCTGGTGTTTTTGCTTTGGTAGTGCTACTCTGCTTCTCATCTTGCCCTTCGCTCTCTGTATATAAACTGGTTTATTTTTTTAGATCTACGAACGTCTGTTTAAGTCAGTCAGTCGTTACTGTGTAACTGTAAAACTGTGTTTTTATTTGCATTATGTCAAATCAGTGTCTTACATAACAATGTTATATGTTGTCTTTACCGATAATCTAATAACATACAACAACTGCTTTACTATTTTTAGGGCTGACCATATGTAGCTTAGTATGTTATATTTAATACAACTCCTTGTATCTACAGTCTTACCAACACCACACACTTCTAACACACCACCACCACGTCAGTGTCACTGCAGTGCTGAGGATGATCCATCACCCAAATAATACCTGTGCTGTGGTGGTCCTGTGGGGGTCTTGGCCATTGTTGTAGATACAAGGATGTTGTTTTAATAATATAATATAATACAATATATATATATATATATATATATATATATATATATATATATATATA
>CM067474.1:57202689-57267529 GCA_034552555.1 Semaprochilodus insignis | reverse complement strand
ATTTATCCAGCCTCCTCCTCGTACATACATCAAGTTGGCGCGCTAGCCAAATGCCTCAGCTAGCTAAGCTATGTTAGCTCATTTATCCAGCCTCCTCCTCGTGCTTACACCGAGTTGGCGCGCTAGCCAAATGCCTCAGCTAGCTAATTTATCCGGCCTCCTCCTCGTCCACACACATTGCTAGTTTGAAGTAACCGACATTCTTACCACGAACCCGCGCACTGCTTCAGGCGTTCACTGCTAGCACTATATTTTATTATTAATGTTATGTAGCACTGGCTAGCTAGTTAGCCAGCTTTGCTTGCTACAGCAGACTGCCTGTGCCATAAGGGTACATTCCTAGTTATACACAAGCACACAGACTAAAAATCTTGTTATAGAACTTACACTTATATACATCAACTTTTGCGAAAAACACAAATATGTTAAAAAGGAATCTTACCTTCAAAACAGCAGCTCGATGAGAGACTTGCAGCAGCAGCAAAAGCAGCAGCTCCTCAACACTCTCCAGAGCAAATGTGCGCAGGACCAATAGATTTTGAGTATATGTTACAATATTTTTTTAAGTTGCATTTGTTACTGTTAACAAATAAGTAGTGTAGGTAGAATTTACCCATTATAATGTATTTCAATTGCTGACAAATACATTTGAGTATTTTTCAAACAATGTGCATGGGTTATATATACTGCCCTCTAAAATAATTTTTTACAGTGATATGACAAGTTTAATTTTAAAGAAACACTGTGCAACAAGTTGCATAAGTTCAGAACTCAAAATATTTAAGGCAATCTGACTCCTTAATATTTTATGCTCATAAAATCATAAATAAAAAGTCAGGTAGACAGGGCTTTTGGCTAGTTATATTTTAATTTAACATTGCTTACAGTTGTTGCACAGCTAAAACTTTACATTAGCTTTTACAAATTAACATGACATCACAACTAACATTTAAACTACTGTAACATTTGCTGCAACTTGACTACTAAATAAGTAACATAAAAGCCATAGCTATATTGTCAGGATCACCAGATTGTCAGCAACCGATTCTTGACCTTTATTTTTATAATACTGGTTGATCTGGTAAACTGCAACAAGTCAGCTCAAAGATTACTTATATACAACAGACGTCATGAAGCAGCTTCACAGAAATGTGTACCAAGCCCCCAGTAAGCAAGTCAGTGGTGAGAGTGGAAAGGGAAAACTCCCTAAGAGCAACAGGAAGAGACCTTAAGAGGTACCAAGACTCAAATGGGGAACCCGTCCTTCTCTGGTCAACATTGGATAGCAAAACAAAAACACAAGAGCACTGTGAACAGAGGATAAGATTTTACATATAGTATACAATATTAAATACAAAGAAGAGGAAAAACAAAGCAGCCTGTGATTGCACAGAATTATTTATATTAATCAAAGATAATCAACTACTACTGTCTTTTCAAAGTAGCCATAAGGTCTATAGCTATGAACAGAATTCAATCACTATTACTAGTAACAACCAGTGACTGTTGTTAGGAGTGTATCACAGTGCAAAAACAATAAACATCAGTAACTATTGTTAGAACCCACAGTGATGATCCGGTAGTACGAATGTGAGAAGAGCTCACTGTATTGAGAGGCAGGAGAGGCAATGTCTGATTAGCTCGTGAGGCAGGTGACGCTATGTCTGAGATTAAACACACAACACCTTCGTGGTAAATCACATTCAAAGCTTTACAGGTTTATATGAAGATAACAGGCGAATATTAAGAATAATAAGGGTTAATTATCAGAAATTGACACTGACCGGTATAGAAGTGCTACACATCAAGCACATAAGCGTACACATTCAGGTAGATATACAGTATTAGGTTATAGACTACCTTAAGTTAATTCATTTAAATTCCAATGCAATTTTAATTTATTTAAGAATCTACTCCTTTCAACCAATGTTACATTTTCTTGAGTATGTTCACAGGCTATTTGAATCTGTCACATCTCCTGCTGCTGTTTCCCCTCCCTGCCCACAGAGGTCGCTCTCACATGAATTTTAGCCCTTGGTTTCTCACCTGATTGTAATCAGCGGCCATTGTGTGTGTTTATATGCTCCATGTTATCCTTTGTTCATTGTGAAGTCTTGTATTGGCTTGCCCTGCAATTCTGAACCGTGCTTTGTATTTACTGCTTTTCTGGTTTTGATTCCTTGCTTTGGTTTATGGTTTTGGTCCTTTGTTTGTGTTTGTCGGCTGCATTCTTGTTTGGTGAATTTTAGACTGATTTTCTGGTATTGGACCTGGTTTGTTTGAACTTTGAGCTTTATCTTATTAAACCTGCACTTGACTCCTCACTCCTGTGGTGGACCCGTTTATGACAGAATCCATCTCAGGATTTCTAAACTCTCTCAATAACTTTCCCCTAAAACATCTGGTTGCCAACCAAGGTGCAGAAAACCTAGCTCACATCCCATTTCAGCATTCAGTTTTGGACCATGAACAGCCACACGTATGGGTGGAACCCATAATTCACACATAATTGGCACAGAGAAGGGCATTGCACCTGCATTTCTCACCACAAAAACAAAATGGGTCAGTCACCCGCAGGATGAGAGCAACAGAGTTTGTAGTTTTAACACTCATCTTTTTCCTGCATTTTGTGACTCATGAACTTATAGGAGACAAGTCATCATGAGTGCTTCCTTTTTCTTTACAGCCTTCAACAATACAATCTTGTTTCATGACACACCTGAACACCTTCATCTTGTTGTGTTCAACATCACCCATGTTTGCATCTCACATTGAGAGGGGGGTTAAAATGAACTTTAACACACACATACCAGCTGAACTGGCTGTAACTCCTGTCTCAAGCTGTATTTGCACAAAAGTACAAGTGTGCAAGTGTACACTTAAATCCCTCATCTTACATGTTTACATGTAATTTGTGTGGCAGCAAACATACAGCACAAAGGCAATGTTAGGATGGTGGCTGTGGTAAAATTTAATATCATTTATATTACTCATTAGTCATCAATTTGTACCTCACTCCTCCAAAATAATTAAAAAGAACTAATTAAATAAATAAAAATAATAATAAAAAGCAGCCAGGAGGGTGTCTTTTGAATGTGCCATGAAAGAATATGTTGTCCTGGAGACAAGGAAGCCAGCCCCGAATCAGATAAGGGCTTTCCTTTAAACCTGCAGGTAGCTCCATCAAACAACATTAATTAAAATTAAATTAAATTAAATTAATTAATTAAAAAAAGACAATTAGTGAAATGTCTGGATAATAGCATGGCATTTAGAGTCAGTTAATCATCCATCTTTAGAACCCTAAGAGAAGGATCAAAGTCAATTCTTGATAAGTCCTATTACCAGCTTTCAAATTCTAGCTAATTGAATTTTATTTTTTTTAACTTTATTTAATTAGTTATTTCCATAATCATATGAATATGTGACATTCTGAATCACACAAAATATTATTTGGTAATTATTGATACACTCACTAATGTCTTTTTCAAATCACATGTATATCCAAAGGCAAATACACATAGTTTGGATAATATGTTTTACCGAAGTGATTTAACATGGAGTGAAATAACATTTGCCTGCCACAACATACATACACAGACACATACTGGTCCTAATAGCCTCAATTCCCATTGAGTTTGTGTTGATTGATATAATAATTCTGAGAGTGTTTGTTAAGTTAATTTAGCCATCAACAGAGGTAGAAGGAAAACAGAAATTACAAAAAAGAAATTGGCATAAGCAAGTATGTAACATCAACTCATGTAAAATTCAACTGATTCAATTTTTGAATTTTAGCAGTACAGCTGCATAGTTTAAACCTTTTTGTTATTTATAGACTGAAATAATCTTAAGTAATAGATATTTTGACAGTGTGGATAAAGTAATGTTAAAAGTTTGAACAACATCAGAAATGTAATGTCCCATCCATCTGGCACTTACCATCATGCCTTGTTTAAACTCACCTTGCCATGAGCACAGTGGCCAGTGTTCAGCCTCACTCACAAGATAACAACTCACAACTTGGGCATTGCCAAGCTGTACTCTAAGGTAACGTCACTTCAAAATCAATTTACATACTGCTATCCCTTGAGTTTTGGCCACTTCATTAGGTACATCTCCTTGTTTTTACTCTCACTATCCATTTTATCAGCTGCATTCTGTTATCCCCTTTCACCATATCTTTCAATTATCAGGACCTCTCCAAGAGACCACTACCGAGCAGATATAATGTGGGTGGGGAATCACTCTCAGCACTGCAGTGACACTGATATGGTGCTGGTGTGAGTAGATCAGACAGTGCTGCTGGAGTTTTTCCAACACCATGTCCATTCACTGTACGCTCTATTAGACGCCTCTACCTTGTTGGTTCACACTGTAGATGTAAAGTCAGAGACACTAGCTCATCTGTTTCTGCACAGTTTGTGTTTGTGGTCATTCTCTAGTCTTCATCAGTGGTCACATGGCACTGAGGTGTTTAAAAACTCCTCCACTCACACCAACACAACACACACTAGCACACCACCACATCAGTGTTACTGCAGTGCTCAGAATGATATACCACATACATAATATCTGCTCTGTGGTGGTCCTGTGGGGGTCCTGACCATTGAAGAACAGGGTTAATTGGGATTAACAAAGTATACAGAGAAACAGATGGACTGCAGTCTGTAATTGTAGAACTACAAGTGCACCTATATGATAGAGCTGAAAAAATGGACAGTTTTCAGTGCAGAAACAAAGTATTTAGACTAAATCTTGGCTGATTATTGGACATTTACCACTTGAGATACTGAAATAAACCCTTTTTCTTGCACTTTCACTTGGAGCACACCCTTTTAAACACTGCACAATCACATCAAGTCACCAACATAACCTGTGAGAAGCAAGTGCCTATGTTTATTTACAATGTGAAAGACTTGCAACAGTGCCAGATAAATTGCTCAAGAGTGTGAAGTAAAGGTCTTTGTGGTCTGGAGGCTGAAGAGACAGGGAGATCAGGCAAACTGGTTGGCTGCACACAGTTATTTGATGCCTCACAGTCACTGGAGTAGGCTAGGGTTTAAAAAAAAGAGAGAGAAAAGGAAATGTTGTTAGTTTAAGTGCTACTCTGATGCTGCTGGATGAGCAGAAACGCCAATCTCTTGCTGGCTCCAGCTGCGAGAGATCACATCTTCTTCTAAGCCAAAACAAGGGCTTCAGCACCTTGGAGGCCAGTCAGCTGCGCTGTGGTGGCTCTTTCTCATGGATGCGGACCCTACCATCACAAACCATATTAGTCCACATTCTCCAGCCATACTTCTTGACATGAATACTGATTTCTAATAAGAAACATTTATTTTGAAGCATTATGTATCCCACAAACATTCAAATGTAATGATTTAAATGCAGAAAAAGAGACCTACAAAAAAGCATTCTGCTATGGGGCACACAACTGGATGTTTCTCAAGACTGGAGTGTTCCTTTTTCTATTATGCTTCAAATTAAGAAAAAAAGCAGTTACTACATTTTTATTCTTGTGTTCGGTCATATGATGCACGATCTTGATGAGAACAATTTTTCTGTTTGATCCTAATCATAAGACCCATTAACAGTAGTCATAAAAAGCAATTTCCACTGTTTTTGGAGGTCCCTCAGTTGAACTCTGCACACAAATTGCACTAAATTTTCAGGTTTGTACATGAGCAAGCAAGACATAACTTAAAAAGTTTCTCGCCTCTCCCTTCTCATCACTCGATGTTTAGTAACAGATAGAAAAAAAAATCTTTATTTAATCAGTTGAATTCCATTCCACCAGCCACTAGAGGGATCACAGAAAGAGGATAAGCTCAAAATCATAAACACAAACACTCTTCTGATGCTCTGCTGGCCCTCCCTGCTATAAATGCAGCGATTGAAAGCTACAGAGAAAATTCTAACCTGCGGTTTCATTCTCCGCTCGCAGTGGCCAGTAAATTGTGTAGCAGCCGGCTCAGCCCTGATTTATGGCAGCCAATAATTTTGCCGTCACTGCGTCTCTGTTCTGACCGCCTGCTGCCTCAGCGTGAAGTATATGCTGAGTCACGGAAGCTGCAAAGCAGGACTGCATGCACTTCAGCAAGCTCTACAAAATGACGCTATACACTCAATCAGACTCTACCCAGGAGCCTTAAAACATGCACCTCTAAATGCAACTAAAGAGACAGGCAAAGGGCTCTGTCCTAATCAGACATCAAAGTCAATGAAAACCTATCGCACTAGATCTACTCTCTGATGTTCTAGTTGTCGGAGAATAAATTCAGTTAATAAGCCATTAAGAATGTATAGCAATGTGTGAAATGTTGCGAACCCTTCAGAATTTTTCTATATTTATGCACAATATCACTTATTTATTGAGGTAAATTACCAAATATTCCACATCTGTGAGTGGAAAAAATATGTGCTTTGCTTTCAGTATCTGGTGTGACCCCTTGCGCAGCAATAACTGTAACCAGACATTTCCTGCACCTGTTGATCAGTCCTGCACATTCTCTCAGAGATTTTAGCCCATTCCTCCATACAGAACAGCTTCTGGGATGTTGTCAGGCTTTCTCATTTCAGGTCCCAACATTGCTATATAATTAAGGGAATGACTTTTTGCAAGATCCACATTGTCTTGGGATTCAGATCACAGACAGATGTCCTGACATTTTCCTTGGAAATTTGCAAATATAATTCAGAACTTACTGTTCCATCAAGCATAGCAAGTCATCTTGGGCCAGATGTAGAAAAATAGACACAAACCATAACACTACCACCACCATGTTTCATAAAAGGGATACGACTCTTAAGCTAGATATAACAAATCAAATTTCAAATCAAAACCAAAAAGTTGTATTTTTGTCCTATCTGTCCATGAAACATTTTTCCAATAACCTTCTGGCTCATCCATATGACCTTTAACTGAAGATGGGCAGAAATGTTCTTTTTTTCTGCTATACCTGCTATACATGGCATTGTTGTTCAGTGTTCTAGACACTGTGAGAGAGGTTTTTAGTGCCTTATGCCCTGCTTTTGGTGGTGGACCACTGCTGGGGAAGGTAACAATGGTCTTGGATTTCCTCTGTTTTTACACGACCCGTCCGACTGTGGATTGGTGGAGTCCGAACTCTTTAGAGCTTAATGAGCAACAACAACTCTCCTTCTGAGGTATTCAGAAATGCTTGTGCAATGTTACACTTCCACAGACATGTGTTACAAAAAGCTGACTTTGATCCCTGTTACAAAAGGGCTGCCACTCACATCTGATTGATTCATCCTATTGATTAAAAACACTCGACTCTAAATTCACCTTCAAATTAACTGCTAATCCCAGTGGTTCACATACTTTTCCCATTCACAGAGATGTAATATGATCACTGTCCTCAAAAATTAACAATAAATTAACGTCTTTATTTAGGCATCAGGGTGAATTGGGATGTAGTCTGGAATAATGTATTTTCCACTTTCAATAATTGTGCCATCAATTAATCCTTTATAAAGTTGTACACAGGCTTTATGTAACTCCTCTCCGTGTCTTCCAGATAAAACTCTGATAAAAGTACTGATAAAAACTGTACCAGATGCCATCTCTCATTATTGGGTACTTTTCTCCACTTTTTCTGGGAGTGTCCAGTAGTAGCAAAGTTTTGGAATCTTGTAGCTAAATGTATTTCTGAACTATTAGATATAAGATAACGGGTGTGTCCAGCCCTTTTGTTATTGTGTGATGATTCTGGTCTGAATTTAAATTTTCCAAAAAGGAATATTTCTGGTGGCAGGCATAACAGCCTGTATAAATGCTATTCTGAAGCAATACTATGAGAATAATATTTTGTTGAAGGAAATATGGTTACAGTATTTTTTGGATATTCTGATTTTGGAGCGGTCTACAGCTAAACTCCGTAATGCTACTCCAAATACTCTTAATAACTGGTGAAATGCTATTTGATGTGTGGAAGATCATATTTGCAATGGGGGTTTGTCCAATATTTTTCCCCAGAGACATGCATCTCAAGTGATATATGTATGTGTATTTGCTTGTGAGTGTAGGTGCATATCTGAATTTGTAAATACTGTGAGTAGTTATAAAATTGTTAAAAAATTGTTTTTTGTTAAAAACAAATTAATTAATGTAATTTAATTAATTATTAACTATAGTATTTTAGTCTTATCCGAGTTCATTTGAGAACTTAATTTGAGAACTTGAGTTATTGTTTGGCCATATTTACGCAGAAATACAGAAAATTCACAAACATTCAAGCAACTTTGTGCACACCAAAGATTCTACACTGAAAGTATATTGCCTGATTTGTGTAGGTACCTTTATGATTAAAGTGGTGTTGTTTTTCTGAGTCTGGCCTACCCTCACTGTGTCTGCCACAATACATCTACATATATGTATGATCCTCCTGCTGTGCAAGCTCACTGCTTCCTCCTGCAACTCCACTGCTTCTGGCTACTGTGCTCTAATATCATTTGTATGTTTATTTGTGGCTTTATTTGTTTGCCATGAAGCTCAAAAAACAATAAAATAATACCACCACGTCACGATCCACCTTCAAACACTATTGGTTGTTGTAAATTGGTTCTATGGGAATTGTTGGAACTTGTGTGGGGTGGGTAAAAGTGAGAATAAATGGAGAGCAAGTAAAACAGAGCATAAAACTGCTAATAAGTAAAATAAGGAGGATGAGATAGCATCATTTAGCTGCAAACCAACATACCACTACCATTAGTCAATCCTGAAAGATCTGAATTTGTCGAAATCAAACACTTCCATGAACCGAACATTTAAAGGCAAACTTTTCTCTTTAACCTTAAAATGTCACACAAACACCATAAAATGCTTATGTTCAGTACACAACCACAATGTCTTAATCAGATAATGAACATAGAGACCAATGTTGCAGGATTAAAAAAACAGAGGTGTGAGGGTGTTACTCCCTTATAAATTGTATGTCTGTTTAGGCTTACATCACTGAAATGTGTCTGAGCTCCCAACATAATGCTCTTTTATTACTTCTACCTCAGGGCATCCTAATCTCCTTCTTTTTCCTTGCACTAATAGCTGAAGAATCAAACGCAAGATTTAGTAAAGCACACTGACTTGCTCATAAGCAGGATGCTACCAATTTTCCTGTCTCTATCAGCCTACCATTCCATTCTGTAAAAGCCAAAGCAGAATTCCTTGCATTCATTTTTTTATTCTTATCACAGAGAAACAACATGGCATATGAACTACCTACGACAGAACTGGAAGCTGGCTGGCTAACATATATCCAAATAGAACAATTCATTTGTTGTGGGAAAGGAGGGAGGGGGTTCTATGATTATACAAACTAGTACTACTAATAGTAATACTATTTATAACAACAAAAAATCAATGTACTTAATATTTCAAATGCAAATTATAAGAGATATTTGTGATAGCCTAAATAAACCTAAGCTCGCTCCTCAGGACCTTAGACCTGGATCGCAAGGACTGGGGTCACTATTAGTACCTAGAATAAATTAAGTTATATCAGGGGGCAGAGCCGTTTTTGAGCCCTCAAGTCTTCGTTAACTTTTGGCTCTTCTGTTTAGTTATGCTGTAATAGCCAGGCCGGTCGTAGTCACTGCTGCACTGTATTAACACCATATAATGTTCCTGTTTGTGTGTTTCTTTGACCATGCTGAACAACTGTGTGGCCTGATTTAGAAGTACTGCCCATCCTATGCGGTCTGATGTTTTTGCTTCATCTGCTGTGACGGGGTGCCTACTGCTTGGTATGTGGCAGCTTCGCCTGCATCCCGCTGACCCTTTTGAAGGTCCTGCTATTTAATCACAAACTTTTCTTCTCCTGCTTTACAAACTAATCATACATTTCTTCCTCTGCCTCAAAATACTGAATGTGTCTCATATACTTAATAATAGATCATCACCGTTGGCTGTTAGCAGCAGTTATTGATGTTCAAGGTTTTTCACTGTGATACTACTTACAGTGAACTACTTACAGTGGTCACTCATTTCATTGGTGACAATGGCTGAGTTTCATTCAGATTTGCAGGTCTGTTTCTCATTTCTACTATCATATGACTCAGTTATTGCTATTCTCTATTCAATATTGATCCATTATATTGCTTTTGTGCTTGTTTTGCTATCCGGTGTTGACCAGAGGAGGATGGGTTCCACTTTTGGGTTCCCTTTCTTGGTTTCTCTCGAGGTTTATTCCTCTTACTCTAAGGTAATTTTCCTTACCATTGTCACCCCTTGCTTGCTCACTGGGGGCTTGGAACCAGAGTCTCTGTAAAGTTGAACTTTTGCACAATATCACATTTTAGGACTGTTGTTAGCATAATCACTGTTTTGAAAGATGCCTATGCATGCACATTCCGACAGTCTGTATTTATTTGCTAGCTAGTCACTCAATGTGGTTTGGATTTATCATTGCATTTGTCTTAATATTCAGCATTTTGGTGTTTTAAATAAGTTCTGGTACCAACAACTGCATAATTTCATGGCAGACCACCAGTACAGGACTGGAGTTTAAACGAGAAAGTAATCTTAAATTGCTACTGCAATATCAGTAAGGCTACAGTTCAGTGGTTCTGTCAGTTTAACCTTACATTCAGTCCTCTAGTAGAGTCAGTATATTGCTCTGCTCTACGATGAATCACTGGAGAATCTCACAACACTCATCACTACAGTTTGCCTGAAAAAGCTGGACGGTGCTCTCCAGCCGTGCGGCAGGAAACACACTGGTTTGTTTATTTATTGTGTATTGTCTGGCCCTATGCCATCTTATATCACAGCTATGCACTCTATAAATGTTATTTATTAGATTGCTCTGGTGACTGGAACACCTGTCAGCTTCTTACTTAGCTGAGATGTTTTTAGTTACAATGCATCAGCAAACTGGAATACATTACAGGAAACTCTAAAGCTATACATACACACACACACACACACACACACACACACACACACACACACACACACACACACACAGTACACNACACACACACACACACACACACACACACACACACACACACACACACAGTACACTATGACTACAGTATAAATAAGTGTCACTTAAAATGTAGGGTTGATGGGTTGGTGATTACACTAGATGCCTATCAGTTATATCAACAGGTTAATTAACTACTATTGATCACAAAGTACAATTCATAAACAAAAGTAATAATATTTTATTTCACTTTTATACTGTGAGAGAAACCTGTTGGACACTTATTTTCAGTGACTCGGTACTTCTGAGTTGTTATTAATGCTGTTTTGAGGCATAGGCATGTATCGTTGTATGGAAATGTTTAATTTAGAATCTCTCACTATAACAGACTGTCTGCTTGATATCCACAGCTACAATTTCTGCCAACACTGCCAAAAACCTGTAAGAGACATCCAAGTAATATCCTTTACTCTGATTATCATTAACATGAAACTTTCACTAAGTTTTGACTAGTAGTGAAATATAGAACAACAGAGGATGAATAAACGTTTACAATCAGATATTTACAAAAAATAAGCACATGCTTGGGGAAAAAAACATATGGACATGGATGACGCCATTAGATAAATGTTTACAAACAGTTTAAAGCTGAAAAACAGATAATACATGCGCATAAAATCATATCTTCAAGTTTCAACTAATATTCTTGAGAGCACGTTTTATCTTTGGACAGCAGAAGTTGACGCGCTAACCAGAATAACGTCAGTCACTGTTTGAATTTGTTTGCTTTGATGAATGTCGCCAAAACACAACCCAGAGACAGGCTGTCCGTCGTCACGATATAACGCTGTCAGCAAAACAATTTTGGGTACCTCCTAGATAAGAATATAAAATAATGCAAAAGAACAGAAGTATTTTACCTTAGTAGAAGACAATTACGGACAAAGGCGTTAACTAGTGCAAACCTCTCTGGCTGAAACACCGAAACAATCCTTTTCAGGGCCAGAAGAACTTACCCATTTCCCCTCCACTGTTCCAAAGCGCCATCTGCTGGCCGGGTTCTGTTCGCCTAAAATTACTACTTTTTTGGTACACCTTGCATTTTAAAATGGCTAACTCCTCTTCCATGACGATGGAATGGCTATTTATATATAATGTCTTTAGACTGATATTTGTATGAATTGCGTTACTATAACACAGAGTTCAACATGTTTCTATTGAAACACTATAAGCTGTGTCCAGAACTGTGCGCTATTCACTTTTTAGTGGACTATTTTGGGGTTCTGCCATTTTGTAGTGGAGCCAAGGGATGTGTTCCAATTGCGTATTTAATACTAATACCAGCTAGATTTTGACTATGTAGTATATAGTACACTTCTGACTGCCAAAGTTGAGTATACTCAAAACATTGTGCACACTTACAGTTGATTTATGAGCATGATAATGAAGGACAATGTGGTCCCCCAATTCAACTGGAAACAGAAAGGGAGGAGCTTCTCAAAATTTGAATAAAAAAAAAAAAAAGGTCAGATGGCGAAGCGACGGTGACTGCTGTGGTGGCAAGACCAGAAATGGTGTATAAATGTTCAGACCAAATCTGTCAAAACAACCTGTAAAAATAAAGGTATTCTAGTAAATGTGTTAGTTTCTTAGCATTTTGTGAAATAAAATAAATAAATGAATAAATTTTAAAAACTCTGCCAAAGCAGCTCAGAGTTTTGGTACCACAAAAGTTTCATCACTTCCTGTTAGTAAGAAATGATGTAGTATGCTAATACTTTATGTGCTAGCCTACTGAACATGTACTATTAAGAATAGCACACAGCATATACTATGTAGTATTAGTGTGTAGTACACAAGTGAAACACAGCTTAAAAACATGGTGTAGAAACAATCATAGGCTGGGATTTACATCACCTCCTTACCAAAGGCTGCAATACACCAAGAATCACAGTTAGACTGTATTAAAATACAACACTTTTCAATGACGAGGACAGTGCAACTCTATGGCATTTGGACGGCATGAGAACTGCCACCACATTAGGATCTCTTGTTGTGTCATCATTTTATCATTACAATAATAATAATTATTATTATTATTAGTAGTAGTAGTAGTAGTATTTTTTATTATTATTTACAGATTGTTATGTATTTTATATAGATAATTATTACTGTGGTTCCTCAATGCACACCCAGGTAAAAATTAAGTATACTTTAATGTACTACAAATGTACTTTAATATCAGCAAGTACATTTTAAACACATTATGTTTTCGTGTGCTAAATATAAGTGCTATATATATATATATATATATATATATATATATATATATATTCAGTAGTGCTTGAGTGTACTTAATATAAGTATACTAATTTGCATTAATATTATAATTGATATTAAGTGTATTCAGATAAAGTATACTACCCCAAAAATATACCAAAATGTTTTGTTAGTGCATTACTTTGTGCTTTGAATGCTTTAAATATAAGTTACATTTTAGTAGATTTTCATACACAACTATTAAGTGTACTTAATAGCTAGTTTTTTAGAAATGTACCCTACTTACGCGTTCAAAATATGTTTTCAAGACATTGTTAGCAAAGTAGCTTTGAAGTGCACTTAAAGTGAGTGTATTACCAATTAAATTAACTACAATGCTAAATTAGTGTATTCCTCCAAAGCAATTTATGTTCGTTAATTGTCCTAAATGTCTTTTAGGACAATTAGTTCAAAGTAACCAATGTTTTTATGTAATACTTAAAACTTGTGTTTCTTTTCACATAACTGAACTTGAAAAAAACATGAACAGTAACAACAACATTAACATAAAGCATTTTTCAATACACTAAGAGCTTCTTTAGGACACCTCATGATCACCAGAATGTATAAAACTGCTATTACAGTACATAACAGGACACTCTTGAAATATAATTTTAGTAGCTGTCTGCTACTCTTCATGAGCTCCTCTACCAATACACAGTGCATTGATAAATGCTCTGTTCTGAAGACCACCATGCTAAGAATTCAGCATAATCTTCCATCTTGCCATTCCACTGTTGAGTTTATCCTTTTTTTAGACTTCTGTTACTGCTTGAATTATAGAGTATGCCTTTTATAATGAAACGATGATAACATACAGCGTGTCTGACTGTAACACCCAGCAAGTCTTTGATAGCAAGTGTTTGTAACGCTGACAATCTGGCATGACAGGGATTCCCAAAAACCCTGACATTTTCATTTAGGCTAGTTGAATTAGAGGTTGATAAATTGTGGTTTAGGAGATCAGAAAAATGTTTTTAACCCCATCATTAGCATCTGCCATTATCTTTTCTGCTTTTTTTACACTCCTCCAGCAAAGAAATCTTTTAACTATCTGCTCAGGAACATGCGTGGTTCCATGGAAGTAATTTAACAGAGTGCCATTAAATGATTCAAAGGAAAAGGTTGAAGTGGCCCACAGAGGCCCCCAGTTCCTAACACTTGTCGCAATGTGTGTCAGTAAATGAACACTGAATGTCATATTTGCTGCTCCATATAACTTCTCAAACTGCATAGTGAACTTTTGGAGAGCTCTTTCTGCTACTTCAATATCACAACATTTCACCTTTTCTCCCAAAAGAATGTGCATAGCAACCACTAACAGAAAAAGGTGGCTCCAGAATTTTTTTTGTAAAACCCCATTCAGTATAGGCAGAGCATAAAATAAGAGGAACAACCTCCACTCTGATGCTTTCCAATATTTTCTGTCTCTCACAGATCGTGGTACTCTAGTTATCTCAACTGGGGGTTGAATTGCAACAAGCTCTTTGTCAATGTAGTCTGATTTTGTTCCTATGTACCACTCTTTGTCATGGTGTCTTGAGTCAAACCACAGTTTGGCTAGTTGTCTTGTCACACCAAGGCAGACACAGTGCTGATACTCTGGAACAAATCCATTTATCATTTGGAATTTCTTGAGTTTCATTAATGGTGAAGGTCCTTTTACTCGCATTACAGGATTCTCTGGTGTTGCAGCCATTGCATGATCAAAGTGCTCAGCATCAGTTCTGAGCTGTGGCCTTGGGGCTTGGTTTGTGTAAGGACCACCTCCAACATGGTAACAGAAATCCCATCCATAAAACCCATTAAACAGTTTGGTGTTTCTCAGAAGTGGGCAAGCAACTGAATCTGAACTGCATATGAGAGCAAACACCTAGGAGACATGCTCTACGTTTGCTGAGTCTTTCCATTTAATGCCATCTTTTTCTAGAACTAATAGCTCATCTACAAATGGCTTCAAAAATGTTAGTATGTTTGGCTTATTCTCCCCAAACCAGAGACATGGAAGACAGATATTTGCCCTGCGTTCTTTAGGCTCAAGTTCTATAACCTGCCATTGAATGGGCCAGATTTGATACTTTGAGCTCTTAAACACTGGAATTCCATCACAGTTCCAAATTAAAGAAATGTCATCCTCACCCAAATCACCAGATTCTTTGAGCTTATGGTATTCTTCTCCACACTGTATATCTGAAATGGCATCTGGCATCTTTTTTGAAACTTGTTTGTTTTTGTTCAAGCAATGTTTTTACCTGTGAAGCCAAACTAAGCACTAGAAAGAAACAGCCGCTTTCAATACAGCTCTCTGAATCAGTTAATTCATAACAAGCACCACACCGTAACTCACTTGTACTATCTCTCCCTAAGTAGTTCCCGCATACTGGACAGTAAAACTGGGGTTCATAATTTGATGATATATGTTGTTACTGGTACCATGCCTGGGAAATGCTCATTGAAAATCTTTAGTAGATCTTCCAGTGATACTGCTGTCAGATTGTGCCTTAGTACATAAGACATCAGTAAGAGTAAGCTTTGTCCTTTTGTCAAAGGTGCTCCAGGATACACAGGATCATCTCCGTCCAATAACATAGGGTCTACCTGTAAAGATATTTAATTATAATTGTAAACAATTCATCTGGAGACAGAAAGGAAACAAAAACATAATAGTAAAGCCAAATGCTAAGAACCTGCTGGTTTGGTGTCTCTTGCTGGCCAACTGTTGTTGTAGACACATTGTGTTCGGGTTGTTTCTCAGACATTTCCTGAGAGAAATATAAATTAAAGCATAAATAACTGCATTTACTTTGCTGTTCTTTTATAGTCATGATACATACTCGTAATACACATGCTAAAATTTTAGTGATAACTACAAAAACATATCTGGTCATTTTTACATCTTTTATATTTGAGACATTGCATTGTGGGATTGATAGCAGAAAGTAATGCATGTGCCCTCTGCAACATGTTTTGTTATATTGTGGTAATATCTGAGGGCACCATAAATGCTGTGCTTTGTATTCAGTGCCTATAAAAAAGTACTAAAAAGTACTAAAGTACTAAAATAAAGTACTAAAAAGTACCTTGCTCAGACCTACACCATGGAAATAAATGGACACTCCTAACAACTCAATGAAAAGACCATTGAAAAGCATAAGTAAGCTTTTTTTGGAGAATATTTGTTTTCCAGCAAGGCGATGAGCGCAAGAATAAAGTCAAAACACATGTATAATGTAAAGTCTAAAATAAATCAGAAAGAAGATATCTCAGTCCAATCAAGATTTAGTAGGTGAGCTTGAAAAAAATTGTGAGTGGAGTGTGAGTAGTTTTGAGATTAGTGTGATGTGTCTAAATGTGCACTGATGAAAACTTAAGTATTGACATGACATGACATGACATTGAATGTATTTTTGTTGATCAGTGTTATACTATAATGGCTTTACTACTATAAAATTAAAATATAATGTGTGCACCACCTGTTGGGAACATCGTTAACCTAATGTTGATCTACCGATAGAACTAAACTGGAAAGTAAAACATGCTTAATTAATATTTGAGTAATACTTTGGAATAGTCCTGTGATCAAATTATACAGTGCCGGTGTTGATATTCAGTATGCTAATAGCATTGGTATTTTACTGATTTAAGACATCAGTCATGTTACAAAAAAGCCTGTACAGTTTACCCTCTCTATTTGTTGGAAGGTTTGTCTTTACAAGAAAAAATGGAAATCTTCACTAAGTAACTGTTACCTGTACTTCTGTTTGCATGTCCCGTTGAACCCCTCTTGTGTGAGTAACAGTCCTATCTAGGAATGCTAAAGGTGGCAATTCCAGCACAGGGATGGACTGTCTGCATGCTCCCTCTGCGGCAGGCTACATAAAATGTGCAATGAAATTATGATCAATCAATACCGTAAATAAAAATAGTGACTGCAATTTTGCATGATTCTAGAACATTTTAAGACACACACCGTTTAGGGGCTAGAACAGTCCTTATCAGTGTGATGACACACAACAGGGAAAGTAATGTATAAATATTCCCATTTCATATAATCTTATTGGAATAACATGAATGAGTTTGACATGAGAATGAATTTACGCATTTCCAAACCCTGACATTTTAGTACCTGTGATGAATTAATGTTTGGTGTGTCCTGCTGCTGCTGCTCTCCTGCTGTATGGACAAGATGCTGTCTTATTATGCTTTCCTCAGATGGCTGACAGTTTGCTCCCTCCTTTGTGACAGGTTGTCCCTCTGAAGCATTCTGATCATGGGACATCACACAATCACATACAGTCATCATTTAATAATGATAGTGATGACGAACACAATTCTGGATGAATAAAAGCTTAAGAGGAAAATGAACATGTATTTTACATACCATAAAAAATTAAACATCACAGAGATAGAGACGGACAGCTGATACATAATCTTTATTCTGTTGATTTTACCTGTATGCTGTATGGATATTGAGTATGTCTCCAGAGAAGAATTTAGTTGTCCATTGAATGAAGGTGGAATCTAAGGAATGCAGTTACAATGTCAACATGTAGGTCAAAACATTAATAATTATATTATTGCATATGGAAACATAATGTACCTCTTTTAAGATATTTGTCTGTTTTGTGTTTGTCTTCGAGGATGCACCATACAGGTATTTCTTGTAATTTCCTCTACATCTTGAAGTATTCTGCAATGAACAAACATTTCCTTGTAGTCAAAGTTTAATAGTTTAATTACTAGTATTATCATTGTATAATAAACCTGATTATTCATCATTGTATTGTCTTTTAGATGCCATGTCTGTTGCAGAACGGTGGATTGTCCTGTAAACCCAGGGCAAAACCGCGCGGACAGTATTTTAAACGTCATCATTTGATTCACACCAATCACGTTTAAAGTACACAGCCAGCCAGTTACAACAGCGTATGTGCGCATGTGTGTGTTTAAGAAATACGTCGTACTTAGTTTTTTTTATTGATTTTTATTTATTTTTATATAAATATTTAAAAAACTGACAGTTTTACAGACTATTACAGACTATGGTCTGTCCAAATTTGACGCGAGATTTTGTATTTTTTCCCCATCATCCTTCGAACGCTCATTTGGCGCGAAGCTGGTGCGAGGCTACCGTTCTTCAGTCGCACCCGGCCAGTATATCAGAAACAGTGTTCGGTTAAGGTGATTTTTCCGAGTTGAAAATGGCACCGTTTAAGTTTAGAATGTTTTATTTCAGGGACAAGTCAATCCATGTCGAAAGTACGGATATTGTGACACCTCAGTACAGAAAGGAGCTTGTCCAGGTATTAGCAAGGCCAGACCTCTCGAGCGAAGACGGATGGATAGAAGTGTTCTGGGCTAACTGGAAAGAGCCACGAAAAAAGGTGGCCGCCAAACTGCTCTTACTGGGAGGTTCGTATTCTTATAAGTTCCTAACAGATATGGAAATATGTCGTGTGCGTTATCTTTTAAAAGTGTGTACTTTCTACACTGACCAAACATGAGAGCCGACAGAAAAGTTGTTAATCAGTCTTGGCACCTAATGCTAGCCTTAAGTGCCTATCACGGGCGAAATCCGTCAGTGGATCGGTTTTGATTGTCTGTGCAAATCACAGAGAATATGTACAGGTTCCGTGTGGTACTGACTATACATAGACGATTGCACAATTTAAAGAACCCACTGCTGGTAATTTGAAACAGATTTGTTACTTTTTGTTAAGGCTCATTACTGATGATGGCTACTGGTACAAAACAGTGGAGCATGATAATGGTAGTTAAAAGTTGAATGTAATTACTTTATATAAACAGGCCATTGCATATCGACTTGGTGTAGATATTTTGTCTGACCTTTTATTTTGATATTCACAGGCAGTTATAAGGCACTAATAGAAAAAAAAAACAGCCTTTCTTAGGAATTAAGACATCTCGAATGTGGCAGTTGAGACGAGAAGGGCCGCACAGTGCACCACCACACAAGATGGAACCAACCCAAAGGTTGTTGTTATTGCCGTTTGCAGTTCTTACCAGTTTCTTACCAACAATATATGTATATTGCCATTACAATGACTTAATATGCTGCTCCATGTCCAGTACATACATCGGAGCCATAGTAATGTCCCATTTTCAGAATTTTAGTACAGACCTGGCGGTTAGTAGTTGCAGTCACTAGTTGCAACTTAGTTATGTCTTTATTGTCTCTCATCTTGCTTGAAGAAAATGATCATAACTAAATGGCTTCCGCTGAAGGTGGAACATTTTTTTTCTTAAACTTTAGAAGCTAGAGTGGTGACAAATTCATTTATCATTTATTTGTTCATTTGCAAATCTCACACAAACCATAAAAGCAACAAAAAGGGTCATGCTGTACACATAACATCCAAAATGCACTATAATATTGTAATGTTTCTTAGTTTAGATGTGTTTTTTAAAACTTTGTTCATCAGGAAATGTTAGCGAATAGTTTTTATATTGTTAAGAAATCTTTTCTCTTTGGTACAGAAAAACAAAAGTACTGAGACAGCAAGATGCAGTTCAGACAGTGAGGACACAGACATTGACACACAACAAGTTTCTGGAACAAATGTAAGTATGCAGAAATGTACAAATATTGTAGAAAGACCTGACATAGTTGTCAATATAATTGCTTTTAGGTTAGCAGTACAGTGGCAGTAATAGATGATAGCACCCTTGATATGTTAGTTTTTCAATAATCTACACCACAAGCCTCAATGTCCCAATCCTAATGTGGGTGTGTATGAATATTCCACAGACTCTGTTTGGAGTAGTGCACCACTACCTGTGGCAGGCACATCTCTTTCTGTTATCTGGGAAGACACTAAAGTGACATATCAAGTGATAGTCCTGATAATATTATGCTAATATATGTCAAAAAAAAATCTAACCTTTTGAGTATGTACAAGAAACTACAACGATGCATGGCCAGTTGTATGAAATGAAAAGTTGAAGCCACGATAAGAACAGAGCTGGAGACAGGGTGAGATTTACATGTCACCCAGAAATATTAGTAAATATTCTAGTTTTCTAGTATTCTGTTAACTGCAGAGCAAAATAATACAAGTGGGTGGGGTGGGGCACTACATAACTTTAGTGTGTATGAGCGCTCTAACTAAGCTTATAGTCCCTTTGATGAGGGACTGGTGATGTCAGCTGCTGATGCAGTATGTATGTATGTTATACTTAATTTAAAGACATTAAATATGCTGTATTTTTAGTCTTCATGGTGAATGTTTTTCTTAAACATGGCTTGAATTTATACACTTAGAACAACTTTTGATTAGATTTTGGGGTTATATAAATAAACTTGTTTGGGATAGTCTGTATTGTCCCAAAGAGGCAGTTTGGTTTGTAACAAGAATGTGAAATTAAAAAAAAATCAAATCACGCTATATTTGACTTTGATGATAGTCATGAGATCAGTTGATGAAATTGACTGCCTATGCAGCTAATATTTAATTAGCTCCATCATTTCAGTCTTATTAATGCTTGTTTTGCAAATACCACTGTTGTGCTTTCAATAATAACAGTGTCTAACAGAGACTAAATTGTACAGCTATTAATGACAGTTCTTGTTATATTTTGTACGTAACTGTTATTTTACTTCTAATGCTCTTTGGTTCAGAAACGAAAAATGACAGAGTCCTTTCCCAGCTTAAGTCTTCATTGCTGAGTAGAAGGCCAAGAACCTCCACCCCCTCACACAGCGAGGAAGATGCCCCAGACATAGACACCAATGTGGACTTATTTGATCCACCACAGGCGTCTGGATCAACTGTAAGTACTTAACATAGTCAAGGAAAAAACATGGACTGTTTAATTCTCCACTTGAATGGTTTTTTTTGCAAGTAGGCTCCTATGCCACTAGTTTACAAGACAAAATAGAAGTCAGTAACAACATAATATGAAGTAACTTGCCAACAAATAGAAACATTGATAAAAAATCATAATTGTGAGGCTGTCATGTTAAGTCATAAGTGTTCACTTGATATTAAAATTTGATGAAACTTTAGGAGTGCCCCCTGAAACAATGTTCTAAAATGGAACCAGTTTCAAATTAATAAGTTCCCGGGCTGGTTTAGCGTCTTTTTTTTTCAACATAGCATTGTTGGAATTAAAATTTTTACAGAACCTCTGTCATGGACCAAGTGAAGAGCAGAGTGACCTGAGAGATCAATCATTAACAAATGTAGACATTCATCAGGAAGTGATGGAGGCCATGAAAGGTATGAGTATTAAAAAAGGAATGACTTGTGTTCAATAATTTCTGTTAATTATTGTATTTGTAGGTGTATTATCTGTCACATATCTATGACTGGTGTGTCATTTTTCTCTTTATGCAGAAATACCAACCTTGGTCAAGTGTGTAAAAGAACTTGTTACCACCCTGAAGAGAATGCCACCTGCCCTGGACACTGATAGTACAAGTTCTGGTTCCACCAGTCCTGCTCCAGAAATGGTATGTGGTATATCTGTACTAAGTAATAACTGTTATTATAGGTAACATTTTCTCTTATGAACTGTAGTAATGAAATATAGTCAGGTAAATATTAATAATTAATATTAATAATTGCTCATTAATGTTAGCTCTTTTCCACTGATAAACATAACATTAGCTAGCTTTGTGGATAACCTAATTTAGCAATGAACCACATTATTAGATGCTATAAATGATGTTGCCAGACAATCTGCTAAGCAGGCTAGGGAGACTAAAACTAAGAAATGATAAGTTTACTCGCTAGAACTGTTTTATAAATAAAGCTACAGTCTAGTTTGTCTATAGTTTAGCCTACACCACTTAACTAATGTTAAATGTTGACTAAATTTGGTGTTTGCCTGGTGGTATTGACTTTCATGTTACACCGATACTGATTTATCTGCAATTAGCTCATATGGAGCAGAAATATGGGCATGCCGATTTATCGGTCAGGCTCTACTACTGTGTATAGTAATGTGAATACTTTATTTCTTGGACATAGATTTCCCTGGGCAACACAAGGGTGCAGGTCAGCAAGAGTTGTTTCCGAAGACTAAACAGAACAAGAATGTCCCTGTTCGGACAGGAATTAGCTGTGCTTGTCTTGGGGCGGGATGTATTAGCTTCCTCAAGTCTAACAGGAAAATTGGCCTCTACTGGAACACAGAAGGATCAGCTAGACCCGGAAAAGTTGAGTGCCCTTGTTGGTATGTATTGTTTAAGTCTGTTTATTAAAATAATTTTTTTATTTATTATTTGTTTCAGTGTTTTATGCTAACAAACCGTCTTGAAACAGAACAAGGGACTATGAAAACTTGCAATCCCAAATTATAAAAAGTTGGTACAGTATGTAAAACTCAAATAAAAAAGCAGTGTGTCTTACATTTACTTTGACTTTTATTTGATTGCCAACTGTATGAATCCAAGATAATTGTTTTGTCTGGTCATCTTCAACACATTCCAAACAAAGTTTGGGACGGTAAAGCCACTTTGCCAAATGTTTCTTTCCTTCTTACTGATTCTGACAACGATAATACACGTTTTTACTATGTGATGGTCCATCCCTGATCCCTCCAAACCCAGAGAAGTCATTGCTGCTTCTGGTCATCATTAAATCATGATTACAAATACCTGTTGACATCACCTGTTTAAAATCACATCATTATTTAGTATTTTAACACATTACTAGCCCTAAATTTCCCCTGTAGCAATTTCTTTTGGAACATATTAGAGGCCTTAAATTCAGGAATGGATGTACATTCAAAAATAAAATGAAGTTGCCCAGAGAAAACATGAAACATCTTGGGTTTGTACGGTTTGAAATTCAATGAAAGTCAAAGTAAATCTAAGAAAATAAAATGAATCTTTAATTTCTTTTATTGTTTGCTTATTTTTTTTTTATTTATTAATTTTTTCATTTTCTGTACTATCCCAAGTTTTTCTTATTTGGGGTTGTAATTACTTATCTGAAGCATGGCAACCTACATTGCATAACCCAGTGCTCTCCAACTCTGGTCCTAGAGAGCTACCTTCCTGCAGAGTCTAATTTTAATTACAGTTTGCTACATATGTTTCAGCTTCCCAAGCCTCTGATTTGCTGGGTCAGATGTATTAGAGTTCAGTAAGGGGCAGGGCAACTTACTGGATACAGGATGGAACTAATCTCTGCAGGATTATTTATCATTTTGATTGTTATTTTTGTTTTGTACAGATGCTGTACTTTTGGAGTTTCCAGCCACCATTAGAGGAAAATGCAACAATGAGATTTTTGTGTCCAAAAAGAAACAGGAAGCAGAAAGCAGTGTGTTGTGAAATTAGGTTCAAGTGATGTGTAATTATTAATTTTCTGAACTTGGCATAGATTTATTCTGGAGTCAAAGAAATAATAATGTTTTTGTTGAAGCAACTGTTTTAGTTTATCAAGCATATACTACGTCTGCACTTGTCTGAAAATGTTTTGTGATTGTTGTAAACGTCCTTTGACTCTAATTAAATCATATTTTCAAGAATGTATAAAAATGTTTTGAAATATGTGTAAAAAGTACCCTAAATACAGTCAAGATTATCAGTACTTCAACTGAACTATTTTCATAATTCTGCGATTGTACTTAATGTGTTAACAATATATTATTAGCTCAACTTAACCTCCACTTTATTTCAACCAAGTGCACTTAACTGACCACTGTATTGACACACATTTAAGGTGTAGTAAAATGTATTTAAATATATTTATCGCTAATTGCAGACTCACAGATAGTCATTAATTTTATTAAATTATGAAAGTGTGAAAAGTAAACTGAAATAGATGTTAAGTAATGTTAGTATATACTAAATTTATTTTACTAAATATATTTACAAATATATTTACAGCATAATTACAGTGTATTATCCAGACATTTTGATTGAATTATAAATGTTTCCTATATATTGTTAGTATATTAACAGTTTCCTGAAAGGTGGATTCAGATAGATTCTAAGTTGAAATAAAGTATATTTTTGAAAAGTACATAATTAGTTTAAAAAGATGTACTTAAGTATATTTAAAGGCATCTTAGTGGTGTCTCAAAATAGTACAGTTAAGTACACTTAGCTATATTTAAGTATATTTTTAATAGCACTAATGATTATATTTAGTATACTAAGTACATAGTTAGTACATCGAAAATAGCACACTTTCAGGACATTAATCATGAGTGCAAGGAAGTGTACTAGGTATACTTATATTAAATATACTTCAGTGTACTTTTTTTTCTCCTGGGCATGCACACTGAGCCCATCAAGCAACAGGCATAGAACTCCATGGTCTGTAGAGGAAACCATGAAACTAAGTCTATTAGCTGATGTACTCAACGAGCCAGTGTGTTGCTGCTTTAAAGTTTGTAAACCTTTTTTCTTTTAATCTCTACAAAATACAACTTAAAATATGATCAGATCTTCATTTAAATCATACAAATAGATTAAAAGAACACAGTACATCTAATAACTAATAACCAATGTAATTTTTTTTTCATTAATGTATTGAACAAGGTGACTGAACATTAAATATCTCTAGAATTATTGGTTTGGTATAGCCGATATTTTTGAGTAATCTATTGACATGAGTTAGATGATATCATCTATAGTCTGGTCTTTACCACATAGATTTGTTAATGTATGTCCTGTCTCCGTCCATTGAGATTTCTGAGATCATTGCTCTCGTCTGTTTGATGTTTCATAAAGACTTACGCATAAAGGCTTACGCAATGCTCAATTCTATAGTAAAAGAGTATTACACTGAAATTATACAGTACATATAATTATAATTATGCAAATTATTTTTGTTGAGGTTATTATATCTAGATTTTTTGTTAAGGTTTTCCACCGTACAGGGCTGGAAGTTGAAAATGGAAAGCTGGAAATAGCATTTATTTCTAAAAACCATCATCATGACAAGGTAACCAGAAATACACACACACACACATATATACATACATATATATATATATATATATATATATATATATATATATATATATACACACATAATCAAGGCCATCAAAAAATCTGTTTTGGAATATTCTACCTGTTTGTCCGTGTAGAGAGAGACTGAAAGTTTCAAGTAATATCTTGAACTTCACAAATCTGTCACATATTAAAGGACAGCCTCTTTCCTTTCCTCCGACTTTCACCTCTACACTTGTTCAGCAGCTCAACCCAGGAGACTGTTGCTATAGAGATCTGTTCCATCCCTGTAGTAACCATAGAAACTGTCTCCTGGATCACACAAAGAATAGGGTGTTAGACAGAATTACCATATGAACCCTTGAACTCTCTTTCCCTCTCTCTTTATGTCTCTTTCTCGCAGATGCTGATTGCAAAACTAACAGTCACGCAAGGACAAAGCGGCATAGATGCCTCAATTTAATCTGACATGCATAGTGAATGATGGATTTGCACAGCATTCAAAGAGAGAGAGAGAGAAAGAGAGAGAGAGAGAGATGCTAGCCAGGCCAACACTGACATCAATGACAGACACAGCTGAGATGAGCATGATTCCAGGGGAAAAAGTCTTCAGATGTAATAGTAGCTAATCATCATTATTATCATCTGCCTGTTAGATGGGGAAAGCAACGCAGTTGCAATGGACTGAGGGAAGCTGTGGGAGTGAGACACAGTCAGAGAGATACACTCATCAAGGTGCTGCCGTACTGAGCTGCTCTGACTGCATGCCAGTCCTGATCTGAGGACAGATGGGTCAGGGTCCAGAGAGCGAGAAAGTCAGACTTACAGTGGACTAAGGATATCTGTGGAATAAAATTTTTGGGAACATATATTAGAGATATCATTAGTAATCATACCATTTAGAGATGATAGCAAGAAACCCATACCATTTTCTTTGGCTGGTCTCACTGTGACATAAAAGATGGATTTGCCAGCTTGGGATTGAGTGTAAGCTTGTGTGTTTGTGTGAGAGTTGGGCTGTTTGGCTCAGTTCCTATAAGGAAACATGAATATTTCATTGCCTAAGTTAGTCACGTTAATTCCTGGAGAAATGCTGAGAGTGGGAAGTGCATAGTTGAGTTTGGAACAGAGCCATGAGTGGGAGGTGAAAAAAGGGAAATGTGAATAGATATGAGCAATCTCTCTCTCTCTCTCTCTCTATTTCCAGAGCAACAAAGATGTGTCCTCTCTGTGGTCTGCATTAGACTGGGGGACGGAAAGAGATAGATAGATGCTCTTGCTTTTCAGCACATGTCCTTGTCGTTACCTCCATCTTCTACCCAGGAAGTGAGCCAAATGGAAGACTGGAAAATATAACTCTACATTGCATGCTTCTCCAGATAACCTGGTACTTAATCTCGTGGAATGTCTCAAAATTATTCAGAGTCCCTGAAAGAAGTATTATGATGCTATGCTGTCTGTTAAGTAAAATAGGAAAGGACATTGTTTAGCCTGCTTTACCCACAACTGCTTGTGTTACTGATATTCTTAGCTAACTAGCGAAGCAGCACATGGGCTAGCTAGTTAGCTCTGTAGATGTCTGCTCAAGAGCATCAACATTTAGTTTCATACTACGAATGCGTTCCATGACTCTGTCATGAACACTGGTGAAAAGGGTTTTGAGTGTTGAGTTTCAAAACAGCTAGCTTCACCTGAACACCATAGGCTGTTACAGGTTGATTAGTTAGTACAAACGTGTGGTCAAGTGGTAGCTCTTATTGGTTTCCACAAGTTCTGCAATAGACATGTTTATGATGTGAATTTGGAAAAAGAGACAAGACAGAGGCACCATGTCACATTATTAAGAAAGAAAACTTTATTTCTTTTTTGTGATTTATAAACAAAACACATTACCACTTTATTCATTGAAATGAAATAAAAAAAGAGAAAAATGGACTTAACTATTTCACCGTCACAGCTGATTAGCAGGTGTACAAAAAGAAGGTTTACCACAGATGAGCACAGCCCATGTGCACAGTGCTGCGCCACCTACTGACCACCACCAAACACTAAGAAAAAAATGACAGCATGAACGCTCACTAGGTACAAGCATACACTACATATACTGTATTTTACATCAGATTTTTTTTAACATTTTCTTGTTTATTTTTTATTTTTCAAAGGGGTGAAGGAGAAGAAGGTGAAGTTGTAATACATAATAATTCAGTTACAATAATACAGTGTTAGATCAGTATGTCGAAGCCAGACACAAAAGTGATATATATATATTTGTGGATTTTTTTGTGTTTTTTTTTTCTTCTTTGTCAAAAACAAAACTGAAAGGAAAAGAAAGGTTTGATCAAGAGCTTCAGGGCATCACACTATATAGCATTTACAAATATCTAGAAGGTTTAGTAACATTGTAGATGTCCATCGTGAGTGGGTGCAGAGGGTGTCAATATGCAAAGGCTTAGTAGTGACAGTACATACACAAATCTCTTGAGCGAGTAATGGATAAAAATCATAAACAAAAATAGTAAATCATAGCAATCTATATCTATATTCATATATATCTCTATATAGTAAGTGTTTCCCTCTGATTAGGTCATGCAGCAGTCACAGCTGAGCAAATGTGACATCAGTTTGAGCCATGAGTTTGGGGGGTGTGGCTACAGGGTAGACAGGTAGAGGAGGGTGCCAGTAAGAGTACAGCAGAAGCATGTAGCTTCCCCCTCACTGGAAAACCACAGGGCAGAGACAGGAGTTTGGGGAGGAGCACATAAGTCTGTTCCATCTGCTAGATTTTGTACTGAAGTTACTTGGTAACTTTTCAAGCCAATTTCACCTCAAAGCAATATGTGAACAAACAATGGTTCAAATCAGTAGAGCCGGTAATTCAGTATTTATGTCTATTCAGATCATGACCTACTCTGGCCAAACTCCTTCCCTTGACCATGCCCTGACCCCTCCCCTCTGTTTTATCCCCTCCCCCTGAACAAACACAAGCAGTAAAGAACCAGCAGCCAGAAGAGTGTTCACTGGACACACTCACTCACTCACTCACACTCGCACGAAGAAGAGTGATGTTCACTGGATAAAAGCACTAGACTGTGTACATATCTGACAGAGCTCTCAGAGCTGACTCTGTCCTCTGCAGGGGAGATTTAACAGGCATTATCTGCATTACTCCATGCTACGCGAGCACACCACAATGACTAGAGCTACCCTACCCAACATTCAGATAGAACAGAGGATAAACCCAGGGCAGAGAGAGTCAGAGAGAAAGAGAGCCAATGATGCACTGCACAGATTCATTACAGATCAATTAAAGCTTATAAAAACAGAGCTTAAGGGAAAAAAACACCACCCTTATTCCACTTAAAACAAAACTCAAGAATCAGACGAATTTGTTGCGCTGATGTGTGTTAGTCCTCCAGGCAGAAAGGCAAGGTCACATTTTACAGGACAAGATCCACACACCCCACCCTCAGATGGGCTGAGGAAGCAGGCACAAAAACAGGGTTAAAGGTTTGACGGAAAACAAGCTTAGGGGCAGCGCTACCAGACATTCACAGCATTAGCTTCAGGCCACTGCAAGAGGTACGTTCTGAAGGGATAAGAGGGGTTGTTAATTTCCCGAACACTGTTCTTTTTAAATGTTGTAGAGTTATATCAGCTATCTGTATATGCAGCACTAAATATATACCAAACTACAGTTTTTTTTTCAGTACTAGAATCAGTTTATCTGCTGCCTGTGTAGCTCCGCCCCCACTATAGACCAAAACACCACTCTTGCTTATAAGCATCTACACATATCTATCCAATGTAGCTGTGTTCCCTGTTGCTTTCAACACTTGCTTGTCAGAGGTGTGTTTGCCCTGTGTTTGGTAAGATACTTGGCTTTTCCAAGGCATAGGTGCCTCTCTATACACAAGATAGGCATGCTGATGGGGGTCCTGTTGGTGCAGATTTTTGACCCTGTTTGAAAGGTGTATGTATGAGTGTGTGTGTGTGTGTGTGTGTGTGACTAGGGTAGGGGTTTACATGTTCAGGTAATGCGTCTATACATTGGCTGGGAGAGAGTACTAGTTACAAAATCAGTACTAAACAAAACAACCAAATAAAAGTGCTTGCATTTCACCATTCAGCGTTATTTTTCTTTCATTTTTGCGTATACACCGACCACTACAATGCTCTCTCTCTCCCAGACTGGGCTCTTTTCTCTTTCTTTCTTTCTTTCTTTCTTTCGAAGAGCCTCAAGTGAAAGTGTCCTTGTGTCCCTTGTTAGTCTGAGCTGCTCCTCCATCGTGAACACAAAGACAGAGCACAGAGTGAGCATAAGCATAAGTTTAGCGTTGTCACCGCATTTTACTTTACAGCACGGCGGGCGGTTTCTCCCTTTGCCGCCATATTTACAACAGTGCGTATTTCACTTCCCAAACTTCCCAAAACTTTCTTTTTTTGCCCCCCCCCCCATAGCCTTTTTTTCCATGTTCATTGTTTTTCCAACTTTTTCTTTTCTATTTTTAACCCTTCTCTCATTCAGTTTGTGAAAAGTGGTGCACTGCTTTTGAACTTTTGTTTTGTCATCTGATTTCTGTCTCCTTCTCTGACAAGATCGGGAAACAAGACAGAGGTGAATAAGACAGAGGTGTCAACAGCAGCCTGAAAAATTAAAAGGGATAGGGTCATAACCTTCTCTCCACTCTCTCTAATCTCTCTCTGGTGAGAAGAGTGGGTGGCCAGGCCCTGTTGGGGACAGAAGGAAATAAAATAAAAATAAAATTTTAAAAATAAAAAAAATGTATCGTCTCATCATTTGCATCATCAAAGCGAATGGGGTTGACCCTAATCTGTGCAAAGCCAAATCTGATAAACTTAAACATGGACTGTGTTCAAAGATCTTAATTAGAGTCTTCCTACAGACCATGTGAAATATTAAAGAAATAAGAAAAAAAAAAATATATATATATATATATATATATATATAATATGCACCTAATAACTGCTAATGAATCACTGCAGACTCCTGTTGAGATCTCTGTCTTATAAACAAGTGTTCCTTTTAAACGCTCACTCTACTTCTTCTACTCGTCATCATCTTTCCCCTTCTCCCTCTTGTCTTTCTTCTCCTTCTTCTTCTTTTTCTTCTTTTTGGCCTCCTCTTTCTTGCCGAAGGTGATGAAGTCACTCTTGTCGTCGCCGTCCTGCCCCTGTCTGATAGAGATGATGGCAGGAGAGCCAGGGATGATGAAGGCTTCAGGAGGAACTTCGCCAGGCTTCAGATGCTGAGGGGGTCCGCCAGGACCTGGGCCATACCGGAAATGCCAACTGTTGCTGTCCACACCAGCGCCTACGGGAGGAGACACTTCCCCACCTTCATTATCTACCAGAGAAAGAGACAGGGATAGAGAAAGAAACTGTTACCATAGGTGTTCTATATACTTCAGTCACCCACCTGCACTTACAACATAATTAGACCAAGTTCAACAGGAATGTGAAATAGACTTTCTAACATCACATAATAAAACACAAGATTTTGAAATGAATGTAAAGCCTACAAACTATTTTTATCACCCCAGGGAACCACTGTGGTGTTCTAAATAAAAGCTTTCTATGCAATACCATTCCACATGTTTTAGGCATCAAAACAAGCTGCCTAGTGAGAAAACCCCATATTAAAGTGAGCCCTGATAAGCGCGCAGTGTCACACTGCTATGGCACAAAATGGAACAGCCACAGACAGGATACAATTACATGTCAGGCCCAAACCATTACAGAGGGAGAAGAGGGAAAGGTCAGGGAAGAAAGGCTGACATTTTAACAGAGGTAAACGCATGCTGACAGGAAGGCAAAGTGTATGACACACACATGCAAAAACACTTTTATCACACTTTTTAACCTCACAAAATGAAAAAAACACGGATAAAGGAGGGATGGGTGAATATGTGTATGTCATACTATAGTGAAGTGTACGTGTGCATGGGCAAGTGAGAAAGACACTGATTCTGTCTCCTCTACAGGCTGTCTGGATGTTAATATGAGTCACCATGCTGCTCCACTGTGTGTATGCGTGTGCATGTTCCTCTCCAAGCCAGGGGCCACTGTCCCTCACTGACCATGAATTGCTGTTCATACAGTTGAGCGCCCAGAATGAGGCACTTTTAAACTGCACTATTCATGCATCACAGCAATAGAGCATCTTATATGAATATCTATAGGCTTAAAGAATGCCAGCCTCTCTTTCTCCCTCCCTCGCCATCTCTCTTTCTGTACTACAGACAGACATGAAGCCTATTTAGAGTAGATGTCTGCTAACTGACCTGAACCCTGTGAGTCAGGTTTCAGGCTGGGTTCAGGCCAATTTTCCACATACAGCTTCAGGCTACAGCTTGTTTGGCTTGGTTTCGTTTACTAATGTGTGAGTGTTTATTTGAAGGATTGTGTCTATGTATGTTTCACATTTGAAATTCACTTGAGTGAACATGCACCTAAATGAAAATAGGGATGAGGTTCAACAGTATCTATATATGATGAGTGTTGGGTTGGTTGAGAGGTCACATTGGATCTTTATCCTTGCTTGTTAAGTTTGGAAAAGTAAGTAAGAGCAGAAGCAAATGGAACGAGCATGTGCAGGTTTGGGGGTGTCAAAATCATGGGCAAACATTGGGCACTTTAATATCATGCTTGTGCAGACTTCCTGTTTAATCTAATCAAATTAAACGTTTTGCTAGATTTGACTGCGATTCTTAACTTTATTAACTGAGCTAGAGCAGCATATTACAGTGAACAACCATATAGATACAATTTAGCTCCATAGTCTGAGTACAATTTCCCTGCTTTTTGTTCTAAAAACATTCCGAGAATATTACGTACATGTTCTATTAATGTTTTCAGTGGGAAGGTTTTTTCCCCCAGGAATGTTCTTCTTAAAAGAAGGATAACATTCTCTAAAACATCATCCTGTAATATAATCAGTGATCCTAACAACAGTTTCAAAACATTCTCTGATGTTGCAGTCTAAATGTCTTAGTTAACATTTAATTAGAACATTATTTGTAAACAAATGCTCCTTCAACATTAAAGCAACAGGTTTTCTTTAGAACATTACTAGAACAAATGTTATTTCAACATTAAAGTAACAGGTTTTCTTTAGAACATTACTAGAACTTTTAGGCAATGTCAGCCCGAGTTGTTGGAACGTTCCTAGCTATCTGGGCCACTGTATATGTCAACTAAAAAGGTGTTGTTAAATCAGTCAATCCTACCATCCAATCAGTTAGATGCAGAAAAGTGCTACTGCTGGAGATTTTGGTGAAGGTGGTGATTTTGCTGTGTCCTTGGAATCACTTACAAGCACCCCACCCCAACCACTAGCGAGACTAACAGTCAACATCAATAGACACAACTGTGACCTACTTTGTAAAGTTCTTTAGGACACAGCTAGAGCAGCACCCTTTTCTCTCTCTTCTTTTATTACTCTCTTCTCTTTTTCAGGCATCTCTTACGCTACCAGACAGATGTTTGTGAGAGTGAGTGCATTGGTGTGTGAATGAGCATGTCTGCAAGCAGGAGCTGTCCTTATACTGAGGTTTTTCTCTCTGTCTCTCTCTCTCCTTCTTTTTCCCTCTCTCTTTCTCTCCACAGTGACTGTGAATTGTGACTAAAAACATCATGCATGGTCTAAGAGATGAGCATCCACAGAGGAAATCCAGAAAGAATACTAAAACATGTGCTTACTGCAGCAGAATGTATAATGTGTAACAAGGAACACAAACAACGCTCTTACATTCTGCACACTGCAGAACACAAACCACACAAAAATGCAAATTGCTCAAACAATTTGTATTAAATGAGCATCTAAGTGATACATACATAATCTTAATGTGAATAAATGAGAGTATTTCTTTCAAATGAGACAGAAATAAGCTTATTTCCAGTATAGTGCAATACACCAATAAGAGTCCTAAAGCAAGGTGCCTAACATTACATTAATCTATATCTGTAAATTGATTGAACTGTAAATTGCTCTGGATGAGAACATCTGCCAAATGCAGAATGTAAATGCTATATACATACCAATAAGTCAATGTTTAACTCATTTGTTTAGTTATCCTGTAAACCGGGTGTAAATCTGCTGATAAAATGTGCCGTGCATTCCACACTAATGATAATCTCATGCATGCAAACACACACAGACAGACTGTTCTTACAATCCTGCCCCACACGTTAGCCTGTCTTGCTTCCTAATCACATTTTCTGCTGCTGCATCCCACTGCAAAATGTCAGCATTGACATTTTGCTGGACTTGTGTATTTTTTGTGTATTTGTGTGGGGGGAGAAAGAGAGACAGAGAGAGAGAGAGAGAGAGAGAGAGAGAGAGCTCCCTTTTGGACAAGTCAGGATTAATGCAGATTATGAGCACAGGAATAGACAGTGGCCCACAGACCTACCAAACACAGACACAGATTCAGCATCTTTGTGTGTGGTTGACAAATTAAGAAAATGGAGCAAGTCAGAAATGTCATAAAAGGAATATATCAGTGTATTAAAAGCCTTTAAACTGGGTCTAATGCATAATTTGGGAGGTGTCAGAAATATGGAAATACCAATTGTAAATTGTGCTTGAAAGACTTAAAAAGACGTATTTACTACTGGTAATTCTAGATCTGGTGGGCATATCTATGAGCAAGAACCCAAACGGAGTGAAGTCATATTTACTACTTTACCATCTAGTGTATACATTCGTCCAATGAGCACCCGATCACAGTATAAGCTTAGAAAGCAAGGCAATCTCTGGCAATCTTTCATTATGTGACTCATTGAGATTCTGGAAGCAAATGGCTTCTACTGTCAACTAGAAAGTAATTATCGTCCTACTTTCTGAGATTTGTCATTCTCTGCTAAAAAGAAATGCTCACTAATGTAAATAAACAAGCACCGAGTGATACATATGCATTGATTCTTGTCTTCTCTACTGTATCTTGTTAAGACAAAGCGGAAGCAAACTGTATTACAAGGCAAATGTAATACATGCATATAGATCAGCAATCACTATCAAGCTAGTCATCATTCTTCCCTTTAGTAAAGTGAATGGAATACATTTCAATGGAAATTTGTATAATTAACAAAACTGGAACTGGTTGTCTTTGTAGCTGAGCAAGCCAATTTTAGTGTGCTATTTTTTGATGCAGTTGTGCATGATTTTTTATGTCAAAGAAGCAGCAGAGCTGTCTGGTTTATATCTGCAAGGCCATCTTTGAGGAAAGATGTGCATTATTTTCACAGCATGGCGTGCTCACCACGTC
This sequence comes from Semaprochilodus insignis, assembly GCA_034552555.1. Classification (NCBI taxonomy): domain Eukaryota; kingdom Metazoa; phylum Chordata; class Actinopteri; order Characiformes; family Prochilodontidae; genus Semaprochilodus; species Semaprochilodus insignis. The sequence continues at coordinate 57,233,042 of CM067474.1, read as the reverse complement.
CCTTTCACTGCTTATTCCTCATTAGCAGTTCAACAAAGAGTCACACTGAAAGGGTTCAGCTAAAAATGGGAACATCTGGTTATAGCAGAGCACACATGTGCCCTCACAGAGGGGACAGCGGGTCAAAGACCAGGTATACATGACCCTATGCATTTTACACATGTATTTACTGGCTACAAGTTAGAAGAGATAAATTTAGGGTTATACACGTATGGTATATGCTATAAAGACATGCAATATCTCGACTGTCTATGCTAAAGTTTGACGAGTCCTGCAACAAATACAGAGAAGTTAGACCAGGAAATTCGGGAGCCAGACACGTGTCCCGCAGACATGTCAATACATTTTTGGTCATCTAACTGTGCTGTTTTAATGACTAATAACTTCAAACACTGCGTGATATGCAGTGTTCTTCAAAACTAGAACACTGTTTAGAGAGTGACCATAAGGGGACTGCAGAAAGAAACTAATTAGTAATATGCTACTAAACTAGAATATTTTATTATTATTCATTCATTCGATGATTTATTAATTCTTTCATTCATCTTCTAAAACACTTCTTGCCACATTTGTGTCACATAGCGGGGTGTGCTGGAGCTTAGCAATCCTTTGGCAGAAATAGAAAACACACTGGACAGGCCGCCAGTCCATCACAGGCTAGACACACATACATATACACTCATTATTATTATTATTATTATTATTATTATTATTACTGAATTTATTTTTAATATTAAACTGTATTAGTCATGTTGAACTGGGGGAAAAATAGGAGTATGTATTACATCCTAATGGACACAACGAGAGGCTGCTACAAAACCTGATTTTGAACATTCAGAAAGGTTAGATGGTAGACAAAGAACAAAAGAAAGAAAGAAAGACTGTGAATAGACAGAATGCATTATGAGCCTTTAGGGAGTTGACTGACCTTTCAGCTCCCTCAGAAACAGAACAATTATGCATAAAACCTCTCACTATTTGCTTTGTCTTCCTGACTAGACTCTTCCTCTACCTATTTTTTACACACCCCATCTCTCTCTCTCTCTCTCTCTCTCTTTGTATTCTCGCTTTGTCTCCTCCTCCTCTATTTGCCACAACAGCAACAAAAGACACATGTCTCCTGCTGCCAGAACACCAATCATTGCTTTGTCTGGCATTGTCTGCTTTCCTGTAAATTCTAAAATAACAACAATAAAACGGACAGGATTAAACAGGACAAAAAAGGGAATAACTGCGCTTCTTAATGCATTTCTCTCCCTGTCTCTCATCCACTCTCCCTCTCTCCCCTTTGCTCTCCTTGACCTTTTGTGTAATGTAGTGTGAGGATGCAGAGCCTCACCCTCATCCACCTTCCCTGCCATTATTGACACAGGCTTAATAAGCGATATGACAGTAATGAAAAGATGATTATAGCAAGTGCAAAGCTTGTCTAATAAAAAGGTGATGGAGAGCAAATCAAATTACCACTGTATGAGATACCTTGCACTATCCTTCTCCTCTCTACACTCCTGATTTTCTCTGCCGTGTTTGTGTGTATGCGACTACCTCTGCATGTGCCTGTTCTAATTTGTGTAGCATCTCTCAGAAGTGTAGGTGTAGTAATGTCTCTCATCACTTTCTCACTCTGTGGTGCAGAATTACATAAGGCAGTATGTGAGGAGAGGATGAGGTGGAGAGATGAAGGGCAATGAGAGTGAAATGTGATCCACCCTCACTGCTAACTGTACAAGCCTGAAATTTGGCACAGGCTGCAGAGCTTGTGAATTGTTTAGAGCCACGCCCTTCAGGGAAGGAACAATAATGCTCTTTTATTCCTTTTGCGTCTGTGTGGTTGGGGGGGGGTGGCATATGTGTGATTGAGCGTGATAAAAAGAAAATGGAACATCTGCATATTTTATCAGCTTGCCCTCTTGGTCAATATCACTGCTGTCCTTTGGAGATCTTCATTTATTTTAGATTGTATTATTATTATTATTATTATTATTATTATTATTATTATTATTATTATTGTTGTTGTTGTTGTTGTTATTATTATTATTATATTTTTTAAAAAATGGATCTATGACTTATATGCATACATTTATAAAGAGTGCAATAATATGTGCTTATAACAGTTTACTTAATTTAAATAAGCAAATATATATACACATACCAGATACCGCTGCCTTTGATGTTGAAGCACTTAATATGGCGCATGTATTCCTTTCACTACTTCGTAGAGTTAATGTATATGTAGGCAGAACTTATTCCATTAGCATTAATTATACTGTTTAATAAGGGAGGATTTGAATGCATGTGTCTGGCTGAGTATATATGTGTGTGTGTGTGAATAATAGCATACAGTTAAGTATGTGGGCATCATGAACTGATTTAGCGTTGTCTGTGTGCATAGCACTATCTATGGCTGATTACAGGGTTGTGTGTAGGCACTGTATGTGGAGTAGCATGTGTGTATGTCTGTGAGTCACTGGTAGGATATGGCACACCTGGCTTCAGTAATCCTGGTGAAACGAGGCAGATGGCACAGACAGGCTTCCTCTAAACCTAGCCAAGAAACCAGTGTTTGTGTGTGTGTCTATGTGGAGGGAGAGAGAACAGTCATTTGTTTGAACAGTAAAAGAAATCATGTACAGGTATGGCTAAAACCTAGTCTGCTAGAGAGAGATAAAGAAAAGCTTGAAGAGATGCAGTGAAAGGCTTCTATGAGCCACTGCTCTTATTAGGTGTACCTCAACAATATAACATTCTAAAGGAGCACTACCGTACACCTAGACTCAATCTATACATTTCACTCTTATATATGTGAAATGTAGAACTGGCAGCTGAATTTGCTCATCACATAGGCTAAACAAGACATGTGTTGTATGCCATCTATGCTGCTGGATGTACAGTCTTTGTGCATGATGGAATTTCACTTCATAAATGTATATGTTTCTTACATACTTTGTATCACAAATGTATAATTTTATCACAGAATGTTTAGGCAATGGCAAATACACATAAAACTTGCCCATAAGTACACCTCCTTGTTTTTACATTCATTGTACATTTTATCAGCTCCATTTACCATATATGTGCACTTTGTTGTTCTACAGTTACAGACTGTACAGTCAGTGGTCAGGACCCCCCCCACAGGACCACCACAGAGCAGGTATTATTTGGGTGTTGGATTATATTTAGCGCTGCATTGACATGGTGGTGGTGTGTTAATGTATGTTTCACTGGTACAAGTTGATAGCTCATTTGTTGCTGCACAGTTTGTGTTGGTCATCCTTTAGTCCTTCATCAAAGGTCATACGATGCTGCCCACAGGATGCTGTTTGCTGGATTTTATTAGATAGATAGATAGATAGATAGATAGATAGATAGATACTTTATTGATCCCGAAGGAAATTTAGCAATTTAATTTAATTTAGTGGACTATTTTTAGTCCAGTAGCAGGGCTGTGTCTGATCCACTCATACCAGAGCAATACACACTAACACACCACCACCACGTCAGTGTTAATTGTAGTGATTAGAAAGATCCTCCACCCACAAAATACCTGCAATGGGGTGATCCTGACCACTGAAGATCAGGGTGAAAGGGGGATAACAAAGGATGCAGTGAATCAGATAAACTACAGTTTGTATCTGTAGAACTACAAAATCCGCCTACATGGTACGTGAAGCTGATAAAATGGACAATGAGTGTAGATGGAGGATGGAAAAAGCAATATGATAGCACTAAGCTAACGGTGGTGCACGTCAACATTTTCTGGCAATTCTATATTGTCAGAATGACTGCTGGTTTCCATTTTAAGCATCTAGCCGACTCCTGGTTAAGTTACCACTCATATACTCAGTCAGTCAGGTTATCTAGGAGGCTAGAGTGATATCCCCCCCCCCCCCCCCCCCATAAAAGTGGTTGGTATTTTTCAGTTTGCTGATATGGTTTATGAATTATGATTAAGCTGCTCTTGTTTTTAGTGGATGTCCTGAAAAAATGTTTTAAACCTATTTTACCTGTATTTGATGTTGAGTAGGCAGTGAAACTGGTGTGGATTGCGGTTTACGAGGTAAGCAGAACCTGTGAGTGTGCTTTGTTGCATGTTTGTTGGTGACGGATGTTGTGTATGCGTGTTTGCGTGTGGCATATGGCATCATGAAGTGAGCCTGGAGCTGGAGATCTGCACAGGTTGGCACACCTGCAGTGATGAACTTTCAGTGGCCAGAAAGGAATAGGTCATACACATCCACCCATGTCTTCCTCTCTCTCTCTCTTTTCTTCCTCCTTCCCTCACTCTTATCTCTCCTTTCCTGTCTTTGCAGGTGTGATTTGTTTTCTTGCGCTCATGCACTAATGCAGAAACACCTGTTCTAAACCTGCATCCACCTCTGCAGCACTGCTCTATGTAGGTCACTCTCCCAATCCTTCTTTCATTCTCTGTCTCCTAATGTTATGCCCTTTCTCCCACTCAGTCTGTCATTTTTTTATTATCTTTATCTTTTAATCTTTACAAACGGAAACATGATTTTATTCAGCTATTTTTTTTTCATGATTTATTTGTTTTTTTCCTTCACTGTAATCCTTCCTTCTCTTTCTCCACAGAACCATCCCTCTGTTTTAGCCTCCACCTGCCACGCCTGTTTTCAGATTTTTACAGCAACCCAGCCCCCCTCCCCTCGCCTGCGCGCTATTCAGGGGTATGAATGGTTGCCATGGAAACTGCCTCTTCCAGTGGCTGTGGCAGAGACACTGATGGAGAATAATGCTGCAAGCCCTTGCTCGTTCTCTCTTTCTCTCACTACATCTCTCTCTCCCTCTTTCTGAGAGTCACTATTCTCCCCTAGCAACAGCAGCAGCAGTCGCAGACCCCCTCCTCTCCTCTCTTCCCCTCTTTTTTCTATACCTTTCCTCTCCTTTACTTTCATTGTCTCCCCTTGTCACTCTCATCTCTCTCACTGCCACTCTCGACATTCCTCTTTTCATTTGCCCCCTCTTCCTCTTCATTCTCCTCACCAAATTCTGCTTGCATCTTCCTTCCATCTCTCCTCCCTATCCGTTTTGTATACCCCCCATTCCTCATCACATTACAACTCCAGATTTAAAAAGGAGTGAAATAAAGCAACAAATGAGCCATAAATATAGTCTTTGGTATGGTTGCATTTAATTGCTGCAATAAGTCTTATAACTTTATGATTATGTTATAAGACTAATTATGTAATTGTGTAATTATGTAATTATGATTTTATAAGAACAGCAAAAACCATAATTGACTGATAATATAAACAATTTTTACTCCCAATAATGTTAGACCATTTGGTCCATTCATTATCCATATTTCATATAATGTAAAAGGCAGATGACATTTCCAAAACTCCAAAACAATAATAAAACTAAAATAAAACTGAGTTATAGGGTTTTGATATTACAGGAGAGTAAACAGTGAGGTGAGAGAAAGAGAGAGTGAGAAGGAGAAATGTGAGGCGTTCTCACATTCGAGAGAAAGGGCTATGGAAGGGGGGCAGCGTACTGCATCCTGATTTCATTAATATGATTCTGTTAATCTGGGCGTGGGCTGCTCTCCCCATCTGTTTCAATAGGAGTAGACACACACACACACACACACACACACACACACACACACACACACACACACACACACACACAAACACACACACACACAAACGCAGAGAAAAGAGACAGGCACTGGCAGCTACACCGTTTTTCACCATGATGCACCACAAATACAATTAAACCTCATATCAATATAGACCAGAGGCTCTCAAACCCCATCCCTGAATCCAGTTTTGAAGATCTTTTACTAGACCTTCAATGCATCTATGCAAACTCACATTCCACCAGCTCACAGTATGTCTACCTTATCTTACCCTGAAGAACATTTCTGACCTCAGTGACTGACTGACTGCAAGTCCACACTGTCCTCTGATAATTAATTGCTAAATTTCCTTCGGGATCAATAAAGTATCTATCTATCTATCTATCTATCTATCTAATTACACCAAATATGCTGACTCATTCGCTCTCTGGAGGCAACACATCAGATGATGGTGTTATGTGATGGTAGGTCACTTGCCCTAGCCTACCTCATTCCATTCCACATTTATTTTCTCTCTCACTAGAGGAACTATGCTGTAACTCCTCAGACTAGACAGGTAATCAATGAGCATGCAGAGAAGATAAAGAGAGATAGGGAGAGAGAGCAAGAGAACGAATGAACATCAGACAGAGAGATTCATAGCTGAAGAGGGTTAGCCTGTTTCATAGACATACTCTTTGCTCTCTCAGTCATCAACCCAGACTTAATTAGAACAAATTGCTCTTTCATCACCCAAGTAATTGTACTGTTTTTCCTCCCCTTCCCTCCCGCTTTGTATCCCTCCAACTCCCGCCATCTCTCTTTATTCTTCTCTACACTCCCTTCTCATTCAACAGTTATATAACGGTCTTGTCATTTATTTTCACTCTTCATCTTAAACTAATATAATTTTTATTCCTGTGTTCATTCCCTCACTCTTTGTTCCTGCTCTTACTCTGTCTTGCTGACCTGTACTCTTCTTTCAATCACACTATCCTGCCATCCTGCAGAAACTGACCTCCACATGCACACCAATTGCTCTTTTGCTCTTCTAATTTTTAATTAAATATTCATCAATTATGCAGACGTCCAACCAGCAATCAACCTTATGACCGTTATAACCCACGAAGTGTTCTGAGGCATTAGATGGGAGGTTTATGACAGGAAGCAGGTGCTTGGTTGAGAGAATGTTTACTTTGCTCTAGCAAAGTGAAAAGAACTTGTATCTGTTGATAGATCATGATTTTAGTGTCTGACAGTCCCATTTATTAATGGTTATTCTGTCTGCTTTGCATTTAGTTTGTATCCTGGCAAGGTTTTAAACTTATGAATTGATAGTTGATTAGTCAGACTGAAAGCCAATTTCTATATGGTGTGTAATATTCAAATCAGCATTGTTTCTGATTTCACTATTCTGTTCAAAAGTTATTTTTTTCCAGTTTTTCAAACTGCAGGCAATTGCATTTGTTTCTCCGATCAGATCTTTTGAGTAGACTTTCCTCACTGTTATCTGCAAGTGACCAGATCTGATGTCCAGACCTCACCCATCTGCGTGAATGGGCTGCTATTTTAACGAATAAGTGTTAATAACTACCTAGCAAGTCCCGGCACTTCAGTCACTATGGATTTTACATTATTGTTGCTTGTCACGTTGCAAGTGATGCAAAAATCGTTTAAAATATGATTTGAATGGCCAGAGCATTCACTGTGCAGACTATCAAAAATAATCTGGATACAATCTGGACATGGCAAAAATTGGATTTGGGCTGACCCAAGTCTAAACAGCGTATCTCAGGTCTGCTCCTACTTTCGTTCAAGCAACCAGATTTAAATCTGTATGAAATGCATTTGGGCTGCATGTACACCTGCGTTTATTATCTATATCCATATATAATCCTGGTGCTATGAATTAACAAAAATTATGGTACATGACTTTACAGGATTGTAGCGTTGATATGCCTACTCTCCCATGACACATGCCCTTCTATTGTAATGTTTGGTAAACTGAAGATAATGATAATTACTGTTTTGTCTTTGAAGCACTGTGGATTGGGGGAAAAATGTTAGATTGAAGTCACACTCCACAAGTCAGAGGAGCATGATGTGCCCCTTCCAACAAGCTCAGATTACTAGCCTCCTGCTACATGCTCCATCTGTTGTCTTCTTTGAGGCATCCATGTTGTCAGTGTTATAATCACATGATCAGTGACTAGTCAACTTAAAGCTTAAACAAGTCAACTAGTCTGTGCAAACACTACTAAACATGATCTTTGTTGCTGATCTTTTGTCCTGTTTTTGCAATCAGTGGTCTCTGTTACTGTTTTTAATTTGCTATGTGATAAGACTTGGTCTGCAGCAGAAGCAAATTGTACTCCCCCCTGAGGATAAAGAGGGACAGTGGGAAAAGAGCATGAGCAAAAGAAAGTAAATGAGAAACATGGAGAGAGTAAATCTAATATTGAGGTTTAATCCGTCTAAATGGCTTTGTATGAGCGTGTGCATGTGTGTTGAACAGAGTCATGTTGACCACTGTAAACATCTCTATCTTAATCGAGTTATCTCTGTGCAGAAGCCCTTTGCCACTCTCTGGCCTGTTTATTCTGTGGTTTCCTCTCTTTCTCTCCCAGATAACCATTCCTGACCTTCATGAGAGTGCTTTCCCCTGACTCGACTGATAAGCGTATTATTAATTCAGAACTGGAAAAATCAGAAACCCTCTTCAAAAATCTGCCATACTTGGGAATTATGGTAAACATGTTGGTCAGTAATGAACACAATTAAAAACATCTAATTTGTTTCTATTTATCTCTGATAATACTTCAGGGTGCAAAAAAATATGACTCTAGCATGGTGGTAAATATGCTGTTGTTTCCAACTTCACACAATGTAGTCCATCTCAGTTGCATAAACTTGAATATGTATCAGTCTAAACCCCAACCAGGATTTATTAAACTGACTGGGATTATGTATAGCTTGTTCAACCCTGCAATGAGCATTGTCATTACATGGCACCCTTAATGATGGTGCAGAGTTTGGGTTGCAATATGATGTCATAATAGATTTTTTTTTTGTATTATGCCTACATATCAGTGAAACATGACTTTCTATTGTAGTTTTTATTAAACCGGAGATAACAACGGTCAATATTTGATCGTTACAGCACTGTGAATGAAAGCACTGAGAAATGTTAGAAAGAAGCCAAACTCCACATGTCAGAGGAGCATGAAGCAACCTTTCCAATGAGCCCTGTTTTGGATTGCTAGTCAAACACTGTTGTTGTCTTCTTTGAGGCATCCATGTTGTCTGTGTCATAATCATGTGATCAGTAGTCAGCTGATCAACACTAAATAAGTTTTGTCATTACATGGTATGACAGAATCTGGGTTTCAATATGATGTCATAATGCATTTTCTCATGAGCACTGTTACCATTAAGATGTCATTAGCACTAGCTCATGGTGCAATGATATAAGGAATTGTTTATCATAGCAGTTGTTTTACTTAGGCTATGTTCAGACCGCAGGAAAATGGGATTTATTCTCAAGTCAGATCTTTTGAGATTATTCTCTGCACTGTTATTTACAAATGATCAGATCAGATTTGTGTGTCCAGACATCACTAAACGATATGCAAGGGTTGCTGTGGTAACGATGTAGGTATCAGAAACTACACAGCTATGCTGGTGACGCAGTTTTCACACAGACACAGAAGAGACGGATGTGCATCATCTCACCCTCCTAACACTCGGCAATTGTTTCCTTCCTTCCATAGGGCGGAAATTCTCTGGCATAACCATAAATCTTCAGCACTTTTCAAATGTGGTTTGGATCTGTTTTGTGATAATCAGATTTCCTGTGTTTGTATCTGTCCATACTATCAAAAATCTTTTTGAATCAGATTTGGCCTGGCAGTCTAAACATGGCCATAGTTGGTTCTGGATCCCAAAATATTTACACCAGCATCTTAAACAAGTCTCATTTAGGTCATCATCTCCTGCCTTTTAGAGATCAGCTCAGCTGCGTCTAAACGGGCAAACCCAGGAACAACTGCAGGGGAAATGAAGCAAGAGAAAGCAAGGAGTCAAAGAGTGAGAGGAAGAAAGGGAGAGAAGGAAACAGCGATAGACAGAATGATAGAGTGATGATCCTGAGGGGATAGAGGAAAAGTGTCAGAAAGCACCGAAGGAGAGAAATACAGAGAGAGAGGGAGAGGGATAGACAGAGAGAGAGACACAATCCTGAGGGTATAATGAAGGAGTAACAAGGCCAGACTGTGGAAACATTTCCTGCAGTTCGGGTCACACCAGTTCAGTCTCACACTAAATACAGATTCAGAAGACAGAGCTGGTGTACACTTGGATTTAGATGGGGTTGTTGCTTACCGGCAGCACTGGAGACGGTGGGCCAATTCTGCACCAGAACCCCTTGAGCTCCCTGCATCACAGACGACTCTTCCATATGAACAGAGCTACACATGCACAGACAGACACAGAGGAGAGAATGTTGGACATTTAGACATTTGCATCTAGATAATCAAGCTAAAATAACACTGTGCCATATGAAAACCTTATACCTTATGTTTCTGTTAACTTTTTTAAAAGAGGGAACAATAACAGACATGATATGCAGTTTTGTATAATGTATATAATAGACTTTAATGCAAAAATTATGAAAGTATTTTTTTAGCATACTTATTGATCCTTTTGTTATTAAATGTTCACGGAACTGTAAGATGGCTTTTTTATATTGTGTAAAACAAATAAAAAATGAGGTCATAAGATTTTTAAATGGTAACAATAATAATTGTTGAAGCAGGCAATAATTTAGCTGAAGCAACTAAATACCACTTAGGCTATATAAAGAAGGGCGCTTTAGCATGTGCTTCCATGATTGCACCCTACGGCACATATGGCTCAGGTTCATATATGGCCATGTTTCCAGAAAGCAGGTTCATATATGAAGGATGAATCTGGGATTTGAAAGTTGTCTACATTATTTTGTACATGCTTTTAATATATTGCTATATATTTTGCGATATATATAGTATTTGCTTTTTTTTTAATGGGCCAGCGAGTAATAATGACCCAGTTCTCAGTCTCGTAAGGGTTAATGTGAGGGTTTTTTTATAGGTGCCAAATTGTAGCTAATGCCTGCCCACTCAGTCTTGGTTCTCTGCATGCAGTCTGAGTGTGGAGAGCATTATTGGAATTAAAGCAAGGGTATAAACCACTTGGAGAAAGTGTATATTTGTGTGCCTGTGTGTCTGTGAGGGAGGTCTAATAGGGGTGGTATGCCTGAGTTGGGTGGGTGTAGTTCACTCTCAAATGTTGAAATCCACAGGCCTGGATTAGAGATTAGGAATTATGCTGCGCTCTCTCATCCGTATTCACACCGCTTACTAGATTAAGGCTTAAACTGTGGTGCACTCAAATTTTAACACCCTGAGAGATTTGCCGCAAGAATCATCATACACACAGGCACAGACATACAGAAACAAACTCAACAAGATGAACAGAGAAGAGAAATCCTACACAGATGCACAAACCCATCACTCAGTCTCACCACATACACCTTCACACAGTTAAACAAATAGCAAAAGGTTTATTAGTCCAGCATCAGGGAACAGCTAAACTCTTAAAACTACAGGTTTTCAATTGATTCTAGGGTATAAATTTGTAGAAAACCTTTAACTAGTGTAGAACCTTTACATCATGTGGAGGTTCTTTAAAAAACTTATTCAGGGAAAACCGCCTCAAACCATGTTCATAAATATTTCTATGGTGTTAACATCAAGCAGATAAACAGCAATCATGTAATTTAGTAGATCAACAGGAACTCTATTATAGGAGATAAACTATCCATTCATTCATTCATTCATTCATTCATTCATTTATTTTTCATTTTATTTTATTTTATACCCCAATTCTCATTACAGTTTGTTTCCCACTTCCAATATTACATTTTTGTCTCTTTTTTTCTTTGTTTTTTGTCAGGTTGGATGGCTGTCAGTGTGTTGGGGTAATGAGACAACATTGCAAAATACTATAGTTTAGAATATACACAATGTGTAGTTAATAATAATCTTTGATATAAAATGCAGTGTAACAATACTGCTAGTGGTGTCCCATGGTGGAGAAATTTTAGCCTGTTAAATATGAGTGAGTGAGTTATAAGCTAGGACCATGAGCCGCTTCACAAGTGCTAAACAAATTTCTTTAAACAATCATCTATTAAGAGGTTCTTTCAAGGAAAACTTTTTTTTCTTTTTGGCACCTTGTGTTTTGAGCATGTAATATGTCTGTTAAATGCTTCTCACATGAAGAGCCTCACACAGAACATTTACATCGATAACAGATCTTAACAATAACATTAATAAGGAGAAATAATAAAAAAGCTATTTTTCCTACTCTTCCAGCTACTATTCCAACTTCCCCATTGCGTTATCTGGAAAGCAAGCAGTCGGGTATGTCTCTGTGAGCAGTGGGAAGTGTGTTAAAGAAAGATTAGCTCTGTGAGCCTGCAGTCACAGTGAAAGAGTGGAGGCATGCAGGGTCACTCCTAAACATTTCACAGTCTCTTACAGGAGAAAAGAAAGGGATAAAAATAAGCCAGACAGGAAAATTAACAAAGACGTGGCTGCAGATGGCTGCAAGGCTATGCTGCTATTTCTTCCAACTCTGGGCTTAGAATGTCTGTCTGTCCCCCTGTAATCTCTCATTCTTCCTCAGTTTAATTTTTTCCTCTGCTACGTCCCTTTCCTCGGGAGAAACAGGCAAAGGCCAGTTCAGTTTGTGCAGCAGCATAGGTCGAATGAGTTTAGATTCCTTGTCCTGAAGCCAAGGGCTGCAGCAGAGCACAGATTTATAAAAAGAAAAAAAGACTGGGACATTATATTGTTATGAAATAAAATGAATCACTTAACAAACTGAGGCATTTATGAAAAAAAATGAATGTATTTCTGCTCTCTCAACAGAAGAATCAGCTGTTATTCATGTTGGCGCAAACAATCAGATTCAGTAGAAATATTTTCAAGGATTATATTGTGTCATTTATGTGGTCAGTCTGTTTCACAGTAATTAAACGGTCCATACTCCACCCAAAAATGTGTTCTTTAGTAGCAATTACTGTGAGCTTGGACAAGCTTTGCAGAACACTGACAATAATTCCATTAAACCTAATGATAAAGAGCAGCACACACAGCACATAGTTATACCATGTTATAGCTAATCAAAACCAGGCAGATGGGAAAAACAGATTTTATTTGACACACTGCTAAGTCTAGCTTGATTATACATGAAACAAAACTGCACATGATAAATCCATAAAAAAAATAAATATAAATATAATTTGCAATCAATAGCACTTTAAATTTAGGCACTGTGACAACAAAATGAATTGCGCTAGCAGATGTTCTGTAATGCTTTGTCCAAACTCAGTACACTGTTAAAAAAATGCCTTCTATATAGTACCAAAAATTGTCTTTGAATATTGTCAGTAGCATAACTGGTGCAATATAGAGCCATTATAAAAGGTTCTTTAAAGAAGGACATACGGCATGTTTTCCATCACATTACCATTTATGTGCTCAAATGGTTCTCTGGTTGTTCTGTATATAAGCAATCCCTTTATTAAAGAACATTATTGAAGTATTTTTATTTAGTGTAAAGCATGGACATGTCAATTTATCAGTTACGTATCAAATGCATTCTGTGACTAAATCTGCTTCTGTGATATATCCAAATGCATGAACTGTCTAAAGAGGTTTTTTTTTACTCTTACTATCCTTGTGTCTGCCCAAATACATCTTTCTCCAAGATTTGAACTTCATATGCATAACAGAGAGAGAGAAAGAGAGAGAGAGAGAAAGAATGAAAAATGTTTATGATGTTTACTTACATCTACATGAGTCAGTACTCTAACCTCACATTAGGTTAGTGTCATAGACTTCCAATATGAGAAAATGTGTATATTTTTGTCTGTTATTATCCATTGTATAATCACAGTAGACTCTAAAGCTGTGTTATAATTCTGTAGTCGTTGTCATACCTATATAAAAACTCCCATGAACTATGGCAAACAACAAAAATGTTCTAAAGCCGTTTTTACATGGAGAAATGTCACCGGATTCCCTGAATTTCGAGATTGCTAGGTAGTGCTGAAATAAACATGATACTAAATGGAAGATAACACTGCTGACTAGCAAACAGTCTAAGTAGCTGTTGTTGGTATATAATCATGTTGAAGTTTAATTGTAGCTGAATGATAAAATTGTATGTTTTTAATGTATATCATATTTACATTTATTGCATTTAGCTGATGCTCTTGTCCAGAGCAACTGACAAGGTTAATCATACTACAGGTAGGTCAATGTGGTGTTAGGAGTCTTGCCCAAGGACTCTTATTGGTGTAGCACAGCATAATCACCTAGATCAAAGCCCCAGTCTCCCACATGGGGTGGTAGCTCACTGGCAGGTAGTGGGGTTATCCGTTGTGCCACACCAACCATCTTGGGTGCATTTGCATGTGGGTTGGCCTTATCCAGATATAATTCTGATATGTATGAAGTGACCAGGTGTAAATGGGGGTTTGTGTACCAAATGGTGTGATGGCAGCAATTTTCTGAAAAATGCCATTCATTTATCTCATAAAGAAAATCAGCTTTGATGCAGAGTATTTTATATGGTAATGACACTGACTGAAGAATTACACACAAATTCAGAGGTCTGTTCTAATTCTGCTAATGTTGACTGAAGCAACTAAAATCTACACAGATTTATATTAAATACATTTGTAATATGTGGAAAATCTATATAGTGCCAAAAAAGCAGCCAAAGAGCCATCTACCCATTCATTGTCAATATTTAACAACTGCTTTACTAAGAACCCTTAAATTTCCTTTTTTCAGGGTGTACTTCTGCATAATACCAATGTTACATTAAGTGCAGCGATTGTGAATAATTAATATATTCCATTATTTAGTAAAACTATTTATTTGTCAGAATTAATAGGATCCTCTTGTCTGTCATCTCACTGCTCTGTTGCACTGATTTGCAAAAACAATTTGAGCATATGGCAAAATGTCTTTAAGGGTCTTACAAATGTGCTGATTGCAGAGGGGAAAAAGCATCTAAAGTGATGAGGCATACAAAATATGAAATAGCAAACAGAAAAAAAAGTGATAAGCACAAGTGGATGAAAAGCAGAGGTAGTGTGACTGTGGATTGGAAAGAGGGGGAAGGGAACTGGAGAGCCTCCATTTTCTCTCTCTCTCTCTCTCTCTCTCTCTCTCTCTCTCTCTCTCTCCTTCACTCCCCCCCCCCCCTCTCTCTCTCTCTTGCTGATACGTGAATGTGTTCCAAGGTCAAGTAATTACTGCTGCTACACAACAGCTCCCATCATCCAATTCCACACTGTCTCTGCTTCTCCCTTTCCTATGATTCTGTCATCATCAACACACATCACATCTCATCACATTTTCCTTTAATTATACACATATACAGTGTATCTAAGAGGAGATCATTATGCGCTCTATACAGTGTGTGATGATGTGTCTCCTTTGTGTGCTGGATGCGTACAGGCTAGTGGAGGCCATTTTAAGAGCCGAAAAGTAGGAATCAGTGAGATGGACTTATCCATTATTAATGAGAAGCACTGACTTGAATACATGATCCTCATCTAATGCTCAACCCTCTCTGCTCTCCAGTTCTTCTGCTTTCTCTTTCTTTGCTTCACTCATTTCACAAGCTTACTGTATAGTTTTTTATATATCATGACTTAGATTAGTATTTTGGGAACAATATAAAATTAGGACATGGTAAAAATATTTGGAAGTGTTATTAAATAATAAGTTGTAATTTTCAGTTTATTGGCATTTATTGTCATAAAAATGCTGTAAATAGTTGTTTATTTAGTATTTAAATAGTGAATAAATTTGTTTACTGGTTTACAAATATGAGGCATTGTGGATGTCAGTTTCTTTCTTAAGGTTGTATAGATTGATCCAGTCACATGCTTAACAGATGGTGTTTTTTAATGAGATTCTGCACCCTTTGTTCTCCAAACATACCTTTGCTAAATTTGGCTAGAATGCTGGTTCTAAAAAATGTTTTCAAAACACATCAGGAGTGTTTAAGTTTTGTGATGAGGATGCAATAAAGGTTTTCTTCTGATGACTCTTCTGTGGAGGTCATTTTTGTGCATAGAAGAACAGTGCACCACCACTCCAGAGCCTGCTAAATCTTCCTGAAAGCCTTTTGCAGTCAAACAGGGATTTTGATTTGCCTTTCAGGAATCCTCCAAGCAGCTCTCTCTGAAAGTGTTTTTGGTTTTCCAGACCTCAACTTCATGCCCACCATTCCTGTTAACTGCTATTTCTTAATTACACTGTGAAATAAGGAAACGCTATGTGAAAACATAGCGCTTATAATCTTCACCTGCTTTGTGTGCATCAGTTATTTTAATTCAGAATGCTGGGCAGCTGCTTAGATGAGCCAGTGATTGTTGGTAAATGGTTTGAGGAGTCAGAGTATTTATAAAGCTTTGAAATTTATATCACCTGACTGTAAACAAGCTGTAGCCTTGTCAAGATAAAATTTAACAACATATAATAAGAGAAAAATAAATGTTTTCCCTCGTTTTCATGACATTATCGAAACAAAAGGTTTAAGTCAGTTGGTGGAGCTTATTTTAGCAACACCTCTGCATTTTAGAGCAGGAAGTGAGATGGCATCACTGTCCCTCGTGACTACATGGTGAGGAGTTAGATCCCACTGGAGTGGGAAAAAGCAGAATAGACATGCACACAAATCCTCTCACATTCTCAAAGCACTAACAGACCAAATCCTCCCAAATCTGGCTAAAAGCTCAATAAGTCAGATCCAGTGTAAATATAGTAAACATATAATTAAACTGGTGTGGAGTGTGGAAATGAGGATGATAGATCTAATGTTGTTCTGAGTGTATGAAACAGGGACAGCAGTGATGAGTCTGAATTAATACATTAGACTGATTTGGTTGGGTTACATTAGCTCCCATTAAACCCTGCTGTAATTACGAAGGAATCAGTGTACTGATAATGAGTTATAATGAATCTGAGGTTAAATACACACACACATGTACACACACACATACATGTACAGATTTATGGCAAACTGCTCAGGCAATGGAAATATTTGTTATATACACATAACCCCAAGACACGTGCATGATTATGACCATGTGCAGCATTTTACAACACACTCACACACACACAGTGCCCTGTGTGCCCAGAGCTGGCAGCTGTGTAAGCACCGTCCAGTCTGTCGTCTCCAGTGTCCTTCATTGCCGCTGCAACAACGACATGACCACAGGCTAGGCTTCTATCACCACCCGTGACCTATTTCTGTTTCTGCGATGACAGTGCCCAGCAATGGTCGCTGCATAGTGGAACTGGTTGTCCAGCCATACTTTGCTCATCATATTACTGCTCGATTCTGAGCAATAAGGGACTCCTAGTCTATGCTTATTAAGATAAACCTTGCTCACTATAACGACCCTGTGCTCGTTAAGGTGACCCTGGTTTAGTGGCCCAGCCTGAGCAATCCTCGCTGTAGCATGTGGGTAATATAATAGACCTCTTGCTGTACTGCTATACAAGAGTAAGTCTAACCTTTGTTAGCAAATCATCACATCGAACTACATCTTTCTTTTCACTTTATTCATCAAGGTACTTTCTCTTTCTTTATGATTAATACAGCTATTCAACCACCAGGCACACCAGGCTGTCAATTGGCTATTTTCTTTTCTAGGGTTGAGCAAAAATCTGTCCTGAAGTGATGTGGAGAATGTATAGTTCAGTGAACATCTTACTAGCCAGCTAGTTTGTTTGTTTCGTTTATTTTTATCTGTGAGTGGCAAAACACAATAGTATGTGCACTCTAGAGTGTTTCCTTTATTTTTCTCTTCAGAAAAAAGAGATCACAACACTCTCTCTTTTTTTCAACTGGCTTATGCACGAAGATAAACTTGACACAAAGCAAAAGTAACCACTACTGGAAGCAAATTCCCTTGCTTAATTCAGATTAATAGGCTTTTCTAGCCAGGGAAATGTATGGTATCAATATTGCTATATTCAGGACAGTTATTAGCACACAACTGAGTTTGCTTGTAACTATTCAGTTGATGGTAAATCCATTTACAGTAGTTTAGCCATCAACATCGTTGTGTGTCTTTATATCATATCAATAGCTTAGCTTATAGCTTAGAGTTGAAGCCTTTTTTGTTAATATAAGGTTCCCCTTACAGGTTTTCAATCTTAGAGAAAAGGCATTTAAGAAACCAATGAATCATTTATGTATTCACCTTGTCAGTGTGCAATAAAGAATCATTGCCGTTGACTAAACCCTTGAAGAAGAACTCCTTGCAGGGTTGTACCTCACAATCATGATCTTTGTTTAATTTAGGGACAAAACTGTAGGAGGGACAATTCCTTTTCAAATGTAGGATTTAATGCTTAATGATGTCCAAATAGTGTTTAGCTCTACCAAAAAGCTTTACTGATAAAATGGGGATCCAGGACTAGGAAACATAAGACACAGGCTAGTGCACACCAAGAATAAAAATGGGCATTGTTTGTTCTGAGGCAGAGTTTCCTCTGTATTTAGTCATTTTTTCATATTTAAATCTGGTGAACAGTACAGTGAAGCATGTGTTACACACTGCAACTTCATCTATACAAATGTATAGAATATAACATTCAGTCACATTTTATTATAGCATGCAATCTGATTAATTGATCACAGCACACCATTCCATATAGCCTAAACAGAACCGTATGGAGAGTGTATGAGGGCTCTAGTGCTGCTGAAATCCTGAGGTGTCTGAAAGTGTTGCATATTAGTATAAAGCATTTTAACAGTCCTACCTTTGCATTCCTGCTCTGAGTGAAGCTGAGTATCTCCAGTCTGCATTTGGAGCCTTGGGCTGTAGCAAAGAAAGGATGGAGGACACAAAGAAGAAGAAGAAGAAGAAGAAGAAGAAGAAGAAGAAGAAGGGGGCTGTTAAGCACTGAAATAGACAGCACAAAGGTGATATCAATAACATCTCAGCAATTAATCATAAGCAAGTGTTGTAGTCATGTCTTCATTTTCTATGGTGACAGCAAAGCATTTCCTGCAGAGAATGGATTGGAGTGATTCTTCTTCTTAGGCACAGATAAACAGACACACATACATCAAAGTACCAGTCGACTCATGCATCTTTTCTTTTCAAACTAAATCACTCTAAAAGACTCAAACATTTGCACATTTGAGTCTCTTGAAGTCAAGATTTATAGTCTGGGTACAATATTAAAGGAAGAGAAAGATAAGGAAGGCACCAATATAGTACACATATATGTTAAAACTGTCTGCAATTTGAACTTATATGTAAATAAAGTTAATTAAAAAAAAGAAAATAATGAAAACAAACAGAAAATGAAACTGCTATCTGCACTGAACCATGGCAGCCCAATGCCTGTCTTCTCTCCAACCTACATAAATAAACCTCTAGGTCTAGAGAATCGACCATGGCCCCTTCCTCTTTCCATTCCCAGCAGCTATTCATAACAGAAATCCGATGCATGCTGTAATAAGCAAAAGCTGCTTCTCCTCTCCAACACGATTTCCATATCTATCACAACCATACTTGTACAGAACTCTCTGCTTTTGCGACTCTACCACAGCATGAACCCTTCTGCGTATGAAGGTGGGTTGTGTAGCAATCAATAAAAAAGCAAATAAATGAATCCTGTGGTCTCATGTTGGAAAGGAGCCAAGCAGAAAGAGGCCATCAAGGCGTTTCACATTAGCATCAATACCCTTTTCTGCATTTCACTAGCTGTAAAAGAATCTACTTTGCAAAACCAACAAACTGCAAAACACAAATCTCATAGCCAGAAGGTCTGAACCTTTATGTAACAATCAGATGTGCCCATTTAAGCCTGTCTACAGCGATCCCTCTGCAACGGCAGCTTGATACAACAACCATCCGCAAGTGTATGCATTCTGTTCTAGAAGCAGTGCTGCCTTTAGGTCAATTTTGTCTCAATGCAATGATTGCGGATTCAGGCTCGGCAGCTGGAGTTCAAGCTCAAATTCAAATTCAAGTTCAAATTCTCTCTTTTGCCTCTTAAACCAGAGAACTGTGAGTTTGTGTATGTGTGGGTGTTTGAGCGTGCATGTGAGGAGAGGAAGATAACGAGCTCTCGGGTTCAGTCTGATCTTGTCTCGCCAGCAGTTCCTTGCTTTTTTTCTCTCATTCTCTCTTTCCTGCTCTCTCTCTCACTCTCTCTCTCTGCTGTGCGGACACACCTCGCCTGGATACAGCACGCTCGTACCCTTGCACCAACCAATCACATCCCTCCCCCCATTGCCATTTCCAAACCCAAACGTCCAATCAGCTGGTGGCAACGTGGAACCACACACCACTGGCACTTAATTACATAGACAGAACAAACATGACTGGCATTTAATGAGAGAGACAGGCATCAGCCCATAATTACTTTCAAAACCTACCCCTTTCCTGTCATAGCCTGTTATGCATACAGATAAGCCAGGCAAGCTTTCACTCAATCACTCAGCATAAAAATGTATGCAACCAGGAGAGCACAGCAAACATTAAATATGCTAGCGTATGAGTACATGTTATTACTGTACATTCAAAGCATTTCACCCAAGCACTGGTGTTCTACAGCTGTGTCACAGATTTTGTACAAGCTTGCAATATTTCCACAATATGATCGTTTGTCAGTGTAAAGCACTTGTTTCATATTAAGCCCCTTCTAACCCTAACCTTAACTGAGTACTAATAACAGGACAGAAGTCCTCTTCTTTAGGCGACTCCAGAGAAATGCAAAGACGTGTGCCATTCATGTTACTGTGAGCTGAAGTACATCCTTGGCACCATGCCATCATGCTCTAGGAGCTTCATGTGTCATGTTCTACGTGTGACTTCCAGGCAAGATCTGCACGCTTGTGTAAGGAAGTGGGACCACAGTGCCATGAACCATGAACCATGGCCACTGCAGTTATTGCTATTGACTGAAAACCCAGAGCACAGAATATTTACATTCACCAATTTCAACTAAATGCAAGCAATATTCTTCACAAAATACAAGGGGTGCATTTCTGATCTTATCCCAATGGACCAATCATGGTACTCACTATTCAGTAAGCCAAATGTATGGTTTCTTTGGGTAATGTCCAATCACATAGGGCTCTTGCTAAAGGCAGACCAGGCTGAAGCAGCTCTACAGATAGAGTTAAGTGTGGGAACAGCGAATCCGGGGTGTTGCTTGAGTTTCACACCTCTAAATATAACACACCCAGCTGTACCGCTACTGAAGACTGCAGTGCAGTGCAAACAGAGAGCCACAGAAAAAAGAGGGAGAGAGAGGTAGACAGAAAGAGAGCCAGCGTAAGCAGGGAAAAAGAATGAGAGTGTTTTTCTATACTGCAGTCTATAAAGAACAGATGATGAAAAGTGTTTTTGTGGCAGCTGTAAACAAGTGCAGCGTGCCCAGAGTTAAAGAATGATGAGATGAAAGAAAATGAAAATCCTTCAGCATCAGCATCCCTCACCACTCATCCATAAACTCCAAATCTACAGTGTACAGAAAGCTGTTTCCATATGCAGCATTACGTAACGACCGTTTTAGAGCCTATCAGGTGAATGTGGGTGTGGCACACACCTGTATGGCTGTGGCATCAGGCATACTCAGCCTTCTCACAAACTGTCCACTCTGGCTTGTGAAGAACCGTTCTGCCCCCGAGCCCCAAGTCCCGCTCAGTGGCCGGCCTGTGTTGTAGAACATGAATGTGTCACTTCCTGAAGTGGCTGTTAGGCAGGTCTTGTAGCAATAAGTTTTGGTTAGAGAGCCATTTCCTCGAACCTCAATGTAGTGAGGCTCTACTTTAAGGTCCCTCCGTAGGGCTACAGCCTGTTGCTGCTGGTTTCCTCCACCACCACCACCTCCTCCTCCTCCTCCTCCACCTCCACCTCCACCTGAGGCACCACCACCTGCACCTCCTCCTCCATTTCCTCCACCTTCTTTGGGTGCCTTCTTCTTCTTGGATCCGCAACAGGGTGAGCAGGAGCATGCATCAGGTTGACTGCAGTAGGCATGGCAGCGCACAATGGCCAGGACGAAAACCGTGACCAAGAAGACAAAGGTAGTGGCAATGAGGGCAACAATGAGGTATAACGTAACATTGGAGAAGATGAGGGTGCCATGTGGCCTGATGATTCGTTTAGGGTCAGGGGCCACTTTCGGTGGGAGCTCCATGACAGCCACGTTAATGGTGGCGGAGGCCGAGCGTGGCGGCAGGCCATGGTCTCTGACATGCACTGTAAGGCTGAAGACGGTGGAGTTGTCCTCGAGAACACGGCGTGTGGTGCGGATCTCACCCGTGTGCTCATGCACCTTGAACAGGTCAAGTTCTGGAGGGTGTTCAAGCGCATAAAGAAGCCAGGCATTCTGCCCTGCATCACCATCCCATGCCAGCACGCGTGTCACAAGCACACCTGCCTCTGCATTCCGGAGGATGGTCTCGGCTGTGTGAGACAAGTTGGAGGCTGGGTGGACAAAGCGTGGTGCATGGTCATTGGAGTCCATTACATAAACATAGACTGTTGCCACCCGGCTTAAAGGTGGCACGCCATTGTCTTGGGCTTTGACCTGGAAGTGAAACTCTCGCAGCTTCTCGAAGTCAAAAGAGCGCAAAGCATACACTTCACCTGTGGCAGGTTTAATGGACACATATGATGACACTGAAATCCCATGGTTGTTGTCATTTAGAACAGTGTAGGTGATGCGGGCATTCTCATTGGCGTCAGGATCTGTGGCCTTGACCACACACAAAGGAGCACTTGGGGCGTTATTCTCAGTGACATAGACAGTGTACGATGTCTGCTCGAAACGAGGCGGATTGTCATTTACGTCCGCCACTTCTACATGTACAATCAAGGAAGAGGAAAGAGCTGGAGTTCCTCCATCAACTGCAGTGATTGTGACATTATAGGATGACACCGTTTCTCTGTCCAGGAAGGCAGAGGTGACAATGGTGTAGTGATTCCTGAAAGATTTGATCTTGAAAGGCAGGTCAGGAGGAATGATGTCTAAGGTTACAAGTTTGTTTTGGCCAGAGTCACGGTCATTAATACTGATCAGGGCCACCACGGTGTCTGCTCGAGCATCCTCTCTCACTGGACTGGAGAGAGTGGAGAGCACAATTTCAGGAGGGTTGTCGTTTACATCCAGCACCTCTACCACCACTTTACAGTGGACTGCTACCGCCCCATGCCCCCGGTCCATAGCCTGGATATACATTTCATAGCTGTTGGTCTCCTCATAGTCCACGTTACTCTTGACTCGAATCTCTCCGCTGTCTGTATCCATGCTGAACATCTGCCGAACCCTTTCCGGCGTGTACGAACTGAAGGAGTAATAAACCTCTCCATTTGTGCCGTCGTCCCGATCGGTGGCATTCAGTTTAATCACCAGGGCCCCAAGAGGCGAATTCTCCCGCAGCTTTACTTTATACACGGAGCTGTCGAACTTGGGCACGTTGTCGTTGGTGTCCAAAACACGCACGTTGATTTTGGCTGTGCCTGAGCGCGGAGGAGAACCACCGTCCGTAGCTGTGAGCACGAGCTGATGAGATGGCACCAGCTCTCGATCGAAGGGCTTTTTCAGAATGAGCTCTATGTGCTTTCCGTTAGCGGGCGGCTTGTTGGAGTCCAGTGCAAGGTGCTCGTTCGGGGAGAGGCGATAATGGCGCACGGAATTTGAGGCGTCGTCAGAGTCCTGCGCGCCTTCGATAGGGAACCGCGCGCCTGGCTGAGCCGCCTCGGAGATCTCCAGCTGGTACTCGTCTCTGGGGAACAGAGGTGCGTTGTCGTTCGCGTCCAGAATCTCCACCTCCACGTTGTGCACCTCGAGGGGATTCTCCACGACCACCTCGAGGCTAAGAAGGCAGGCGCCGTTGAACTCACAGAGTGTCTCGCGGTCGATCCGGTCACTGACCAAGAGCTTACCGGTTTTGTGGTTGATGCTGAAGTACCGCCTTGCGCTGTCCGAGCTTATTCTGATGCGGCGAGCCGAGAGCTTCCGCAGGTCCAGTCCCAGGTCTCGGACGATGTCTCCAACCACAGCCCCGGTCTCCAGCTCCTCTGGAATTGTGTAGCGAATTTGTGCTTCCGTAAGGCCACTGAGTACAAAAACCACGACGAAATAAAAACAAAGAGGTGCGTTATCCTTTGTGCTTCTGCATCGCCCCACAACAGCCATCGCAAGCTGGCACAATCTGCAGACGGACTAAAAATTGTTTTCCGCCTTTCTAGCTTGCTGTGTGACAAAAAAAAAAAAAAAAAAAAAAAAAAAAAAAAAAAAAAAAAAAGGTGGGGAGCTGTCCGGTTCACCTCGGCTATGTGCAGGACGACCAGAGTCTCCTCTCCGCTGCCTCGTTAAACGGACATTTTCCTGCTCCCTCCATATTCTCTCCTTTGTCCTCACCCTTCTTTTTCCCCCCTTTTTTTTCTCCGCTAGGCTGGTTCTTGTTTCCCCTCACACGGGTTCAGCCTATCGTTCCCTCTCCTCTCTCCTCTCTGTCTTTCTCTCTGCTCCCCCTTCCTCTCTCCTCCTTTGCGCTCTCTCGCTGCGCTGTTCGGGCGGGGGAGGGGAGCTGCGCCCTCTCCATCAAACGCTGCGCGCTGCATTTCAGCACCTCCGAACAAAAAACAGCGACAAATCTCTTCAAAACGAAACTGCAAACCGCTGATTAGAATAGACGAAGTGAAAACAAAAAACAATTATTTGGTATCGTACTTTGTCCCAGCGTTTGGATTTGTGTGCGCGCTTATAAACACCGACTGAAAATAACGATGCATTCAATCACACTGAGAGTGCCACCGCCCTTTTTCATTGTGTCCTCTGTGCGCGTGGCTGAGGTACTTGAGCATCTCGCGCCACTCTAACCAACACGCTGCCTTTATTCCCATTGTAATAAACCTTGGCTTAAATATTTCTTGTTAAACATGTTCATGTCCGAATGATGCATTAGAGGGTCAGGACATTGAAGTATTACACGTTTTACCATGCAGTCACCACATCTCGCCTTGCGCCCAGTTCGAAAGTGACCAAAAATTAAGACATTCATTCACTCTCTCTCTTTCTCTCTCTTTCTCTCTCTCTCGTCAACCCAGAGCAGAGGTCATATCCATATTCATCAGCTTATGTGCAGCTCGGGCATGGGGAGCGCGCTCTGATGCAAACCAGGTCACCGACAAGATGCTCGCGACCTGCCCCCTTGCCATAACTGTCAAAACAAACTAGTTCGAGTACCGCTACCATCTTGGAATCGCTCAAATACATTTCGGTGAGCTGGCGACAAGAGCGGGGCAGTCTATAGAGGTAAAGATGGAAGAAGAAGGCACAGACATACAAAGAGCAACAGTGGAAAATTCACTGATTTATTTTTGCAATGCAAATAATTTGTATTCTTATTTTGCAGTGGGACAAGTTAGAATATAGGCACTACAGGACGTATTAATCAGTAACCGTCACTTTCGCGCGCGCAAAAAAAAAAAAAAAAAGAAGAAAAAATAACGCGTCACTTTTTGTTAACTCCAGTTATACCATTTGCATTTTGTTAAAACTAGTTTTGTGCATCTGCTTGATCTGATGTCACATCCTTTCAAAGAAAGGCAAGACACACTGTAAACTGAGGTTAGCACACATTTGTCATTTTCCTGATCTTAAAGTAAATAAAATAAAATAATAATAATTGACGTCCTGTTAAATCTTCACAATAATACATTTGTACGTAGTGCAGGAGAGACTAAAGTGTCTTGTTGTTAATGTGTTGCACAAGTTTTTTACAACATAGCACACTTTATCAAACAAGTCAGTTTGGGGTAACTTGTCTCAGTGATTTTGGGGCACATTGTCATAAATGAAAAAGAAAAGAAAACGTTTTTTTTTGTTATAATTTCAAAAGTCTAATTTTGTTTTCATGTTTAAAATGTTTTATTTTTTCCAGTCATTATAATTTTTCCAGTTGTTGTAGATGTTTTTAACAAGCCCTACCACACTCCAGCGATCAAACATTGATCATCAATGATGTCCTATTATACTTACTTTTAGCGTTCATATTTTCATTTTGGAGTGTACTAGAATAGATATACATGCTTTAATTTTCTCAAAACACACTATTTGTCTGTCACTGTACATTTTTATTTGCCCCTTGTCTGAAATTGCACCGCCCCTGCACCGCTGTGGCTATTCCCACAATGGTGTCAATTCTTCTGTATCAGTTTGAATCAGAGTCCAATCCTGAAAGTCAGGTAGAACAAGCTGGTAGACCTGATCCTCCTTCACAAGCTACATTGGAGAAGGACATTTCTGAGTTGTCTGTTTTTAATGCCTTAGCTCTCTCTGTGTAGTGTGAGGCGGTGTCAAGCTTGCCTGTAGGCGGGCAATGAGGATTGTATTATGAGATGACATCACCTTGTAACAGACAAAGGGGCTGGAATTCCAATAAGGCATTTCAGGCAGCTGAGGAAAGTGGTTTCTGTGGGAGATATTTTCTCCCTCTGGTGTGTATGTTAGACTTTCTAACTTTACAAAGTGTTCACATGCACAAGAAGCTACATAATGCACCAAAGGAAAAGAAAAAACAGTATAATAGGTTCTGTTTAAAAGAGTTCAGTGTCTAATCAAACTGTTTTTTTTTCTGAAATTTTGTGTGACGTTAACATGAAGTTTAAAAGGGTGAAGTCTTTGCCCACCGACAGGACAATTTGACACAAGTGCATGCTCACTGTTTAATAGCTGGTAAGTGTGTATTGAAAAAGGTATGAAAACTAAAAGAATCCGTGTGAACATTCTTTCATTTAGTATGTAATTTGTAACAATGAAAAGTTGCCCTGCTCTCCACACACAGAATAGTTTTATTCAAATATGTATGCTGACGTGCATTAGTAAAATGTGCACATGAATAAAATATACAACATCAATACAATTACTGTTTAAAGACAGTGGAGTGAAAGATGATCTGTGTTGATGCAATATGTTTTATTCAGGTATGCATTTTATTAATGTATGCATACATGCATATTTGAATCAAGTGAAGCCAACACACTTTTTATACCACTATTACATTATTCATTATTGATTGTTTAGTTCAGGAATTAAATCTCGGGTCCAGTTTAAGGACAACGACCCTGGCAGTGCTTTGAACTGTAAAGTAAAGAGACTTGACGGTCAGCTAGTAAAAGCTGTGCTCTAGACCTTAATGAATCTGTGAATGTATATCAAAGAAGCATAAATCACAAAGCTGTGTCCATTAATGTCTCCTCTCTCTCTTTCTCTCTCTTTATCTGTCTCGCGCTTGCACTTTCTGACACACATACACAAGAAGGACAGAGAAAAAGATGAGTATATCTGTACATCCTACACATCTCCACAGGCAGAAGAACAACTGTCTCCAGGCAGATGTGACAGAGCTGTAGTTAACCAGCTTTCAGGTGGCGATAATTGAGTACTCCAATAATAGCTCAGCTTGTTTGGTTCAGCTTGCTTCTGTAATGAGAGAGATCTGAGCTTGTGCAGCTCCAATTAAAATTTAATTTAAATCGGTTCCTAATCAGTTATGGTGCACCTTCAACCCGCTGTGATCAGCGTCAGCAAGAGCTGGGGAGGGTCCACTGACCCATGTGCCAAAAGACACAGATAAAACAGAGGGAAAGAAACCAACCATCTCTCAGTGATGCCCCACATGAATTAGACTGATACTCTTTTCTTGTAACATTCTGTTATGAGCTACAAATGATAAAACAGACATTTAATTAGCTTGCAGTATACAGTATATGTCTCATAATTTGCAGGCACTGGTTGAACTAAGACCTCTTCTGAAACGCTATTGATAGAATGTTTGTTCCCCCTTAGAAAGGCTTAGATCTTAGATGTTAGATGATCAGTTCTGGATCACAACATCACTTCAACTCATCCCAAAAGAATGAGATGGAGCTCCATCACTATAGTTGCAGCACAACAGCTCCACAGCCCAATGGTGGGGGGCTTTAAACCCCACTAGCTGATTGGCATGAGGGCAGCCTATTCTATTAGCAGTTCCTTTCGTAGAAGATTATTTATTTGTGTGCATGTTGTTGAAAACATTCTGAAAACATAGCTGAAATTACTAACTATGGTTCTGGATGCATTTGAATACATAGCATATATAACATGGCCAGTATGTCCTCTTCTAAGAAGATCATAGGCTACTTTCAGTTGCACATGGATAGTAAACATAGCTTGGTCTGCCAATATTGCACCTGGTGCATTGATGATTCATTGGGCTACCGGGTCACTTTGTGTTTCACATCCTTCTCTCACTTTCTCTCTATCAATCTCTCTCTTTCTCCCACATCAGAGGATCAGCATGCCTACAGCAATGCTCCACTGATTCACACAGACACTGTTCATCCTTCCTGCTCAGTGAGGGGGCGAAACAGAGATCCACACTTCATCCCACAGTTTCACTGTGCTGCTGCTGGCCTCTTGAGGCGTGAGCTACTAACTCAGACAGTACAGCCAAACATCAATCACACTGTACATGTCAAAACAATTCAGTAAAAATTCCCACTGTCAGTGGATCAGACATCCTTTGATGACACAGGGAAAGATTTACAAGCTTCTTGGGGGGTTATTTATTTATTTAATCAGTTTTGTGCGGTTAAAAGAGGCGAATTCTGCCCTCACTGCCCCTGACATTTAGCAGCTTCCCCCTGTGGGATGCCTGCTCATGTTTACGCCACTTTGAGAGAGAAAAAGAAAAAAGACACACCTGTAATCTCGTCAATTACACGCACGAGCGGATTTCAACACCTGGCCTTTCCAACACTGTGTCTAAACACACACACACACGTTTGGTCTGCTGAAGACTGACATATCTTTTTTCCTTACCTGTTCAATTCACATCTGCTCTCTACAGCTAATTGCCTTTACCCGTGGGTTTTCAGATTAAGTTATCCCGATTACTCTGCACTTAGACGGGCGGCTGTCGGTACACAGGTACACAGCACAGGCTGGATTCTGATGCCTCAGTTGACAGCACGCATGCTTAAGTATAGCTCTCTCATGAAATAAACAAACTTTCTCCGACAAAAGATGAGTCCTGTGAGCATATGTCACGCTAAACATTTTCACTCTCCTATTTTGTCTCTGCTGAGCATACTCTCATTAGTAAGTCTTTGCTTTTCATTCCTCCAGCTCCCTCTCTTCCAAACTCTCCTCCTCTCACCACATTTACATGCTGTTCCTCCCCTGCATCATCTCTCTCGTTAGTCTGTGCCAGCTGAGCAGATCAGAAAAAAGGTGTGAACAACACTGAACAGCAGGAGCTGGGTGAGGCAGGGACTACTGCAGCTACTGTTACACATCGAACAGTTACATAAACTGATAGCCAAGAAGACAGACAGACAGAAAGACAGATACAGATACAGTTGGCAAATGTTTATGTTCCTTGTAACATTACATGTAATGATGATAAAAAGTAAAAATCAATTAAGACATTCTTTACACAGAACCAACCTCTTTTCACACCTTAATATATATTTACTGCTCATATGCTAGAGTTAACATACTGGGGGAAACATAAAATGTGACCTGTGCAGTAGTTATAATACATTTAACACATACATTTGTTGTTTTCAAAAATGCTAATCTTAGTAAACACATAGAAACTGCACTAAAATTTGTAGAAAAAAAGTTCCATGTAATTGACCAGAAGACATAGATAGATAGATAGATAGATAGATAGATAGATAGATAGATAGATAGATAGATCACTGATCCCCTCAGAGTCTTGCTGTTGGCTAAAGTACCATATAGCTCAGGCTTTCAGCGTAGAGATTTTGATATGAATAAAAGTCTCTATTCATTCATTATACATACCTTTGAAATATTAACATCTCATTACTGCACTCTAATCGGCTACTTTAAAAAGACATTTATTACAGTACATAAATGGCTGTTATGCCATGTAGAGTTTCACAGGACAGAGTGGGTTATAAGAGGTTACACAGCAGCAGATAACAGTATAATTCTTTTGGCTTGTTTGTTTGTGTTTGTGTGTGGTAGTATCTGTCTATCCTCTGGGTCCTGTGTTACTGAATAGGAGTTCACTGTTGTTCTTAAGAGACAGTTTGAGTCAGTGGAGTTTATGTGTGTCTGTATGCGTGTACTGTGCATGTGTGAGTCAGTTGTAGTGTCTGTCTATCTGCCTTCTAACTGACTGCGAGTTCCTATCTCTATCACTCTGCTTTTGGTCATGAGAGATGACCTCACTTCATTTACCATTCATATCCAGTCAATGTGAAAGATGACATCACCATGAAACCACAACAAAGGCCAGTCCAAGGAATATTATCTATACAGTACAAAGAACACTACTCTAAATACATATAAATATATAAAGGATCAAATGACAAAAAATAAAGCTAAACCTTAAACAATATAACTATTTAATAATAATAATAATAATTGTTATTATTATTATTATTATTATTATTTAATTTTTTCCCCCTTGGGTTATGCTAGTATATTCAAACCTGTTTTCCAATTATTCATAGACAAATTTGACAGAAGCTTTGCTGATTGCTTCGTCGCTTTGTCAGAGAGACTGGATGCAGCCAAACATAACACAGTTAAAGTCAGCCCTCTGTGGGTGCAGAGTGGTACTACATATGAGAGAGAGAGAG
>CM067474.1:57191994-57202189 GCA_034552555.1 Semaprochilodus insignis | reverse complement strand
GCCCATGTTGGAGAGGTTAGAGTCTGACTGATTAATTGAGTCTGTGGACAGGTGTCTTTTATACAGGTGACAATTTAAGACAGCTGTCTTTAATGTAGGTTACGAGTTGATTAGGAGCGTCTAACTGGTCTGTAGGAGCCAGAACTCTTAATGTTTGGTAGGGGATCAAATACTTATTTCTCTATGCAAAATGCAATTAAATTTATATATTTTATACAATGTCATTTTCTGGATTTTCTTTTTGATATTTTATCTCTCACTGTTAAAATAAACCTACACTTGAAATGATAGACTGTTCATATCTTTTTCAGTGGGCAAACTTCACAAAATCAGCAAGGGATCAAATATTTATTTCCTCCACTGTAGAAAGGGGTGGGAAGGGTAAGAGCACACGATGGTGGGGCACCACCCAATTACTAAATATATATATATTGCCAAATATGATATAATATCAATATTTTTTGATACAGATGAATGGCCATTTTATGACATCACTTCATATTTGATCAACATATAAATGTATAGTGGTTGTATTTAAATGTGTAGGTATATTCAAATAGTAGACATGGCAGATGCTTATAATTCAAATGCCTCTTAATCAGTCACTTTTCTCATCTCTCAAATAGGTTCTTTAACAATGCTGACATTTCTTCTCTTCCTCCTTTTTCTTCCCTAGAGCTGTACTCTTCTACCATTTCTACAAGTCTTCCTCTCCATTTTCTGAGAATATGTCCCTTTCTTTTTCCTTGATTTGATTTTTCTAATTTCATTAATGACTTACAAAGGTGGCTGTTTCGGTTGGTATCCCGTTCCTGTGCATTCCATAACAGTGAAAACGGTTGTACTCTTTTAACGGAAATGTAAAAAACATTAAAATATACATTAGAACCTTAAATCAGTATAACAGCTATGATCTAAACACCCACATCCAAGCACAGCGATCTAGGTAATGATTCATGGCAGTCTAAACTTATCTTGACTAATGTTACCCATGAGCCAATACACAAGATAATTTGATGACACTGCACAGAAAGAAACGCTGAACTTAAACACTTGCGATTAATTCACACCAGCGTACATGCTTTATTTTATCGAATTACTGTCACTGTCTAAATAAAAACAGGTATCTACATTTTGGTCAATTTTAACTTTGCAACATGATTTCAGCTCAGTAGTTGTCATGTACATTGTATGACAATTTCATGATGGATAGACCAACAGAACTAATCCTTGGGGCTGCTTGGAATTAACCCTTAATTAACCCTACAATGAAAGTTAAGAATGTTGTTGCCCTCTCCTGTGAAGTTTCACTTTGGGGATACCCGTTTTTCTTTGGATAGTAATGATATATTAGATATTATGAGGTCAGTGATGGGGGTGGAATGGCATTTCAAGGGTGCCACTGCGCTCATGTAGCCGTGCCCTATAGTTTTGCCACCGCTAACGGCAGTGATAACCCAATATAGTGTATATGTCGTTTTCCTGATAGTTTCAGTGAGGTCTCCACGTTCTTACTCACCTGTGAGGTTCTGTCACAGGAGAAAGCCCAGACCTTTGTTTAATGGAGTTGTGGCTATTCCCAGCACGTATCTATCTTGAAATTATGCAGAGATGGAGAGAGTGGGAACTCTCCGCAGCACCTACAATCATGATAAATGTCTGACCACAGTATCACGAACCAGTGATTTCAAGTTCATCACTTCTTACAATGATGGAACTCTGCCTGCTGAGCTCACTCTGAAAAGGGCACCCTCTCCTCTTAGTGAACTTGAGCAAATTGGTGACATTACTGCTGACTCTAATCAGGTGAGAGTTCTCTGTTATTCCATCTTGTAGATTCTTCAGATCCTTGTGCAGAAAGTTTATCTACATACTGTATATGCAAACTCCATTACAGTGGCATACAAAATATCATGAGGAACCATCAGCAAACTGTCATACTTTCACTTTTAACATGATATATATTCTCTGTTTGCTACGTCATGTTGAGCCAATTTATTTCTTTTTTAAACTTTTGTGTCAGTGTGGAGGCATTATCCTGAACACATAAAGTCACCATAAAATCTAGACTTTCTGGTTTACATATGTGTATATATATATATATATATAAGAAACTTCAGATTTCATATGCATTTAAACTATGCTTTTGTAGGGGGATATGGGGATATAATTAATTAATTATTAGGATATTAGAGGGCATAGTTTAGCTTAATTTAATCACAAACAATAATTGCCATCTGATCCAATCTCATCTGCACGCTTGTCACAATATTGAGTCATATATCCGGATTAATTATAACGAAGCAATTTATTTATAGCACATTTAATAACAAGGTAAATAAACATTAAATGATAACTTTGGTTAATATATGCATACTACATGTGTTTACTGAAACTCAGAGGAAGCTATTTTGTGGAGAATGAGCAGCACTGGAGCATAAATCTTACTCTAAGATCATTATATCAAAAAGGAGAAACTCAATAAGCACAGCACCGAGGACTGGACCACAGAAGTGCATTTTGGTTGTGTCACCTTACTGGAAGCCCGGGAAGTGAAGTTCAGGAAGCGAGCGGTTGAGTGCAGTCTGGCCTGGTCAGGAGAGGTGGTCCGTTGACCCATGCGGTTGGGCTGGCAGTGATGGTACTTCATGCTCTGCTGGCTGGGCCACTGGTTGGTCTGCAGTCTTCCCTGTGAAGTGGGCAGGTATACAGCTTTCATTCACTTTGGGTTGGTCCAGTCTCTGGTCATGTGTCCTGGCGTCTGGCAGTTCATGTTGGCTTATCTGGTCCGCAACTCTGTAGTCAGGTAAACAGACCTCACGCTGGCTACATCTTGATTTCTTTGGAGGGCTCTTTTGAAGGGACTCTTCTTCTGGCTGAGTCAGCTTCTAGAGGACCCATCTTCCGCTGGTCATCTTCTTAGCTGCGGTTGGAGTGC
Source organism: Semaprochilodus insignis (assembly GCA_034552555.1). Lineage (NCBI taxonomy): Eukaryota > Metazoa > Chordata > Actinopteri > Characiformes > Prochilodontidae > Semaprochilodus > Semaprochilodus insignis. Next base: position 57,199,251 of record CM067474.1, on the reverse strand, counting down.
AGGAGCATGGTCTTCAGCTTTCCTATGATTGGAGTGAGCCCATGAGGGACTCGAGCAAGCCTCAAGAAGAACTCCAAAAGCCTACTACTGCATCGAACCCAAAAATGGAGAAGAGAGATTCTCTGTGTATGACTTGAATTTAAGTACAGGCCCATAGAAGCGGAACTAGGAGGAGCCAGTCCCGGTCATGAATATGCACTTAGTCTCCTAGTCTGCCCATTCAACACAAAAAGAGGCTTAAGTAAATTGAAATCCATGAGCTAAAACATAATTCAGATAGCCGTGTTTTAAATCATGACACAGTTCCAATAACTGCAACTACACATGTGAGATTCTAAACTACTTATAAAATGGTAAAAGCATAAAGAAAGTTAATACTAATGTTAAAGATTAAAGAACTAGATTGCAGTTTAAGAATCCTAACATATAGAGAGAGGGACAACATATTCAAATGACAGTTCTAAAATGGATTCTGACTGGGTCTGAATTATAAGCTGACATTTTAACAAAACATTAACAACATTTAACAGAATAATTCTAACATTGTTTAATTATGGAGGGAAAATGCCATGTGGTATTTCTTAATAGTCTGTCTCTGGTGGCTTTGGAAATTCCTATGTTGACACCCTGCTGAGTTTGCAAATAATTTGCAAATCACAGGGGCATCTGTGGCAAGACTCCTTAGGCAGGAAGGCCTGTGTTGACGCTCTGCTGAGTTTGCAAGTTTATAGAAGGGTTTATGACTTTATGACCCTCCAAAGGGGTCCCATTCTTGAGGACCATTGGTTTCCCAAGTCATAAATTGGGGTGTCTTATCTCCTATGTCTTACTGAGCAGGGCCACCTGTGGAGGCCGCTATCTGTGGTGTCTGTTCTCTAACTGGCATCAGTTGGAAAGAGAGAAGAAAGACGGTGGTCATGTCTTTAGAAATGACCTGTCTTCCATATCAATAGCCTGTCTTATAATTATGAATAAAAGAACAGCCAAACCCTACACTTTTATAATGTGGCTTTCATGCAAATATATGACTTCTGAAGTATGCACTGTAAGTCTTTTTGCTTTGCAACTATAAGTTGTTATTCCATTACAGATAAGTAAGACAATAAGTCATGTGTAAGTCTGGGAAAGCTGTTTCTTTAAGGCTAACAGTATAATTTTAGGAATATTGCTTAGAATGCATCATGTCAACAATTCATATTGCATGACAGTAAAAATATTGTAATTATTTCTGCAAATATTGATAGCCATGTTTATAATATATATTGAGGGAGGGCGCTAGTGAGCAGGCAATGGAGTAGGTGGTGTGGTCGGCGTGCTCTGCATAAATGTTTTAAAAATACTTGTTTTTTGGAGATGTTCCCATTTTAAAACCATGCGAAAATTTCTTTGAAGTTTGCTACTACTTATTTCTCATCTATATTTCTCCCTTTTGGCTCATAAATGGCCAAAAACCTTCGGCAGTTCATGTACACAGGAAGGAGCATTGCTAACAGGCCTAGCGACACGCCTTCATCTTCTAAGCAAACAGACATGGAAAGCGTGAAAGCTGAGATTCTCTCTGCTCTGCATACGGACATTTCATCACTTCTCAGGTCAGAACTCAAGTCCACGCTCACAGCGGAGTTTGAAGGAATGAAAACAGAACTGCAGGCAGTCAAAACCGAAGTAGTCAGTAACATCACACTGCTCCACTCCGACCTAGACACAGTGAAAAAGACTGTGGGAGAAGTGGAGCTGGGACTATCGGCTTAACATGTAACAAGCCTACAGGAAAAATGTATGGACTTAGAGGGAAGAATGCGGAGGTCAAACATCCGTATCTTTAATGTAACTGAGGTTCGTGCTTGCCAACGTCAGTCTCCAAACTTCTGAAGGAAGTTCTCCACATGGAGAGGGAAGTACTGGTCGAGGCCTTCAGCCAAGACAGACCGATGATAAGCCGCAGGTCGTTGTGGCAAAGTTACACTGCTATCAGGACTGTGTGGAGGTTCTTCGTCGAGCCAGAGAAGCTAGCCCACTACAGTTTAAGGGTACCCGTATCTCCATATTTCCTGACTATCCAGTGTGGCGCGAGCCAGAGCCGCCTTCCGCGACGTAAAACAACTGCTCCAGGGTCAAGAGGGCATTCACTATGGCATCCGTCACCCCGTCATACTCCGCAACACACAACGGATTGGAGAAGGCATTTCGGGACCCAGCGGAGTCTCTGGCGTATGTGAAGTCCAACTTCGTCTGACCGATCCATGGTATGGGCTTAACACAGTCTTAGTGAGAGAAACGCTTTACAAAAGTTCACAGAGTTCCTTACTTTATTCTTACTGATATTCACTTATTTATTGTTTATTTGGTTTGTATTAATATGTTCCAAGTAAAGCTTGATAAGTATCTAAGATGATTCTTGCAAACAAACTATAATTTTTTATTTGTAAATTGTACTTTTTTAATTAAACTGTAAACATTAGACTAAGTGTCAAGTGCAAGCTTCTTGTTAATTTCACTTCATGGGGACATTTGACAGTGCATAGAACTATTAATAATGACTGGATTGCTGAATTAATGTTCTCAGCAGAGCAGCCGGTGAAGCCAGAGCTCACAATCACAAGCACTTGTATGTGTGGATTATTATTTTTATTATTTTTTAGATGCTGATTTCAGGGGCCGCTACATAACAGTAGTAGGCCGACTGTATAATACTCCAGTCATTTTGGCAAATGTGTTTGCTCCGAACTGGGATGACAGCTCTTTTTTTTTTTACAAACTTTTTTCTAATTTGCCAGATATAGATTCACATTATCTTATTTTGGGGGGTGGGGGCATAAACTCACCTTCTCTGGATCGTAGTTCATCTAAATTGATCAGCCCAAGCAATTAAGCTATTCCTCGATTCATATGGAATGGTGGATGTATGGGGTTTTCTAAATCCCACCTCCAAAAGTTATTCATTCTTCTCTCCTGTGCATAAGACATACTCTCGTATCGATTATTTTTTCTAGACCAGAAGCTTCTTCCCTTAGTGCGTACCTGTGATTATCAGGCAATAGTCATTTCTGATCACGCCCCTTTGTTGATGACCATTTGCTTCCCCACTAAACATGATAACTATTGTCCTTGGCGACTAATCACATTATTGCTATCTGATGAAAAGTTTGTCAACTTCATATCTACTGAAATTGCTGTATTTTTAGAAATTAATAGGACTCCAGGCATGTCTGCTTCAACTATATGGGAGTCAATGAAAGCGTATCTAAGGGGTCAAATTATATCATATAGCGCCCAAAGGAGGAAACTACAAACAGAACGGCTTGAGAGATTAACGCGTGATATTCAGAGGGTTGACAAGGCGTTAGCCCTGACTCCCTCTTCTCATTTATATAAACGAAGGTTGATGTTACAAACAGAATATAATCTTTTGTCCACAAAAGACATTGAAAATTTAATGAACAAAACCCGACGTAGCACATATGAGTATGGGGAAAAGACGGGAAAGATCCTGGCATACCAGTTACGAGAGAAGACCTCAAAGCGCTATATATCCCAAATAAAAGATGACTCGCATCAAACACTGGCATCAAACACTTAGACCCCTCTGAAATTAATCATTGTTTTTATAAATTTTTCTCAGAACTATACAAATCGCAATTGTATAGGAACGATTCCTTACTTAATTCATTTTTAAAAATCTACAAATCTCTCAAATGAAAACAGAATTGGCAGAAGAATTAGATAGTCCATTTACTAAAGAAGAGTTTGTTAAGGCTGTAAAGGCTTTGCAAGGGAGTAAGGCCCCTGGCCCTGATGGTTTTCCAAGCAAATTTTTTACGAAATTTGCGGATAAGCTTGCCCCTGTTCTGATACCTGTGTATGAAGAATCATTAGCTTCTGGCACTCTGCCCGCCACTATGCCTCAAGCCGTTATAACGCTTATTTTCAAGAAAGGAAACCCCTTCTAGAGTGTAGCTCATATCGCCCCATTTCATTATTAAATGTGGATGATAAATTACTTGCCAACATGCTAACTCTTCGATTAGAACGTGTGCTCCCCTCCTTAATATCGGATGATCAGACAGGCTTCATTAAAAATCGTCATTCATTTCATAATGACTTCTTAATATTCCTTACACTCCCTTTTTTATACCTTAAAACAATATGGAATTGGCCCAAAATGTATTTATTGGATTCGAGTTATTTATTTCACCTTTTTTTTCCATTACAGCAAGGAACTAGACAAGGGTGCTGTTTGTCACCACTATTATCCGCGCTAGCAATCGAACCCTTAGCCACCGCCGTGAGAAATGAAGCAAACATTAAAAGACTAGTGAGGGGGAGTCTGGAGCATAAAGTGTCTTTGTGTGTGGATGACATGCCTTTATATATCTCTGATCCCCTTAATAGTTTGCCTAAATTGCTGGATTTGTTGGATGCATTTAGCTCTATATCAGGATATGAGATCAACTTAGATAAAAGTGAATTACTACCTTTAAATCAGAATACCCAAATAACTACAAAGAATTTCCCTTTAGAATTAACTACGAGAAATTTAAATATCTAGGAATTTGGATTACACATAAATTCCAAAACCTGTATAAAGCCAACTTCCTACCTCTCTTAGAAGAAAAAAGATTTTGAACACTGGAAATTGCTCTCTTTGACATTAGGAGGACGGGTCAACAGCATTAAAATGGTTGTGCTGCCGAAATTATACTCCACAATTTTTTGTCTAAAACATTTTTTATGCAATTAGACAAGCAGATTTCTAGTTTTCTCTGGAATACAAAAAATCCTCGAATTCGCAGGTGTATACTACAGCGACATCAAACTCAAGGTGGCTTATCACTACCAAATTTGCGATACTATTATTGGGCCTCACACATCTGGGCTATGGTATATTGGATTGATGAGTCAAGAACTCACATATTTCCCAAATGTGTATAGAGTAGTCATCTTGTTGTCCCTTTTCGTTTCATGCTTTGCTCTGCTCAAAAATACCCTTTTCAGAACCTACCCTATATCTAATCATTCTACAAATCTAATTAAACAGTCACTAAAGATCTGGTTACAATTCAGAAGAGCCTTCTCACTTAATGAGCTGTCAATATATAGCCCGATAATGAAAAATAACTTGTTTAAGCCATCCATTATTGACTTTTGAAGGTTGGAAAAACAAGGGAATTGACATCCTAAAAGACTTGTATATTGATAATACTTTCGCTTCTTTTGAGCAACTCAAAACAGAGTTCAGTATTTCTCACTTACATTTTTTCAGATACTTGCAGCTTCGAAGCTTTGTGTCCGCAAACTGTTCCCAATATCCTTACTTACCACCCTCCTCTTTGTTAGACACAATTCTTTAAATCAACCCACAGTCAAAAAAAGTCATTAGAACCGTTTATTCTGTACTTAACTCATCCGACTTAAATCCCTTAACTCAATTGAAGCAACAATGGGAGAAAGAGCTTGCCGTTACTATATCTACCAAATTGTGGCAAAATATCCTGGAAAGAATGCATTCCTCCTCTGTATCCCTAAGACATCATAATTCAGTCTAAAATTGTACATCGCATACACTGGTCTAAGGTGAGAATGGCAAACTTTCTTCCAAATATTAACCCAATGTGTGATAGGTGTCAGTTAGAGCCTGCCACACACACTCATATGTTTTGGTCCTGTGTAAAACTAATAGTCTTTTGGCAATCAATTTGACTTCCTTTCAGGGGTGTTCGGGCAAGCAATCCAGCCTTCTCCTACCACAGCATTATTTGGTGTAGCCCCTTCGGGGCACCATATGAAGAAACCTGTATTAAATGTGTTGGCTTTTGCCACGTTAGTTGCCAGACGGCTTATACTGTTCAAATGGAAGGAAAAATGCCCTCCTACGCTTACAAACTGGGTAAAGAACTTAATGCAGTTTATGCCACTGGAAAAAACGGTACACTTTGGCTGGTAGTAGCGATAAATTCCATACTATTTGGCAGCCTGTTTTGACTTACATAGATAATTTGAACTCTGTGGACTTAAATGTGACCTAATACCCATTAAGCAATTTGTTATACTCAGTTTACGCGTATCTGTATGTATGGGGGTTTTTTTTCCTTTTTTTTTCCTTTCCTTTTTCTTCTCACATCTGTACTCTTAGTTAACTGATTTTGTTTGGCGCATGAAGGCGAGGGTGGTGGGGCGGGGGGCTCCTTTGTTTGCTGTATCACAGAAATACCAATAAAAAGACCTTTGTTCAAAAAAATAATACATATTGAGAGCATTGTTATGTGTTATGTTCACAGATTCTTATAAACATGGTGTTCATAGATTCCACTGAGCGTCATGAGTAAAACAACTATCTACATGGCAGTCATCAATATCGATCTGACAGTTTTGGTTATTAATTAAAAAGAAACTTTTCAACCCCCTTTTTTTCTTCCCAATTTTGTCTAGATTATATGTTTGAAATATACGCTTGGTTTTGGCTGAACTTTAAGGACATGCAAATTTTGGGAAAAAGATCCACAATCAATAATCATTTATTTTATTACTTCTATGTTCGGGACTGCAAATGCCTTAAAATCCATGTTCACCCCTTTAAATGTAGTAATTTGACCACCATTTGTGGTGGCATTTTGGATGACCTTTGTTTATACAGTTTGAATAGAAATCTAATGTCTACATGAAGAAAGGCCATTAAACCTCCTTTTGTATAATTTGTAACATACCCCCTACACTGTTTAATGATCAGGACACCCACAGGACCACCATCTGAGCAGGTATTATGCACGTATTATGGTGGATCATTCTCAGTATTGCAGTGACACTTGCACAGTATGATAGTGATATTATGTGTTGCACTGGTACAGGTGGGTCAGGCCCCAGTGTTACTGGGATATTTAAACATGAGGTACACTCATTGTCCCCTGCACACTATTGGTTCACTTTGTAGAAATGATGACGCCATCTAAATAGTACTGATAAATAATAATATTAGTAATGGTAATAATCAGTAATGGTCTGGTAGGGGTCCTGACCAGTGATAGATAGGGTGAAGCTGTAAAGCAGTTCATGCAGAGAAAAGTTACAACAGTTTGTAATTGTAAAACTACATTGTGCACTTTTATAAGTGGAGCTGATAAAATAGATAATGAGTGTAGTTTCAAGTTAGTGGGACTTGTGGGCCTGAACCTACAGTCATCATATATGTATATATATATATATATATATATATATATATATATATATATATATATATATATATATATATATATATATATA
>CM067474.1:57177217-57191785 GCA_034552555.1 Semaprochilodus insignis | reverse complement strand
TATATATATATATATATATATATATATATATTAGATTAATAATTTGCCTCCAAGTATGACCAGAAAGGCATTCTGCAGTAGATGTGTAAACTGCAGGGTTCTTATTTGGTCTCTGGGTGACGCTCTTCCAGTGCAGTTCCAGATTAACAGAGTGCCCTCATTCCCTGCTTTCATTAGTGTTACACGGCGGGGTGGGGGGGGTTGTGTGTTAGTGCTGTGAGCACAGCAGAGAGAGAGAGAGAGAGAGAGATGAGAAAAATCTAAGCCGACAGTATCAGGCTTCATAGCGCAGGATCTGCTCCATTTTTGAACAGACTCTGAACAGCGAGATCAGCGCATAATGTTCACACGTCGTCGTTATTTTTCCATACCAGGATTCAAATGTAACATTGTATTTTTGGTGTAAGATGTTTTTTCAGTCGAAATACGTTTTTTCTTTACATGCTCGATGCCTAAAGACGCTTGTGGTGCTGCATATTTCCATCTGTGCCATTCTGTTTGGTGTTGCACTTGGCGAAGTGCGTTACTCTGTTCCAGAGGAAATGCAACGGGGTTCGGAGATTGGAAACCTGGCACATGATTTAGGACTTGATGTGAATGAGCTGATTCAACGCAATGCACGGGTTGTGGCAGAGGGAAGTCGGCAATTCTGTGAGCTAAGTACAGAGACAGGCTTTCTCTTGGTCAGTGAGCGGATGGATCGAGAGGAGCTATGCGCACAGACTGAGGTATGCATTGTGCAGTTTCAGCTGCTCCTCGAGAACCCACTCAAAGTGTACAGCCTTGTACTGGATATACAGGACATCAATGACAACAGTCCCTTCTTTGATAATGGACAAATTGAGCTGGAGCTTTTGGAGTCAACTGTTTTGGGGAGACGGTTTCCACTGGAGAGTGCACGAGATCCTGATATGGGTGCTAATTCAGTTCAGCATTACCGGCTCAGTAAAAATGATTATTTTGCATTGGAAATGAACACTCATGTGGATGCAAATGCATACCCTGAACTGGTTCTTAAAAAGCCACTTGACCGCGAAAGCCAGGTGGATCACTTCTTGACCATCAGTGGGGTGGATGGGGGTCATCCACCTCTTTCTGGTACAGCGTCCATTCACATTCATGTGCTGGATGCAAATGACAATGTCCCGGTTTTCAGTCAAAGAGTTTACAAAGCCTACATACATGAGAACTCTGAGCAAGGTACATTATTGGCAACGTTAAATGCAACAGATTTAGATAGCGGACTTTACGGCAAAATTAGCTACTCATTTAGTCATGTGCCGGATAAGACCAGAGGGGTCATTGAAATTGATCCTATGGCGGGTGAAGTGAGAGTAGCAGGGACAATCGATTATGAAGAGGCAAGCACACATGAACTGGATGTTCAAGCCAAAGATGGAGGAGGACAGTCATCACACTGTAAACTTATAATAGAAGTCACCGACCTCAATGACAATGCACCTGTCATAGAGATCAAGTCCTCATCTCCCTCTGTCTCTGAGGATGCCTCACCTGGGACCATGGTTGCTTTGCTCAATGTTTACGATTTGGACACTGGTGCTAGTGGACGCGTCACATGTGAGATTACTGATGATGCACCATTCAAACTTGTATCAGAAGTGAAGAATTACTTCATGCTTGTGACTGATGGTGTTTTAGATAGAGAAAAGAGTCCTTATTATAACATAACAGTGACTGCAGTGGATGCAGGTACACCTCCTATGTTCAGCAGTAACATTGTGTCTATATTGGTGGCAGATGTTAATGATAACCCTCCTGTTTTTATTCAAAGTGAGTACGCTGTTGAGGTGCCTGATTACCGAGCTCAGGGTTTGCCAGTAATAAGGGTGAGGGCTGAGGATGCAGATGCTGGACAAAATGCTCAAATCCAGTACTCATTAGCAGGGGATGCAGTCTCTTATTTCTCGCTGAATGCAGAGACAGGAGAGGTGTTTACTTTGCGCCCTTTTGATTATGAGATGTCAAGCCATTTTTGGATACGTGTCCTGGCGCGAGATGGGGGGAGCCCTCCTTTCACCAGCACTTGCACTGTAAGAGTTTTCATTGGGGATGAAAATGACAATGCACCTATCGTCCTTTACCCAGTTCAGTCTAGTGGACAGATTGCAGATGACATAGTGCCCCTGGCTGCTCCTAAAGGTTATCTAGTCACCAAAGTGGTGGCTGTTGATGCAGATGCAGGGCACAATGCCTGGTTGTCTTATCACATAGTACAATCTACCCAACCTAATTTATTCTCCATTGGGTTACACTGTGGAGAAATAAGGATGATCAGACCATTTGCAGATGATGATGAACCAAAACAAACTCTGGTGGTTGCTGTAAGCGATAACGGAGCAGAGTCTCTGTCTGCCACAGCCACTGTGAATATTGCCATTGGCGAGGGTCTGCCTGTTATAGACGAGCTTTCTGCCTTTGGCCTGGATGAGTCATGGGTGAGAGATGATTTTACACTGTATTTAATAATCGCCCTGGCTGGGGTGTCCAGTCTCTTTCTCATCCTTATTAGCACAGTGGTTTACATGAGGTTCTGTAGACACAGCTACATGCACCACACCTCTGCAAAGCTGCCTGTTTTCCCCTCCACCTATGGGCCACCAGGCTACTTTGACGTTAGTCACTGTGGAACACTGCAGAATGATGATAGGTACAGTTCGTTTTTAACAACAGGGTCTTGGAGAGGTGATTTCAGATTTGGCTCAGAGGTTTTTGATTATGATACACTGAAGAAAACTGGGACGATGGTACGTGTGAGTGGAGATAACAGGCCAATGTAAAAGTGGCATCACATACACATCTTTCAGTAGCACGGTGAATTTGGTCCAGATGTTAGAGTGAGTTCCTAAAAAGCAACAGCAAAACATCAAATTAGGTCATCAATCTAATGAATCGCTCTATTAATTCCAAAAGCTTATTCTTAAATATCTGTGTTAACATGTATAACAATGTCTATTTTAACTGTGTTGAATTCAGTAATCTAATCTAGTAGTGCATGTGACTTGACCTTGTGTTTGATATTAATTTAAATTTTATTTTGTGTGTAGTTTAATTAAAGTTGCGCAAGAGGTGCTTGGAGTTACACTGTGAAATATGGACTTGTTCTTATTAATGATACATTTCATTATTTATGTATCATGCCTGAAATAGTGTATACATTATAGCCAAAATTAAGATATGAAGAGTTTTCAAAAAAAAAGTTTTCAAAAGCTTTTTCTTAACTCTCTTTCCCTATGTATCTTTTATAGTGATTCTCTCTCTCTCTCTCTCTCTCTCTCTCTCTCTCTCTCTCTGTTTTCTCTTTTCCCTCTCTCTTTCCCACTTTTCTCTCTTTGCCAGAACAGGGGATTAGACAATCTGTAAATCACATGCATATATATGAAATACACAGATGCATACTTATTTTTAACACCTCATTATGTACCTCAACACTTCTCAAACTCTTTACGTGGGCCTCAGTATTATGCTTATGTTTGTTTTCTTTGCTCTGTCCTGGTCAGTGTGTGTGCAATGTGTGTTAGTTGTAAAAGGAAGTAAAAATATAATAAATGTGAATATACATATATTTAATTATAAGTGGATTCCTGCATACTTTACCTACGTACAGATAGTTGCAAACACAAATATGAATAAAGTACCTACTCAGTCGATTCTCCAGTTTTCATGACTTTCCTTGGCACTACAGATAATACAACTGTTTGGTGTAAGTGTAAGTAAAAAGGAAAATGAGAAAACAACTTAAATGTTGAACTTACAGCAACTCTGTGTGTGTGGTGTGGTGGGGGGAGGTATGGGTTTTTGCCACCTTGTGAGGATCAAAACCTGTTCATATACTCACTTTGAGGTGATCTTTTGTTAATCATGTTTACATGAGAATATGTATTTGTGTGTTCTACCTTTTTTTTCTCTTTGTTAATTTATTTTTGAATAAAGGCATGCACCACGGTTGACCTGCCTAGGATATGACCTGAGCTCAGATGTGTTTTCTTCAGCCATTTGAATGACATAGCCATGAGCTACTCTCATGTAGAGAATTAAAATGGAGGGTATTGAGCTTTTCCTTACCAAAAGTAATTTCCAATAATCTGCTAGACTCCCACCACTGTAAGCCGGTTAAAGGGCTTTCACGGACTGTGCAAGCATGAAAATGAAAAGCTTGGTACTAGTAAAGTGTATTGCGTGTTTAATAGTCTTCGTAGTCAACAGTGAAGGCTTGCCAGTGGCACTACTGTCTATCAGCGTTCTTCACTCAAATACCCAGATCTCACCATAGTTACAGTTCGGTTAACCACTGTTTCCTCTCTCATGCTAAAACTAAATGTGAAAGGCTTGCTTTTTTTTTTTTATATATTCTAGTTTAAAGGCAATGTCATCTTTTAGATCTCTCTCTCTTATATTTTTTTATGGCTTGTGGTAATTGGACTATGTTACCCTACAGTATGTGGTAAGTACTGATATGGACTTAACCAGGCCACCACTGGGAGAAGTGCAGACGTAGTCTGCAGTAATGCTGCTGGTGAAGGAGAATGACACATTTCTTCTTGGTGAAACATGAATATAAAATACATATGTGAAATGGAACTACATTAATAGCTTTTGTATTGGCTTATTATTTTGCTTTGACTTTTATGTCCTAAGGCTTATTATTCAGGAACTTCAACATGTTAAGATCTTAAGATAAATTTTGTTAAATCATGTAGGTATACAGTGTATAAATTGCAATATACTTATGAAATTCATATTCAGAATGGTAGGCTTTAGGCATAAAATCATCAAAATCCCATGTGGAGATTTTAAACCTAATGTTTTTATTATGAAAGTCTCTCCTTCCAGCTGATCTGTGTATTACAGTACAGCACAGAGATGGAATGCTCATGCCAAGCAGTCAGTCACTGTGTGCTAATTCCCATGTTAACCCATGTATGCATAAATGATGATTGCTGTAGGCAGACCTAGTTTTTACTCCACACAGCACAGCATGCATGGGAGAAGGAGGAGGAAGAGCAAGTGCATGTGATTCTATGTTGTATTGAATAAACTGTTGTGTGTGTGTATGTTAAGCATGTGAATAGAATCTATGTGATGCTGTTTGATGTTTGAAGACATTAACAAGCAGCAGGTCTCATTAATACTCATTGAAATATTGATATATTGATGTGATTACACTCTCATCAACAGTGCAGCATGGAATTAGCATGGAATGAGTGTTCAAATATAAGCATATTTAATTTTCCGGTTTTAGTGTTCTATATCAGAGGCTGCCACAATGTTTGTTGGAGAATTTCTTTGGTGATTAAAATGTGTTTGTTTTATATTTGCTGTTTAACCCCAATTCCTAATTATTCCTTTTTCTTCTCTCCTTGTCCTGTTTATTATCTGACGCATGAAAATGGACCTGTCCTCTTAAAGGTAAGAGACAACTTTTGTCTTTAAAAATCAGAATACATAGTTTTTAGTTTGTGTGTGTGTGTGTGTGTGTGTATGTATATATATATACAATATAATGTATAATATAATGTATACACAACATATACAACACTGAACAACTGCATGAGTCATAAAAAATGACAGATTTAGACCAATTACATAGAAGCTGTAAACAACAACCAGCATATTGTGACTGCACTGCTTATTAAGAACTAGAAGATGTCGACTCCATTTTGACCTTCCCTCTGCACAACTACGTTGTTTTTATTCCTTGCATATAGTCTCCTTTAAATTATTATTTCTTGTATTTCTGGTATAGTTTGAATGCAAAACCAAACACTAATACTACACAACTACATCTGGCAGAGTCTCTTTCACTGAAATATACTGTAGGGCACATTTTTAACAGGGCCTTCATGATTGTTCAGTTTGTGAACAGACATTTACACAGGTAAGTAACCATTGCTAAGTACTCATTTCACATTACAAAGGTAGGTTCTCAATACTTTGGGCATCTTTGAAGGCAAACTTGGTCTGCAAAGTATTACTCTGGATGAATTTCATCCTGTAAAGTGATGGTTATCAGTAAAGGTGTAAAATAACAGATCTTGCAATAAAATTTTAATTGCATAATTGATTCAAATTTGATTTATATTTTTTCTCCCCAAAGAATGCTTTCCTTTTTAAAGACACAGTAAGCATAATAGCCAAAACATCTGCTGAGAATAAATATATTAACTATAAATCTTCCGTAAATATTTTAAATAAAAAAGTAAATAAATAAGAAAATCATGAAACCACAAACAAATTGATTTTGCCATGATGAGGTAACACACGTCTTTGTTTGGAGTCTTCAAGAGCCTTAAGGTTGAAACTTCAGTAAACAGTCAATAAGTTACTAAATTCATTAAAGGGGTCATTAGGTAAGCCTAGACAGATTTGTAGTAAAGAAGTATAGTGTTAGACCAGTCACCGTGGAGAAATGTTAAATAAAAACTTTTAGCACAAGACGTTTTTCCCACTGTATCATTTAAACAACAGCGTATAGATTTATCAACATGTGCAAGGTAAGTACATCAAAACACACTGTTGAATGATTATATCTGAAAGTGCCTGGCACATGAGGCAATGGACATTGTGCCATGCTATTCACAAGCTGGCTAAGAAGTGCAGTCCCACAAAGCGATTGCAATATCTTGACACTGTGGCAAAAGAGCAATACTTTTTGGGCTGTATAGCTCTGATGTGCATGTCCAATTTGTGAAAACAATATCAGTGCCACAGTTTGCAAAGCAACAGCCCTGTATTTGGCTTAGAAAAAAGTTAGAAGTCAGGGTCCATTCTTTTCAAAAGTTGAAATTTAGAAGGAACTTTCTTTTTTGATATTAGCCCAAAATTGTATACTTCCAGTTAGCAGGACTGAGTCCTGGTCCTACAATTATATTGAAATTCAATCCAAGTCATGCAATGACTTCCAGTGCCAATGACCGTAACACAGTGCAATATTTGACTGTGTATATTCTCCTGATTACACTGAAGAAATGTCTCTGGGTGTTTCTACTGATTTTTATAGTAACACTGATGTTTGTGTGTGTGTGTGTGTGTGTGAGAGAGAGAGAGAGAGAGAGAGAGAGAGAGAGAGAGAAAGAGAACTGTGGTTACGCTGTACAGTTACTCCATCTTGTGGTGGTTAGGTGGAAGAAGAAGAAAAGTGGGGTTTGTCAGTGATGCCTGTGTTGGTCCCTGCTGTATCATCCTGTGCTGCCACAGTATGTCAGTATGCTTTTATCTCTATGGTTCCTAACCCACTTTCTGCAGCATTAAAATGCATTATAGCTGGTTCTCTCACAGGCATTGAATATTGCATATTCACAGTATTGTGTGCATTTTTTACTGCAGTATTAAATACTAAGCCTTATATCATATTACAAATAAAATACAGTACTTTTAAAATTATGGTGCACTTCACGCAGAGTTGCCTTTTACATCTTCTATAAGCCATGTAAGGCAATGGTGCTTGGTGTCAATTTTATTTATATATTTGTATTTCATTTTTGTTATTGTTTTTAGTCAACAGGGATTTTTTTTATAAATATTTTCAGTCATAAAGCTGCTGGTTTGAGAAACTGTCTTTACATTACAAACCTTACTGTTCCATATCAATATGATAGTTCTCTCTTGTCCACATTCTTGTGAATTTTCTGTTTGTCAGTACATATTTTTGCATGTCACGAATGTGAATAAACCTGAACCCTGACTAGATCCACATGTACATATTTTGAGACCAGTCATATTATGCGTGTAAACCACGTGTACAGATGTGACACTGAATGATGACAGTGTAATTAACCCTGTTAATAATAATAATGATAATAATAATAATAATAATAATAATAATAATAATATTTCTAAAAATTTATTTTTTTTTCCTGTCAGTATTTTTGCTTTCTTTTTATCTAACCAAACCCAGTAGAAAGACAGTGTTTAAAGCCTTAGCTGTGAGCAGCATGTGGGAAAGGTCATATCCATAATAGTGAAATAATGGAATACTTCAGGGTTATATGTTATATGGGTTCTGTTTATGAGCAAATGCATATACATCCTTTATGTATGTATGTGCAAACAAGAGGTAGAGATTGAGAAACAAAAAGACACAGAGTGAGGTAAGAAAAAGTATTGTAAAGACTTCTATGTTTACATGCACAGATGTAAAATGAGTATGCATGTAGTTCAGATTCCTCAATGCCAATCAGAGAATTAAAGCGTATGGAAACCCATAACATATTTAACAGTGGTCTGTGAGTAGGGGCTCTGAGACCACAAACGAAACAAACAAATGATGTGCATAACAAGTAGTCTGTAAACAGCTTCTGAGACATGTCACCAAGTCAAATCTAGTTTATTAGCACTCATTGTAGGATATCTTTTGGACGAAATGAAATCTTTAAAGAGGGTCTGGCATCTACAGGACACTTTGGGCAGACTGACTTAACACACAAGCATTAGATATTGGGGCACGGCCGTGAACAGTCCTACAGATTAAAGAGGCAACACAACTGTGTAAACTGTGATACACAATAGAGTCATTGTGGTTTTGTATGTATTCTATCTTATGAGAGCTTTAGGTCAGTAAGAATAACATTTCCAGTTTAAGTATTTGACTTTTTGAGAGCAAAGTGCCTTCTGGGCCCTGTCCAATCGCGATTACGCAAAAGGCCCAATGTCTTTACTTAACATCATACCATGATCATCATAGATGTTTGTTCTGGGCAATAAGTTTGTGATCAGTTCATTGTGTTGGTGTCCAGCGTTGACGTATAGCTGCCCTACTGCACATGAACTCTGAGCGGTGCTGTTGGCTACGGAGATGATGCTCTGTATTGTGATGCTGCTTCTAGAATGCATTGTGTGATAAAGGAGCCAGGGAGCGCGAACGCAGACCGCTTTTAATGCCGCGCCCATAAATAATATCTGGAATCTCCGGTTTTATATTGAACATATAAAAATATAAACGCATCACGCGCTTTATGTGAGAATTACGCACGTGGGTAAGATGCGGACTACGGAAGGAATACACGCCTTGTCAAATTGGATCTCCATTCTTCTTGTTTGTCTGCTGACCACCGTGAGCAGCCAAATTCGCTATTCCATCCCAGAAGAAATGAAACCTGGATTATTTGTTGGGGACGTAGCGAAGGATCTGGGACTGGATGTGAAGAGGTTGGTGTCGGGCAGGGCGCGTCTAGTTATTGACGACAGTAAGCAATACGTCGAGCTAAATCGTAACAAAGGGCATTTGGTAGTGAACGAAAGGATAGACAGGGAGCAGCTTTGCGGCCAGAAATCTCCGTGCAGCTTCGGTTTAGAAATATTGCTGGAAAATCCTCTTGAGTTCTTTTCAGTTACTGTCGAAATTCAAGATATTAATGATCATGCACCAGCATTTTCTTCTAAAGAGATTAATCTGGAAACTAGCGAATCTGCGCCAATAGGCACTATTTTTCATCTTGATGCAGCCTACGATCCCGATGTTGGCTTGAATTCTCTGCAAAGCTACAGTTTAAAGCCTACTGATAATTTCGTTCTTAAGCAACATAGTCGAAATGATGGTAGCAGATACGCAGAAATGGTGTTGCAGACGCCGCTAGACCGGGAGAAGCACAAAAAACATTCGCTGGTGTTAACGGCTGTAGACGGTGGAGATCCACCTCGATCTGGAACCGTGAAAGTGCACATTTCTGTCCTAGATGCAAACGACAATGTGCCCGTGTTCACAGAGTCCATATATAAAGCGAGCGTGTTGGAGAATACGCCAATAGGCGCGATCATTACTAAAATCACTGCAACGGATGATGATGAAGGTCATAATGGAAATGTATCCTATTCATTCACTAATGTCTATGACGCACAGCAGGTTTTCGAAGTAGATGCGCGAACTGGTGAGATTAGACTCGCTGGTAATCTAGACTACGAAACGACTCAACATTATGAAATCAATTTACAAGCGAAAGACTACGGGGGTCTCGCAGGTACTAGTAAACTGGTTATAGACGTTTTGGATGTAAATGATAACATCCCCGTTATTAGTATGACGTCTTTCTCTGGTAAAATCCAAGAGGATTCTCCTCCGGGTACGGTTGTGGCTTTAATAAGTGTGCAGGATTCAGACTCCGGTAAAAACGGCAAGGTTAATTTGAATATTGACCCAAATGTCCCATTTGCGATAAAACCATCGCCGCGGAAATACTACACGCTGGTCACTGATGCGTCATTGGACCGAGAAAAAGTTCCCAGCTTTAATTTAACCATGACGGCCTCTGATGAGGGCACTCCATCTTTGTCTAGCAAGAAAACCGTCCTTCTGGAAATCACAGATATAAACGATAACGCGCCATTGTTTAGTAAGGGTGAGTACATAGCCCAAGTCTTGGAAAATAATTCTCCTGGTGTTTCAGTGCTCACACTTCAAGCGACCGATGATGATAAAGGACAAAACGCACGCATTGCTTACTATCTCGTAGATGGTGAGGTTAGCGGTTCCTCTGCATCCTCATATTTGTCTATTAATTCCGATAATGGTATGCTTTACGCTGTGCGCTCCTTTGACTACGAACACATGAAAGAGTTCAAAATACAAGTGCGGGCTCAGGATGGAGGGTCCCCTCCTCTCAGTAGCAATGTGAGTGTGAAGATAATCATTCAGGACCAGAACGACAACGCACCTCAGGTGCTGTACCCAGTACAGACTGGGAGCTCTGTGGTGGCTGAAATGGTGCCTCGTTCAGCAGATGTGGGCTATCTTGTGACTAAAGTGGTGGCTGTTGATGTGGACTCTGGACAGAATGCCTGGCTCTCATATAAACTGCAGAAAGCCACAGACAGGGCGCTGTTTGAAGTGGGCTTACAGAATGGAGAGATAAGAACTGTACGCCAAGTGACTGATAAAGATGCTGTGAAGCAGAAGCTCACTGTTGTAGTGGAGGACAACGGACAGCCCTCTCGCTCAGCTACGGTCAATATTAACGTGGCGGTGGCGGACAGTTTCCCTGAAGTCCTCTCGGAATTCACTGACTTTACGCACGACAAGGATTACAACGACAACCTGACTTTTTATCTAGTCTTGGCCTTGGCTGTAGTTTCATTCCTCTTCATAACGTGTTTAGTAGTCATAATATCAGTTAAAATCTACAGGTGGAGGCAGTCACGTATGTATTACCAGTCTAGTCTCCCGGTCATTCCGTATTATCCACCGCGCTATGCTGACTCCGTCGGTACCGGAACCCTCCAACATGTTTATAACTACGATGTCTACAGAACCACTGATTCCAGAAAGAGTGATGTTAAATACGCAGGACCGAGCAGCCAGAGTTTAGTGAACGTTGACGCTGCTGGAACAGAAACTCTTCCCAAGGAGCAGCGATACACTGACTGCACTGAAGCAAACAGCACGCTGGTGAGTCATAAACACACATATCCAGTTAAATAATTGTAGTGATATAATATGTGGTGGCCCAGTGTACCAGTGCATTGGTTATCACCGTTCTTTCTTAGTCGTTCCGTCAGAATGTTGTGTCCCTGTGGTGCTATCCACGGTGCTGAAAAGAATAGGGGTCAGTGCGCCTTTGCGATGCACCGCTATGCTGACACAGTGTCCATTGTTCTTTTACAAACACACTGAAAATCACCAATGAGTAGCAGACTGCAAGACGATAGACTGTCGATTTTGTTTAAATTATAACGTATACAGAGCTATGGAGTTAGGACAGAGTGATTACAGTATCGTCAGGCTCTGTTGTCAGCACCTTCTCAGACGGCACTTGCTGATGGTGAACAACACGACCGATGCTCAGTGAGAAAACACAAACACACCACCAGCGATTTGAAAAACACTGTCACTGTTGTATGTTTTGTCTTTGCGGTCATACTCCAACCTATATCTTTTATTAAGTAAGAATTTTACTGATTGGGTGCTGGTGAGCCTGAAGCATTAAATCATTTTTACCTTTTTTTTGGCTCTATCTGGACGTCTTAGGTACAGGTTCAGCACGTTTTAATGGACAGCGAAACATTTGGTATTTGCAGAACTACAAAAAAGTTCTAAATGATGATAATACAAAACACTACTACAACTATTATTACTACTACTGCTGCTGCCGCTGCTACTACTACTACTACTACTACTACTACTACTACTACTACTACTAATAATAATAATAATAATAATAATGGCAGTTTATCTATATTCTTGCTGGTGTTTAGCACACGCAGGTGATCACGAATATAGATCGATAGCCATTATTATTAAAGGCCTCCTGGTGCTACTCCATTAGTATGTGTTATTTGTTTTTGTTAAGATCTGGTGATGATGAATAGCAGGTAAACTCTTATTTACTATACGTGGCATCTATTGTAATGGACTTCTCCGTGAATAATTATTGGGTCTTCGCTCTGTTTTTGGTTGGTCAGTAACGGTTGCTGTTAATCATTGAAACACTTCTTATTTATTTGTTTGTTTGTCCACTTTATGCCATAAGTTTTAACTATGTCTGTCCCAGATTAACATTACTTGACTATCATGTGGCTGGCAGCGCAGTTTTGCCTTAGTAAGACTGAGATATGATTTCGTGTGGAGCTCTAAATGTTCCATCTGGGATGATATATTCTGCTTTTGGACTCCGAGCGCCGCTGTTGATCTAGGATTTTCTTTTCACTCTGGCCACTCCTATGTCTGTCTGTGTGCCAGACCCTTCTCCTTTGTATGAAGAACGTTCCAGAGGAGAAAGAGCAAGGCTGTTTAAAAGTCGAAGGTGCACCGACCGTTTGGGAGTAGCCAGTATTAAAAAGAGCAATATTTTTGTGGATTTTGTGGATTGATGAAATCCGTCGTCTTTCCGGGATTTAAGCATGGCGTCCCAGATGTTTTTTTCAGCGTTCAGATGTCGCGGGTGTGGACTGGGTGCTATTCTGTTTATCGTTTTGTCCTGTTCTTTCGTCGCTGGACAAATCCGCTATTCTGTTCCAGAGGAGATGAAGAAAGGCTTGCTGATCGGTAACGTAGCACAAGATCTAGGGCTCGATTTAAAAAGGCTCCGGACGGGCCGAGCCCATATCGTGTCCGGGGAAAACACGCAGTACGCGGAGCTGAAAATAGACAAAGGGATTCTGGTGGTGAAGGAGAGAATAGACAGAGAGCAGCTCTGCGGCGACATCACGCCATGCAGCTTTAGCTTCGAGATCATTTTAGAGAACCCCATAGAGCTTCACCGGGTTATTGTAGAGATAACTGATGTGAATGATCACCCACCCACCTTTCAGAACCAGCATCTCAAATTTGAGATCAGCGAATCCGCCGTGCCTGGCTCGCGCTTTGTGCTGGAGAGCGCAGACGACCCGGATGTTGGATTGAATGCGCTGCAGAGTTATTTTCTGAGCCCAAACGATTATTTTGTGTTGAAGGAGCACGCCAACCCGGACGGTACGAGATTCGCAGAAATGGTGATACAGAAAGCTTTAGATAGAGAGGAGCATCCTTATTTATCTCTGAAGCTGATTGCTGTAGATGGTGGAAACCCCCAGAGGTCTGGCACTGTTAATATAGATATTAATGTGTTGGATGTTAATGACAACGTTCCCGTTTTTAACCAGACAGAATACAGGGCTTCAGTGACAGAGGACGCACCCAAAGGTACGTACGTAACAACAGTGAATGCAACGGATGCTGACAGCGGCTCAAATGGCAAGATAACCTTTTACTTCTCCAAGTTTAAAGGGAATGTTGCTGACATTTTCAGCATCGATGAAAACTCGGGAGTCGTCTCTGTTATAGGCCAGGTTGATTATGAAAAAGACAGAAGGTATGAAATCAGAGTAGAGGCTAAAGACCAGGGAGGACTAACAGACTCCAGTAAGATAATAATCGAGGTCATAGATGTTAACGATAACGCACCCGTTATCAGTGTCATGTCGTTCAGCAGTACTGTATCAGAGGATGCTCCTCCCGGTACAACGGTAGCAGTGATCAAAATGAAAGACTACGACTCGGATGACAGTGGGCGAGTGTCTTGCTCGATAAACAAAGGAATGCCTTTTCAGATACGACCTTCTCTATCAGACTACTATAACTTAATTACTGACGCCCATTTTGACCGTGAAACCGTGGCAGAATATAACATTACTCTAACAGCCACTGATTCTGGTTCGCCTCCTCTTTCAAGCTCTACTACTTTGCGAATCACTCTGTCAGACGTTAACGACAACGCGCCTGTGTTTGAAAAGCCTTTATACTCTGTTTACGTCTCAGAAAATAACTCTCCCGGGTTGTCTCTGTTTACAGTACGTGCCAGAGACTCGGACTGGCACCAGAACGCACGAGTCTCGTATTTTCTAGCGGAACAGCAGATTGGTGGAGCGCCGGTTTCCTCATTCGTGTCTATTAACGCCGAAACCGGGGTTTTGCATGCAGTTCGCTCATTTGACTACGAACAACTTAAACGGCTCACATTCACCATTAAAGCTCAAGATGGAGGGTCCCCTCCCTTAACTAGCAACGCGACGATCAACATATTAGTCAAAGATGAGAACGACAACGCGCCTCAGGTGCTGTACCCAGTACAGACTGGGAGC
>CM067474.1:57159380-57176717 GCA_034552555.1 Semaprochilodus insignis | reverse complement strand
CCTTTAGACAGAGAACAACAAGAGGAGCATAAACTAATTCTGACAGCTTTTGATGGAGGAACTCCTCAGAAATCTGGCACAGTTAAAATAACCGTCACTGTTATTGATGCGAACGACAACCATCCCGTGTTCAGTCAGCCTGTATACCGAGCGTCTCTACCAGAAAATGCTCCTAAAGGCAGCATTGTAATGATTGTAACTGCTACCGACAAAGATAAAGGAGCTAATGGTGAGGTCACATATTCATTTTCACAGAGCACTGGTATTGAAGCCCTTGATTTGTTCAGAATTGATTCTGGTGAGGGGGAAATTACAGTGAATGCTCTGTTGGATTATGAAAAATCTAAAAAGTATGAACTGAATATTGAAGCAATGGATAAAGGGGGGTTAACTGACACCAGTAAAGTCCTGGTAGAAATCACTGATGTGAATGATAATGCTCCTGTTATCAGTGTTATCTCATTCTCCAATCCCATCCCAGAGGATTCCGCCCCAGAGACTGTTATAGCCATGCTGAATATTAAAGATATAGACTCCGGTAAAAACGGACAGATTCAATGTTCAGTGAATTCACATTTACCGTTTCGCATCAAATCCTCCTCCTCTAACTTCTACAGTTTGGTCACTGATCAGCCGTTAGATCGTGAGAAGATTTCTGAGTATAATATAACAGTAACAGCTGCTGATGAGGGTTCACCTTCATTCTCCACTAATAAAACACTGCAGCTCAAAATATCTGATGTGAACGACAACGCCCCTGTGTTCCAGCGTCAGTCCTACACCGCTTATGTGCTGGAGAATAACACACCCGGAGTGTCTGTATTTGCTGTGACAGCGACTGATAGAGACTCTGGTAACAATGCGCGCATCTCATATTTTCTTGAGGATCTTCTCGTTAATGGAGTTTCAGCCTCGACTTATATTTCAGTTCATGCAGAGAGCGGAGAGATTCTCGCTGTTCGTTCTTTTGATTACGAGCAAACAAAAGAGTTTAACATCCGCGTAAAAGCGCAGGACGGAGGAAACCCACCTCTCAGTAGCAACGTGAGTGTGAGGATAATCATTCAGGACCAGAACGACAACGTGCCCCAGGTGCTGTACCCAGTACAGACTGGGAGCTCTGCGGTGGCTGAAATGGTGCCTCGTTCAGCAGAGGTGGGCTATCTAGTGACTAAAGTGGTGGCTGTTGATGTGGACTCTGGACAGAATGCCTGGCTCTCATATAAACTGCAGAAAGCCACAGACAGGGCCCTGTTTGAAGTGGGCTTACAGAATGGAGAGATAAGAACTGTACGCCAAGTGACTGATAAAGATGCTTTTAAGCACAAGCTCACTGTTATAGTGGAGGACAACGGACAGCCCTCTCGCTCAGCTACGGTCAATATTAACGTGGCGTTGGCGGACAGTTTCCCTGAAGTGCTATCGGAGTTCACTGACTTTACGCACGACAAGGATTACAACGACAACCTGACTTTCTATCTAGTCTTGGCCTTGGCTGTAGTTTCATTCCTCTTTATCGTGTCCATCATAACCATACTGTCCGTAAAATGCTACAGATGGAGACGTGAGCGGATGTTCTATAAATCCGGTGCNCAAATGCTACAGATGGAGACGTGAGCGGATGTTCTATAAATCCGGTGCCAATCTGCCGGTTATTCCGTATTATCCACCCCTTTACGCAGATGTAGGAGGGACGGGGACTTTAAAGCAGGTGTATAACTACGAGCTGTGTGGCACAGCTGACTCCAGAAAGAGTGACATGAAATCCGTACGTTCTTCTAGTCAAAGTGTCTTGAGTGTTGACCTTAGTGGCACGAGGAGTGTGCTTAGACCAAGTAAGCATGTGAGTGACCCGGATATTGATGCCGAGGTGAGAACCTTTATATAACATTTACCATCACAGTGTGGCAGATTGTGACTGTATACTGTGACCATACGAAGAATACATTAACATTCACTGATTTTTATGCGTAAGTGATGAGTGCTCATTACATTTGGGGCTTTAATAAGAGGAAAGAGAGAAACAAGAAATGAGAGCGAGATGGAGGATTAGAGCTGCATAATGCTTTGCTGATAGTACACACAATATAGAGCTCCCTGAGAGAGAGAGAGAGAGAGAGAGAGAGAGAGAGACAGAGAGAGCACCTACTGATTTACACTGTGTGCCAATTATCTCTGGAGCCACTCCAGAGAAATGACGTGCAGCTATTTTCAGCATCAGCATGTCTTCATCCCCACCACCTGCATAGCTATATATGGATGGCCTAGGATGGTACAAAAATTGGGAGGACTGGAGCTTAACCTGGTGATCAGTTAACGAGTGCAAGGTACTTAGACTCAAGATCCTGAGACAAGGTCGCCCCTGAACTCTGAGTATTTAAATGAATGAATAAATTAATAAACAACATGAAAAGTGATAATAGTTTATGTTCTATTTTATCAGCAATGTATATAATATGCTCAATAACATGTCAATCATGATATAAAGTCAGAGTAAAAAGAGAACACAGGCACGGTTGTAGCAATGATCTATGTGCAAGACGGCGATTCTGAGGAAAACGGAAAGGTGACCTGTTCCGTTGATAGAAGCCTGCCATTCAGGACTGAATCATCTCTAAACCATTACTACAGCATAGTGACCGACTCCAGCCTAGACAGAGAGCAAATGGCAGAATACAACATAACAATTACTGCAAAGGACGGCGGTCTCCCGCCTTTGTCTAGCACAAAAACACTGTCAGTGAAGATTTCAGACATAAATGACCATTCGCCCGAGTTTGAACACGAGACATATACTGCATATGTGATGGAGAACAACTTGCATTTTTATGCGTAGGTGATGAGTGTTCATTACATTTGGGGCTTGAATAAGAGGAAAGAGAGAAACAAGAAATGAGAGCGAGATGGAGGATTAGAGCTGCATAATGCTTTGCTGATAGTACACACAATATAGAGGTCCCTGAGAGAGACAGAGAGAGCACCTACTGATTTACACTGTGTGCCAATTATCTCTGGAGCCACTGCAGAGAAATGACTGGAGCTTAACCTGGTGATCAGTTAACGAGTGCAAGGTCCTGAGACTCAAGATCCTGAGACAAGGTCGCCCCTGAACTCTAAGTATTTAAATGAATGAGTAAATTAATAAACAACATGAAAAGTGATAATAGTATGTTCTATTTTATCAGCAATGTATATAATATGCTCAACAATATGTCAATCATGATATAAAGTCAGAGTAAAAAGAGATGATGTTCTCTTACACATGATGTTTCTCATTTTGTTTCATGTTATATCAGTATTGGATTGCCCCAAGTATTTGAGCCCTCCTGAGGAAGCACTTCTGTC
The DNA here is from genome assembly GCA_034552555.1 of Semaprochilodus insignis. NCBI lineage: Eukaryota > Metazoa > Chordata > Actinopteri > Characiformes > Prochilodontidae > Semaprochilodus > Semaprochilodus insignis. The sequence goes on along the minus strand of CM067474.1, from coordinate 57,173,372 downwards.
AGGATATTGATATAATAATGATCACTATTGTATATTCATCCTCAAATGTTTATTCATATTGCTCTTGTGTTATTGTATTGCTACCCGGTGTTGACCAGAGGAGGATGGTTTCTCACTCTTGCTACTGGGGAGTTTTTCCTTGCCTTTCTTACTCTTGTCTTGCTCATTTGGCTCTTTGACCTGAACTCTTTTCTGTAAACATGCTTTCACGACATTGTGAAAACCACTTTATAAATGAATTATGAATTGGATTAATCTACATAGTGCATATATATGTGATAAGGAGTAAAACATATCACTGCAAAAACTGTGCTGCAGTTAGCATCCTCTTTCATTAGCATACTGGATGTTTGCTAGTTTCACGGGAATAATTCAAACCTAACTTGCAAGAATATATATATTGTATAATTAATAAAATCAAATAACCCGAAGCTCTTCCATTTCTCCATTTCTTTCTGATGTTGGGGCTCTTAGGAAGAATAATGGTTTGCAAAAGAGGAAAGAGTTAGAGGTTAAGAGACTTATGACTCTCTTTTCTAAATGTTTTATAGCAGTGGGTGCTTTTAAAGTGGCCCGGCTTTAAAAAAAAAAAAAAAAGAAAAGAAAGTAAAAATAACCCCTTTTGATTTTTGCTCATATATCGTGAATGAATCCAAATAGTTAGCCACTGCACTAATGCATGGATGGAATATTGTATTTACATGTATTTACATGCAGGCAGTCAGTTCAAAACAGGTCTTATTGGCATCAGTTCCTCGGCTGCCGGTGCTTTGTAGAGACCAAGGTAGAAGGCTCATGTGGCAGTCAGATGTGGGCCTCGTTTCATACAGGAAGAAACCCATGTGGATTGTAATTTATCACTGAGTTTCATTAGGGTGCTGTATACAGCGGAAGTGTCTGCTTCTATGAATAGCGACTTTGCTTTTAACGTATTGTGAGGCTTATGTGAGGATTTGGCAGTTTGAGTCTAACAAACTGAATAAGACTCTGTAGAACATATGGAGTTATTGCAGCATATTGTTTAAAGGAATGTGTGTGAGAAAGAGAGAGCGAATGTATGCCCTCCCAGCAATACACTTCCTCCCATCTGGGCTCACTTTAGTACTATTTTAGGCACTAATCTGCAGTTTCCAGACCCCTTCATTAGTGAGACTGCTTTTTACTGCACAGTGTAAATCTTCATGCCCTTGAGTGTCTCTGATCACTGATGTCACCTCCACCTATCACTTCAAAGCTGTCTGGATCAATTAAGCCCATTCTTTGCATATGAAAATGATAAGATCATAGATCATGGTAGCAGCATTATGCTCTATGAATATATAGCAATTTTGTTGTTATTGTTGTGTTTACTTTCCCAGACAGATTTTAATGGATCTAATGACAAACAGATGCTTTCAGTTTATGTGTGTGGCCCACAGAAGTTTTCTTCTGGTCTGGTCTTAACTTCCTAGATGTTCAGTAACTCAACCATATATGTTCACATAGTTTAACTAGATGACAGGAAATCACTTGCACATTTGTGTTTGTTCACATACATGAGAAAAGACAAAGTGGAAATGATTATTCATATGTTTAACTTTATAGGGGAAGGAATTAATTTTGTGGTATATTCATGTAAATATATTTGTATTCCAAGGGATCTAGGGTCGTTTCTAATGGTCCATTAGTAATGAAATATGCACACAGTGTTTGAATAGCTATTGAGGGTCTGTTTTTTGTTTTGTTGGTCCCTGTGGTTCTTAGACAATTTCTATACTCCTAGGACAGGTCTTCTGGCTTTGAGAGTGATTTGGTGGCACTTCTAACAGTAAAACAGCCGACATTAAGCTAACAGGATTAGAAGTTCACCTGAGTTCATGTTGTCAGCTATGTAATAGAGAGCTATAGAAGTGGTATTCATGTCGCAAACTGAGGAAATGTTCATTTCCAGTGACAATGTCCAATCCACTGTGATGGCTAGGAAGTATCTGAACACCTTTGTTTGGCCAGTTTGCTGTCATTGAATAGCTGTGCATGCATCTGATGGAAGAATGTCTGTTTGTTATTGGAAGACATGCATGAAGGCCTGAGTGCACGCCTCTGATGCCTGGACTGTATTTGTAACTGGTCTGCCACATGCTTAGTTTTGGTATATTGAGGTGGTATATCAGGTTCCTCTGCAGCAGCCAATGGTTGCAAGGTCAAAAGACTTGTTTCTTTATTTCTAATTCTAGACATCATTAAAGCATTTTGTGATACTCTATTAATTAAATGTTTATTTTAAAAACGTATATTTTTGTTCTTTCTCTTGCCTTTTTCACTGGGGTATGCTCTGTATTTCTGCTTGTAACAATGACGATAGGACTAGTCTTTCTTCTGCCAAGCTTTCTGTCCTCGCCTGTCCTGTGCTTTCTGAGCAGGTGTGGCCCTTAATACAGATTAAAGAAAGACAATCCTCAGACTTGGAGTCTTAACACACATACACTGTAAAGAACTGCTTTACAATTACAGTGGCAGTTTGCTGCAAAACTTGTGTTCTGGGAGATACAAGGTGGCACTTCCTAGCATTCCTTTCAGTTTTGTTAATAAGCATTTTTAGTTTTTGTGTGCTTATTGCTCTTTATAGTTTCAACATATCTTTTGGGTGAGACCATATATATGTTTGATAGTAGTTAATATATATATATATATATATATATATATATATATTATTTTAACCATGATGGAGCTTCATGTTTGCCGCACGTAATAATTAGCATAAGTCTATGTAACTGCCTATGTGCAGGCTAAACAATGTAATGCTGAAATTTGAGTCAAACTACTCCATTGCATAATTACAATAGTAATCTGCAATATTAAAATAGGAATTGTGGTACAGTACACTGGAGCTGTGTATATATAAATACCTTACTGTAAAAACAGTAATGTCAATTTAAATAGATGTGTATATGTAAATGTATATAGATGTAGATATAAATTTGGATTACAGCAATGTGCTGCAACTGTGAAGTGTGTCATTGTGAAACTGACTCTTCTGGTTCAGTATATATGTAATTGCACCTACGGGACACTTTTGTATTTGTGCTGCTCTGTTGTGCTTTACTGTTTTCTATGTCCCTGTATACGTGTGGGTGTTTCTTTGCTGTGTCTCGTGCCATGTGCTGATGCTCTGAAGGGATTACTTTAGCTTTATTGAGGCCAGTGAGACACTAGGACAGTCACAGACACAGGGACACAAGTCACATGATATGTATACACACAATAATACATAAGCTCCCACCCAACACACAAAACAAATTAGATTTTGTTTGACATGTCTCTGGCTTGCTTCTCACCTCCTCCTAGAGGATGATGAAACCAGGTCATGTCTCTCTGACAAATAACAAAAATTCTGTTTCTAAAATGCATACAGTCAGAAAATGGCAGATATTGCATTTTTTCTTAGTATTTATTATGTTTAGTGCATGCTACTGTTTTGGGTGGTATGGTATCAGCCTATTTTCCAGTTTTCAAGAGGAGTGCTCTCCATCCCTCTCTCTCTTTCCCTCCCTCTGTCCTTCCCCTCCCCCTCTGCAGCTGCACCACTCTGCAGTCTTTTGTGCTGTGTGCATTGAGCTGCTTGCTTTTTCAGTAAAGAGCAAAATGAGCTAGAAATACACATGATTCTCTTTTCTGCAATTCCAAACTTCTATGTCTTGCTGTTGTATTGTCCTCCTTCAGGGTCACAGTGTTTTTGGTACCATTAGCGTACTAATGATTGTTATGATAGTCTAATATATCAGTGGTCTACAGAAATCCAGCACTGTACTCACACATAGCAGGCCTTTGTACAGTGTATAAGGCACAATGCTATATTTGTTTATCTTCTTTTTCTTCAGACTGTTTTCTTTTTTTCTTTTCATCTTCTAGCCCATTTTCATCCTTCCATGTGTTACCACAGCAACAAGCTGACTCACATTCAGGGCTGTACCATCATGTCAGAGTCCACAGGGGGGCAGTGAGAGGTTCTGAGCTCAGTGATATGGTCTTAGGGAAAGGAAGAGATGCTGGGGAAGATGAGATACCCCTGGACTGGGTTATGTAGTACAGTGGTCTGAGATTCTAGGCTAATGTGTTGGGGGAAGGGTGTGTGAGTGGGTGTGGATATATGTGTGATCCTTTATCCACCAGGATGGGTGCTGACCTCCTCACAGTTTAAGCATTTTATTGCTTTAGGGTTGTTGATCACACAGACAAGCTGATATTTCTTAAGTTAGTAGGGTATAGTGTTTGTATATGTCAAGACAATAGCAGCAGTAGTGCAGTGCTAAAGGATTTAAAGCTGTAGACATGCTATGCCTATTTTTACTTCATTATCTAGAGCAGAGGGAGGGGGAGACATGCACAAATGCACACAGCCATGAATCAAGTATGATGCTGTGTCTTCTGACAGTAGTCCTCTGCTGTTGCATTGAGGGTACTGCAGCTTTCCTCATCTTGCAGAGGTGCAATGCAGCAGCTGAGATGCCCGTGCCTTTAATAAATGACAAATTTCATACTTTAAATACATGCTACAAAATGATTTTTCATAATGTCATATTTTTTATCCATTCCTACCATATGAGAGAATGCTTTGGTTACAAATGTGAACAAGACTGCTGTCTTTTGTGTCACATGATCAAAGCTCAACATAATGAGCATATGACAACAGTCCATTCGACTACTGCCTGCCCCACTCCAATCACACAAACTCATCAAGTAACTATCTAGCCCATCATGAGCTGCATCAGATCAGATACATATAAAGATACTTAATATTACTGTTGTATAAAACTCCATATTTGGATATGGAGCTATTCTGAGCTATTCTGGTGTTTAGTACTGTGTATTTATTATTTAATGTGTATTTTGTATTTTGTAAGTACTGCAAGGTCCTACGCACCTAGGATTTTCACTCACCTTCACACTTGTGTAAATGTAATGTGACAAACATGATTTTGAACACTATGTCTGGCTAATAAAGAGATTTTTTTTTGCTTCTCAGTTTAGCTAATTGTGTGGCCCATGCATTAGGCCTATTGAAGTAATTTGCTTACTTTTGCTGTAGTGTTGATGATTACTGTTGTGTTTATATGGTGATTATTATGGTGGTTATTAAATTTTAGATGTATGGTTGTGGTCACTCCATTTCCTTCTACACCATTGAAAGCTGACAAATGTACTGCAGTCTGCTGAATTTAAAATTGCTTTATAAAAGTGTTGTGTTGTGACGGAGGTGGGTAAGTATGGATATGGGCCCTGAATTCTCCAAATATTGCATCATTCTAACCAGACTCCTTCATGTTCTTCTCTTTTTCATGTTGATGTGTTGCCCCTGATGCTGTGGCCATCTGATCTGCTCTTGCACTTTCTCTGGTCCCTTGCTGTGACTTAATAAAGGTAAGAAACTTTTCCTTTAATAATAGCTTTAAAAACATTTGACCGGTACAACAAACACTAACACAAATCACATAATGGTATCTTCAACCTAATGCTCTACCTTTTGAATATACACTACTGCTATCAAAGTGTTCTAATAAATAGTGTTATATTAAATAATCGGCTGTAATTTTCAGATTATTGGAATTTGTTGACACAGAAATACTGTGAATAGCTATCAGTTATCGATGTTTAAATATGAGGCATTTGATTATAAGTTCATTCACAATGCTGTACAGATTTCTCATGAAATCACTTACAACTCCGTTTATTATGCAAAATGTCAAAATTCTTAAATGTTTCTGTAAACTGTTTGAATCTTGTAAGAAATTGGTTTTATATTGGTTGCAATGTCTTAATTCAACATTAAATGTGACGGTTTAGCTGAAGGAAACCACCACAACGGTTGTTCTAAAACACCAATACTGCTATAGAAAACATAGAACATCAAACCTGTAAAAGGGGTACCTTAAAGTGAACCCTGACACTTAAGACTATAAAATACAGTGTACATGTCTAATACTATTAAAATATGACGTATACACAAAAGGGAAATGTTCTGTTTATTATAGAACTATGGTTGCACCGAACAGTCCTATGGAAATGTTACAATCTAAAATGTTTTTCTCTTCAGTGATGTCACTCTCTGGCTCAGGGCTGTCAAATCTTATCCACAAAGGAACAGTGTGGCTCCGCGTTTCATTTCAGCAAAGCAAGAGATCAGCAGTTTGTTTGGAGTGAAAACCTGCAACCATGCCGGCCCTTTGTGGATAAGATTGGACACCTCTGCTCTAGCTAAAGACTGAATGATACATTGTAGTCAAATTAGATATTTAGCTTGTTGTTCCAGTGGACAAGACAGATAGTTACCATTTGATGTGTTGCAATGATAGATTGATATACGTTTTTTTTTTCTCATTGTTTTAAAATGTCTATATATCTATCTAGAGGTGGCAGCAAAAGAAAGCTTATTCATTTGTATTAATGAATAAAGTTTTTTTTTTTTTTTTGGTTCTTGTACAACATTATTAAATGGCATTTTACATGTACACCATATTTAGGACTATAAGAGTCAGTGCTCCCTATGAGGAATGTTTGCACTAATGTTGCAAATTAGTTTAGAAGTTTGTAAGTTACTTAAATCTTCTAGTTTTCAGCATCCCAACATTTTACATCTGTAGTCAAATTGTTTACCTCACTGCACACCCTCCTGAAAAACCTGTTCAAAACACAACAAACGACCAGCCTGATGTTGTAATTTGTTGTGTTTTGAGCACGTTTTAGCTGGTCAGCCATTAATTCCAAGCTGTTTTTTTTTCTTTCAGCAGGCCATTAATTCTGAAACTTGCTATGCTCTTTATGGCCTGTTTGTATGCACTTTACCATGTTATGTAGTTTATTTTCTTTGATCAGTCCATCCGCTACTGGGAAATACAGTATCCCTTACTCAATAGGGTGGACTGGTTCCTGTATGTGAAAGGCGCAGTGTTTAATAGCGCTGTCCCGGTTCGGTCTCGGTTCTGTGTGTTTTTGGGCTGTATTGGGAGCCGTGAATGGGTTTAGTGTTGGAGAAAGACATGCGGGGGTTTTGTTTGCATGACCAATGACCGCTACACAGATGTATCTCTGTGGGAGGAGAGGGTCTTTGTGTCTTCATGGCTTCCGCTGGCTGCGCGCTGCATGCAAAGGCTAGTGCTCGCAGCCTGTGAGGCGCTGTTCATCGTCGTGGTGCTGAAACCCTCGTGGTGCTCCAGTGTAGCGCGACCTCCCCTCCCCTCCTTCCGGCCTTATGCCTCTCTGACTCTTGATTGTTCTCTGCCTGTTTTTTTCGGGCCATCTTTCTACGGGACGTCGTTCATCTGTTATCTTTATAAACGATTATGAAGCAGGATAGACTGTTAAAGCACCAGAGGTGTTGATCCGTTAATGTTACACATCTTTGCACATCTAGTGTAAAGTGCAAGTTTGTGATGGTGCATCTCAGTTATTGTTAAAGTGTTGAGGCGTTAAACGCAAAATGATATTTAGTTAATAAAACTCCAAAAGCTCTGAATTTAGCAAGGAAACTAGCTCTACACACACAGAGTAGACTGTAGTTTGCGTCTGGTACCACTGGGTGGCACTAAAGAGAATGATAATCCGAGTCCAGCAAGGGTTTATTCCTTTTCTTTTCTGTTCAATGCGCATGTTTGTGTGTGCGCTTAAGAACTAATAATAATAATAATAATAATAATAATAATAATAATAATAATAATAATAATAATAATAATTTCTTAGTAATAATTTCTTAGTAATAATTTCATAATAGTTTCTTAAGTAAATCTAGTTAAGATCAATAAGTTTGGATAAGCTCTACAGACTGGAGAAACCTTCTTAGCAGTTTGTTAGTTTTTTGTTTTGTTTTGTTTTGTTTTGTTTCATTTATTCATTCATTTTCTTTGTATTTTACATACTTCTGTTATTCTGACCATGATTGTGTTTTGTGCTGAGACTAAGACAATGAGTTTAAACAACTTCACTAAGTGAACTCATATTAGTTGGAGTAACTAGGCTGATACAACTCGACCTAACTCATTCTAGAGCAAACATGACTGTATCCCAGAGAAACTAAATAAGGGTTGTATTATTGGGAACATAGTGAAGGATCGAGATACTGGAGTACTAACCACTCAAGGATGTAGATAAAACCTGAGGCTGGTCAGCAGTATTTCAGTGAGGATTTGGGAACAGAGGTGCTTACTCGGAATAGACAGAGAGACTCTGTGTGGACCTATGCCCTATGATTTTTATCTAAAGTTCTGATACCAAGAAAAGGCTCAACTTGATCTTGAGCTCATTCATTTATGTAGATTGTGTGTTGTTGCTATAGTTGAAGGAAATCCAGAAATAGAAGGCAACTGGACAATGTCTTAGAGGCTGTTGTGACATAATTTGTGACACCTGTGCCTGAAGACTCTGTTATAGCTTTCATCGGCCCTTGTACACAATGTGTGCCAAAAAAGAAGTTCCCAGCTGGAAGAACCATGTGTTCAATTTTTCCTCTAATGCTGACCAGGGTGAATTCTTACTCTAGCAGGATGTGTCTGTTTCATCCTGTATGTATCTTAACACAGATAACATCAGGACTCCGATCATTTTTAGTGGTGTGATTTGGAATAACACCTAATGCTATAAGGCCTGGCTTGGGCTTTAAATTATTATTTTGGTGACTTTTTCTAAATAGTGTGGATCAGCTATATTTTAACTTGTATGCCCTACACTGCCTATACACAATATGTTTAACAGTCCATCAATTCCTAAGTCACTTTATTTTCTTGCAGTGTTACTGCACTTATACTGGAAGAGAGAAAGAACTTGTGTCAGTTTAATAATGATTTTTCAATGAGGTTTTCAACATTTTCCATCCCAAGGCCCACCTGATAATAACTACAAAGCTTAGCGGCCCACCAGAAAACTAAAATCAGCTTTTATAAATACAATTTCTCCAAGAGGTTTAATGAAAGTTATGATATGTCCAAATTCAAACAAGGGAGCTGTGAAAGCATCCCAAGAAGCATCTCCATTAGTGGCTAGCCACAAACTGAAGCTGTTAAATTAGACTACTACTGTGATGCTTTGAATTGTGCACGTGCACATTAATATACATATATTTATATTGATATGCTTAATATATTTCTAATAAGGTTATGTATGATGTTTCCAGCCCCCCAAAAATTACTGTCTCCACCTGAATACAGGCCCATGGACCACTAGAGGGTGCCTCATGGCCCACTGGTGGTCTGTGGCCCACAGGTTGAGACACCCTGGCTTATAGCAAACTGTTCTCTGATATAGTCAATACATGTCTAGTACTGTTTAATAAACAGCTGGAAGACTGGACAGTGACTCCCCTTTACGCGCACACACACACACATGCAGGTTTTAAGTAGTTACGTGTGCTTGATGATGATGGTTAGTTTTGTTGTTGTTGTTGTTGCTATTATTGAATTGTTTTATGTACAGTAGCTACGTAGTATATTATAATTTAATTTTCTGCATTTTTGTTCTATGGTTCCTATAATTCAATCATTAAGAATGCAGTTAATTTTTAAATGTGACATTTAAAATGTTCAGAATAGAAATCCTCCATTCTAGAGAAACTTGGAGAGTTACAATATTTGTTAATGACAGAGAAGGGAACTCTATGAAGGGTTTAATGCCTCTAAAACAGAAAGCTGTTACATGAAATGGTTAAAAGCATGCTTCCAGAGGCCTAAGCTATAGTTTTACGATGGTTTAGAATCAAACTTTTGGACTGAAATGTATGTTTTAAATCATTAATGGTGGGAATATACATAGTAAGGTTAAAAATTATCCAACTGCAACATTTTGTCACAGCTTTCCCATTATCAACATTACATGTAAAACCTCAATTAAGTGATCTTACTCATTGGTTAGCATTAAACCTGCCAGCTTCTTCAGATATTCAGATTCATCATATATTAAACCTTACTTACAGTCGCCCTTTATATTTAAGCATTATAACTGCTTGTCAGGCATTTCCAAGGTGTTCATGACTGAATTAATGATCTTTAATAAACTATTTTTAAACCTTTCGGTGCTCATTATGCAAATAACACAATGTGTATTTAGTTTTGTTTGTGTTGTAAACCTGTTTTTGATACAAGCTATTTCAAATCTGTAAACTCTATGAAATCAATTATACTTAGTGCACTTTCTTTGCATGCCCTGTGTCTTTAAAATGAGCCTTGCTCTCATTGGTTCATACTACAAGGTCTGTGCATCAGTTGGAGACCCGTTAAGTCTGAGCGATCCAGTATCCTCAGCTTCAGCATCAGCTTTTAAAGATGCTGCTCTGCGCATAGAGATGGAGACAAAGACCTTTACTTGCCGGGGTCTCACTGGATTGTCTGCTGGGTCGTAGAGCCTGTAAAGTGTTACGTAGGCATGCTTTTGCAGATTTGGTGGATTTCATCACTGTGGGAAAACTATTCCACTGATCGACATGGATAACGCTATGCAGGGCTGCTTGAGTTGCGCGTTGGCTCTCCCGCTCATCTGTGCGTCTCTTTGGTTGGCGACAGCGGAGGGGCAGGTTCGGTACACCGTAGCGGAGGAGTCCAAAAAGGGCTCGGTCGTTGGAAACCTCGCGAGGGACTTGGGCTTGAGTTTGACAGACATATCGAGCCGTAAAGTGCGGATCGCCTCCGAGATTGCTGAGCGCTTCTTCAGCGTGGATCCGGGGAGAGGAGAGCTGGTGGTGGAGGAGAGGATAGACAGAGAGGCGGTGTGTGGGCAGAGCAGCAGCTGCGCGCTTCCGTTAGAGGTGATCGCAGACTCTCCGTGGCAGCTGCACCGGGTGGTCGTGGAAATTCAGGACATTAACGATAACGCCCCAAGCTTCGCCACGAAGAAGATGGTGCTGAAAGTGGCCGAGCACGCCGTGACCGGAACGCGCTTTCCTCTCGAGAGCGCGCAGGATCCAGACGTTGGCAGTAACGCAGTGCGCTCGTTCGCTCTGAACAGCAACGAGTATTTCTCGGTCGCTACTAAGACCCTGAAGAATGGTAGGAAGCTGCCAGAGCTTGTTTTAGCGAAGCCTCTGGACAGGGAGAAACAGTCCACTCTTGAATTGCTGTTAACGGCTGTGGATGGGGGAAGCCCTGTTAAATCTGGCACTGCCAAAATCACGGTGCAAGTTCTGGATAACAATGATAACGCGCCCCAGTTCACCAAACAGACATATGAGTCTGCCAGTAACGAGAAAAGCCCACCGGGAACTGTTATTGTGGAGCTCAAAGCCGTGGATTTAGATGAAGGCTCAAATGGGCAAATCCGCTATTTGTTTGGGGAACGTACTGGTGATGACGTATTAGATCATTTTGAGTTGAATTCCGAGACAGGGTTATTAACACTGAAGGGGTCACTCGATTATGAAGAGGTTTCCTCCTACGAAATTGATGTAGTGGCTAAGGATGGGGGCAGTCCCGAAATGGAAGGGCATTGCAGCGTCCAGATCAATCTGATTGATGCCAATGACAACAGACCTGAGATCATCATTAAATCCCTGGCTGATAGAGTGCCTGAGGATTCCCCCATTGGTACAGTGGTGGGACTAATAAACGCCCGGGATCTGGATGTAAATGAAAATGGGAAGGTCAGCCTCCAGGTAATCAGTAATACACCATTTCAGTTAATGGCCAGCTTTGAAAACCACTATGAATTAGCTACCACAGCTCATCTGGACCGTGAGAAGAATGTAAATTACAATATAGAAATCAAAGCCACAGACTCGGGAAAGCCACCACTCTCCACTCAGAAAACAGTGATGCTCAATGTTCAAGATGTCAATGATAACCCTCCACTATTCTCTCAGCCTTCATACATTGTATATGTCAAGGAGAACTTTCCAGCTGGAAGAATCATATGCTCAGTCTCAGCTTCTGATGCAGACCTGGGTGAGAATGCAAAGATCTCCTACTCCATCATAGACTCTAAAGTGCTGGGTGTGTCCGTTTCTTCCTATGTGTACATTAACTCAGATAACGGCAGCATCTACAGCATGTACTCTTTTGACTACGAGAGCTTGAAGGTTTTTCAGATCCAGGTGCAGGCCAAAGATCACGGCTCTCCTTCTCTGAGTAGCAACATCTCAGTTCATGTGTTCATCCTGGATGTGAATGACAATGTCCCTGCCATTATCTACCCCTCTGCAGCCTCTAGCTATAAGATGCCTCGCTCCACTAAAGCAGGTCACCTGCTTACCAAGGTAACAGCAGTGGATGCAGACTCAGGCCACAATGCCTGGATCTCCTACAAGTTATTGGAGACTACAGATGCCTCTCTGTTCATTGTGAACACCTACACAGGTGAGGTGAGGACTAAACGTGCAGTATCAGAGCATGATGATTCGCCCCAGAAGATTGTCATAGAGGTAAAGGATAATGGTGATCCAGTGCAGTCCTCTACTGTCACAGTGAACATCATTTTAGAGGACAACCTCCATGAGCCTGTTTCAGACCTCCAGCACAAAGCTCCAGAGCCCATCAGCAGAAATAACCACATCACATTTTACTTGATCATGTCTCTGGCCTCTGTGTCTCTGCTCTCTCTGGTGACATTCATCCTCTTAGTCGTGAAATGTGCACGAAACAGCAGAGGCAGCTGCCTAAGACACTCCGGCTCTGATGGCTACAAAAATCCCAATCGAAACTTGCAAATCAAGCTGAACACAGATGGACCAATAAAGTACGTGGAGGTTCTGGGCGGGGACATGTTATCCCAGAGCCAGTCCTTCAGGACCTGTCTCTCTCCAATGTCAGAGTTCAGTGATTTTACCCTCATTAAGCCCAGCAGCACTTTTGACTTGAAGGACATGATCAGTGTACTGGATGCATCTTTACCTGATAGCACCTGGACCTTTGAGAGCCAGCAGGTGAGCTGAAATGTGCTGTACAAGGATAACACCACACCGCTTGTAATACAGGTTGTGGAATGATTTGTAGACTTAAACAGCATAAAGCCTATCCTGCTGGGTTTTGTGAATGTTTACTGGAAGTCAATAGCTTTGAGTTACTGAGTTGTTCTAAGGTCTATCTTGATTTAAGGAACCTTTTTACTGCATGTTTTGTTACAATTATATGCAAAACTTGGATAATGCTTGGTTGAATTGCATATTTTCTAACAAGGAAATAAGGTAACACACTTCCTCTAGAAACAAACTTCAATATTTGATATTTCCAAATAAAGTACACAATTTCTGTTTATTTGCTCTTTAATATATCTTCACTCTCCAATGAAAAACATGTATCTCCATTTTTGTTGATTGTTATTTTTATGCATCATTGGAACACAACAGCTGCAGTTTACACTGTGTGAGAATTTAATGATGAATGGACTAACAGAAATGGCCCAAAATGGCTTGGAAAAAAAGTCTGATTTCATTGACTTACATTAAAATTAAATTAGGTGTTTTTCCCTCTCCTGTAAAGTTGCCATTTTGGGATACTTGTTTTTCTTTAGACAGTGCATGAATGTCACAGTGAAACCAGTGACTACTGTAAGAAGCTTATCACAGTAAAAACCTTGAACATCAATAACTGCTGCTAGAAGCCTGCAGTGATGTAGAGGATGTGTTAACCTAATTGCACTTAGAAAATCAGCAAAACAAGCAATATGGATTGGGTGGGCAAACCTCTGCATATGACTGTATATGTTGTAAATGCTACACATTGAGTATATAATCTATGCCAGTCGTTCTCAAACTGGTCCTCAGGGCCCCTCAGATGGTCTAGAAATACTATTCAAACAATAAATAACATTTAGCCTTATTCTATAAAGTTACTATTTTAGAGATACTTATTTTTATTGGACAACAAGAATATGCAATACTCTCTCTCTGTCTCTCTCTCTCTCTCTCTCTCTCTCTCTCTCTCTCTCTCTCTCTCTCTCTCTGTCTCTCTCTCTCTCTTCATTGTGTGCTCATTATCTCATTTGCTAAAAAAAAGATAGAAATATTCTGGCAATCGTCAAGCACATGGCATAAATTGAGCCAAT
>CM067474.1:57138148-57154820 GCA_034552555.1 Semaprochilodus insignis | reverse complement strand
GAGACCATTGACAGGGAGCGCATGTGCGGCTCGAACGCGGATTGTTCCCTGCACCTTCAGATCATACTCGAGAAACAGCTGGAAATCCACCGCGTCGTCGTGGACATCCTGGACGTGAACGACAACGCACCGCAGTTCCCCGCGCGTAACTCCTCGCTGGAGATCTCGGAGGCGGCCGCGCCAGGAACGCGTTTCCGCCTGGAGAGCGCGCGGGACCCTGACGTGGGCGTGAACTCGTTGCGCACGTACCACCTGGCGCCCAACGACTTCTTCGGCTTGAGGGTCGAGACCAAAAGCGACGGCGGCAAGTTCCCGGAACTTGTGCTGGAAAAGACTCTGGACCGGGAGGCGCAGGCCTCGTTCCGCCTGCTCCTCACGGCTGTGGACGGTGGGCAGCCCGAGAGGTCGGGCACCACCCTGCTGCTCATTAAAATCCTGGACGTGAACGACAACGCGCCAGTCTTTGACGAGCCTGTGAAAAGGGTCAGTCTTCTAGAAAACTCTCCTGTGGGAACTGTTGTAGCAAAACTCAATGCCACTGACGTAGATTCGGGAATGAATGGGGAAGTGACTTTCCTGTTTAGCAAATACACGCCAGACAAAATTCTGAATCTCTTCAGTGTGGATTCTAAAAGCGGAGAAATCCGCGTTATCGGGGAGGTGGATTACGAGCAAACGAGTGTTTATGACATTACTGTCCAGGCCCGGGACAGTGGAAGCCCCGCCATGGAGGGCTCCTGCAACGTCAAAGTAGAAATAACGGATGTGAATGATAACACACCGGAAGTGACACTGACCTCTCTCACCAGCCCCATCAGCGAGGATGCTGAAACCGGCACTGTCATTGCACTAATCAGCGCAAAAGACTTGGACTCTGGTAAAAATGGCCAGGTGACGTTGAAAGTGTCTCCGGGCTTGCCATTTAAACTCAAGTCTGTTTTTGGGGAGCATTATAGCCTGGTCACTGACAGCCGTTTGGACAGGGAGACTGTCCCTGAGTACACTGTTGTTGTCACAGCGACAGATGCAGGCTCACCTCCATTGTCTTCTCAGAAGACTTTTGTGGTTAAGCTCTCTGATGTGAATGATAATGCTCCAGTATTCTCACAGCCCTCTTACTCTGTAGACATTGCGGAGAATAATGCCTCCAGCACCCTGATAGTGGCGGTCTCAGCCTCAGACCCAGATTTGGGGGACAATGCCCGTCTCACCTACTCCATTTTGACCTCCACTGTCCGTGGCAGCCCTGTGTCCTCTTACGTCTATATCAACCCAGAGAATGGTAATATTTTTACTATGCGCTCATTGGACTATGAGCAAATGAATGCCTTTAAAATCGAAGTGCAAGTTCAGGACGCTGGGACGCCATCACTCCGCTCCAATGTCACTGTCCACGTCTTCGTCATCGACCAGAATGACAACGCGCCCATGGTTCTTTACCCTGCCCCCTCTGACGACTCAGGCATCCAGCTGACCGTCCCCCGCTCTGCCTCCATCGGTCACCTTGTGAACAAGATTGTGGGCTTTGACAGCGACAGTGGGTTCAATGCCTGGCTGTTCTACAGCATCGCTCCCGGAGGCGATGGCGCATTCTTCCAAATCGGGGAGAACACGGGTGAGCTACGAACTGCACGAAAACTGTCCGATGATGAGCAGGATGCCAGGGACCGCTCGTCCTATAGCTTTGTGGTGGTCGTGCAGGACAAGGGCAAGCCGCCCAAGTCCACCACCGTCTCTGTCACCGTCAATGTGGAGGAGAAGAGCATGGATGCAGCCCAAGACTCTCACAAAACTCTTTCCCGGAAAGTGAGCGGGATGACGGATGTAACCCTGTACCTTATCATATCGTTGGGCTGTGTGACACTGGTCTTTCTTGTCACCACTGTAGTTGTGGTGGTGCGGTGCCTCAGACACAGGGACGACTTGACATGCTGCTACTCAAGGAAAGGCTTCCGTTCCAGGCATGCCTACCAGCAGCGCTCTCATAAGGATCTCCACCTCCAGCTCAACACGGATGGGCCGATCCGGTACATGGAGGTGGTGGGGGGCCCTCAGGAGCCCCATACACGCACATACAGGCCATGCTACTCAACCCTCTCCAGCAGGAGTGACTTTGTGTTTGTCAAGACTCCCATGCTGAGCCATAACAACACATTAAACATGACCCTAACCAGGAAGCACTTATTGAACTCAGCCAATGAGGTGAGCGTTCAGCTCAGCACATGAGCCAATGGCGTGCATAATGTTCAGTAGCTCAGGACGACTTGACTTGACTTGAATATTGACTTGTTGAAATGTTTACATTAGGGGAACTCATCTCTTGTCTTGGTTTACCTTCGTTCAGCACAGTGTGGTGTTCTAAGATTCCAACTAAACTCTGATGCTAATTATTTGAGGAGTTGAATTAGGTGTGCTGAAGCAGGGGAATTGGCAAGCTGTGATGGATGAAGGCCATCCAGCATGGAAGCAGGGTATGTTTTGGAGCCATAAAGTAAGATCATACCAAAGGGAAGGATGTGTACTTCAGAATTGAGGCTAGAATAATAATGTTGGAGATTTTCAGACATCTACCAGAGAGAACAGACTAGAAAAAGTCATACAGATATATCAAGAATCAAAAAGCAGAGGTTCTAGAAGTCAGAATGAATGACGGGAAGTGCAGAAGGTAATGAGAAGAGGCTTTGAGTGATAAAAGAGAGAAATAGCTGGCAGATGGCAGAGAAAGGAAGAGGCAGAAATGAGTATTGTGTTGAGAAGGAAAATGGGGGATGGACAAATGAGGACAGAGAGAAGGACAGAGTGGATGGGGCTGTGGAGAGGAAGAAATCAATGGCTGAATAACAGGATACCAGAGGTCATCCTGTGACCCTGGACTTCCTGTTGTGCTGGACACTAGTGATTGATCCCATACCTTTTGAGTCATGGGGACTCCAATGTGTGAGCATATCACCTCGGGGCAATCCCATAATAAATCTCCATGGCAACTAGCCTTCAGACATCCTGTAGTATTCTCCGGACCAAAGAAGGAAATGAGTTTCCTTCAGACGCTGAGCTGAAATCCTCTTAGTAGAAATGTAGTAAATCTGTTTGGAGCTAGTAGCTTGAGTAAAACTGAACCCATTCTTAAGTATTTACTCTTTATAAGAACTCACCAATGCTCTAGCCTCGGTTTTCACTCACTGAATGAAAGAATTCCTTACAGTTTTGGTTTTCCTGGGTTTGGAATGCGACGCATGAGGTGGAAAATTTCTGGGGCTTGAGGCCGAGGTTATTTATATCTGCTGTTTGTTGAAGCAGGACTCTCTGTCGAATCTCTGGTGTTTATGTCATGTTTTTGAAACAAGCACAAAGGGGGACGAGCCTGAGAATGGGAATTTGTTTTCTCGTTCTTTCTCTCATTCGCTCAATCTCTCAGCTTCTCCCTGGTGTCCCATCATTTAGTGCTAGTCCTCTGGGAGTCATTTTGGCCTTTGGGCCGTGAGGAGACCATCTGGCTCCTCTGGCATGACACGTGCATAATGTGTCTGTGTGTGTGTGTGTGTGTGTTTTGCAAGAGGGGCATGTGAGCTGCAACAATAACAGAAGGACAGGCCACTAATGGCTCTGACATTTAGTACAGGACAGTAAATCGTTTTAGGCCTTATACTTGTGCAAATATAATAATGGCCAGAGGACCTAAGAGGACGTTGGGTTAATATCGCGTTGGTTAGAGTCTTTTATGCTTTCTCTCACTCCCCATATCTCCCCCTTTCTCTTACGTTACTGGTGTTATTGAGAGAATAAAGGGGGAGGAGCTTTCCCTCGCCTGCTTTGTCTTTTTTGCCCTCTTTGTCATTATCATGTAAACAGTTTTTATCATTCCATGGATTTTTATGTAGATATTTACAGCAGCAAATACACATATACAGCATCTTTATACCATCGGTTGTCTTTTAGTGTGCCATATTCCTAGCAGTCATTTCCTCCCCCCCCCCCCCCCCTTTCTCTTTTTTCTACCCCAGTGTGTGCATGTGTGTGTGTCTTCCTGCTGACACTTCGGATTATTCTTGCAGCCATTTTCCCCTCTAAGACTGTGAGTGAGTGCATATGTGGCCCGTACTCAGTAACAGTGTTTAAAAGTGTTTGTGTGTGTGTGTGTGGTAGATTAACCCACATCAGTAGAGTCTTTCTGATCTCCATTGTGTTCCTTGCCTCTCTAAGACCCCCTGCAGTGACCTAAATTGTGCTGGTGGGGAAGAAAGTTCTGTTGGAGACCTTTATCACAGTAATCAGATTAATGAATACCCTCCAGGCCGCTTAGCGAAACTGTGGCTCTGAAATGTTCAATACATAAGATTCACCTTTAAAAGCTATTAGGGGACATTGAAAGATACAAGAGTTGCACATGATAGTAGCAACGATGATGATAGCTTTCGTTTTCCTAACATTCTTCATTTTATTGATTTATCAATGCCCATACCTGTTAGTAAACAAACCATCCTTAGCAGCGTTCAAATGGTTTATATTAAAGGAGAATTCCAGATGCAGAAATCAGATTTTCTTCACAGTGGTGGTAATTGAAACCAGGAATTGCAATGTCAACAGAATAAACATCACTATTTAAACAGCTCTCCAAAATTACCAGTAAACCTACACTACCTCTCCAAAGTTTGTTATTCCGTTATAACTCAGTGTGGGTTGAAATTCTGTATACTAGGCTTTACTAAAACCTAAACCAATACTTGGAACTATGCAAAGTTTGAACATTGTAAAAAAAATATTTAGATGTCTTAAATATTGAATATTTTGTCACAAAAATACAGTGAATATCTGTTTAATTAGTGAGATTTGTTTATCAGTTTTCAAATATGAAGCATTGTGGATATCAGTTTCTTCATAAATTAATTCTCAATTCTGTACAGATTTCTCAATTATCATTATATAATTTATAGGTTAGTTTATTATCTAAAATGTCTTCATTTTACAGGTTCCTACCAATTGTTGAACTAAAATCTGTGACCCCAAATATTTGAGCAGTAGAGCAATAGAGTTTTAATGTGTCATGTTTATAAAGGTAAAATAGCAATGTACTACTAATTTCACATGAAACTATTCCGAATAACTACGTGAGGCATTTTAATTATGTAGTTCTGCAGACATTATTTAAAATGCTGGAATTTCTCTTTAAACAGTATACACTATCAAAAAAATAACTAGCTAAAATCCTTAAGATTCCATGTGAAGTAAGGATGTTCAGTGCACACACTGAACTGCTTATCCTTTAGGTGCAGGAAATTAAACCCATAAGGGAACGTCTTGGAGAAATAACTCAAGCTGCTTTAATGCAGCTAGCCACGGAATTCTGTATTGGTCACATTGGTTACAGGTGCTGATTTGAGAGCTGTCAGAACAATGAGGCATGGATCTGTAACAAGCT
Source organism: Semaprochilodus insignis (assembly GCA_034552555.1). Lineage (NCBI taxonomy): Eukaryota > Metazoa > Chordata > Actinopteri > Characiformes > Prochilodontidae > Semaprochilodus > Semaprochilodus insignis. Next base: position 57,149,404 of record CM067474.1, on the reverse strand, counting down.
TGATGATTACAATAACATTGTGGTGTTCTTTTGTTTCTACTGTAAGTGTTTCATATGCAAAAGGCTACATCCATTGACTAGAGGTTACGTCTGACAAAGAGACGGAAAACATTATTGTGGTAAAACTTTATTAGGGCAGGAGAACTTCCTCTCTGTTGTAGAGAATAGAGTAAGGTCTTGTCTTTTGTGAGGTCAGCGAAAGGATGCATGCATGCTCAGAAGCAGCTGTTTTCCATGCTTTTTCCTGCTGTGCTGTTAGGTTTTGGCGGGAAGTCTGTGTGTGTATCCGGTTTCCACATTTATAATTGCATCTGGCACTCCAAGTGTTAACTCCCTGTTAACACATCGTCTTGACCAAGATGTGTGTTTGGCCAGAAGTAAAACTTCTATAGTGACTCTTATTCTTCTAGTGAAATTCTGTGGTTAGTGTTTTATTTTTGTTTATGGCCTTAAAAAGCGTTTTTTAGTGCAGTGCTAAACAAGAATTAATTTGGGTCTCTAAAGAACTTTTTACTGTTTTCCAAGAGTCTGAATATAAAGTAAGCTCACCGGACAAAATAATTAGTCACCAATGACTGAAAAGTACCTAATAGCATGTAATACCTCCACGAGCATGAATAACATCGGTGATTTGATTTGGCACACAGGTATTTATAGCCCCGTCATCCTCGTGCAACACCATCTGCACTAGCCTTAAGTTCTGTTTTATATAAGTCATGTAAGTAAGAGTGTTGTGTGATTTTGTATATTATATTACCTAATTGTAGAATGTTTCAGCAAATGGTGCACTGTGCTCCCCCATTGGAAGCTTCTGCTTTTCAGCCTTGTCCCTAGCGGGATTCAGGTGGGGCTTTTAGTGTTGGGTAAGAGATTTTAGCCACTGAGCCACAGCTGTTTCATTAAACTCCTCACTAAAACACACAGAGTCACGGTAGACCCAGGAAGCTGTGATTTAGGTTAACCTCATGTTGGAAATTCCCTAGAGATTGTGTTCAAACAGACTGCTTCTTTAATGCCCCGTAGGACAGGATAGGACCATGACTGTAGGGCTGAAAGCGTGATCCAACTATAGCATCTCACCAAATGTCAGCATGTGTGAACAGAAGACACTTATGTCATTGTGACCTCAGTTTCTCAATATCATAGGCGTCGTAGGTGGCATCTAAAATAGCACCCAGAGATGCCATGTAGTAGTGTAGGTGGAATTCTCAAAAATAAATGTTGTCCGGTTCACTAGGTAGGAAGCATTTTGTAGTCAGTAGTGCATGAGTTAACTAGTCAAGCATTGTGAATGCACTGATAGTTGATAGTTACTGTTGTCATATTGATGTGTTGTGTTGTTTTTACTGTGCCTTCAAACTATGGTGATAGTATGAGGGGAGACTGTGATTGAGGGATAGTGGGGAACTCCAAGAGAACTTGGACTGGAATTCTGGGTTGCTTCTGTTGGAACTAGAACCACCTCCCATTTTGGCAGTGGTAGGACCTACAGATAGGACTGAGGAACAGGGTGAAGTGGTGATGGGACTTGCCAGAACTTGGAAGGTAGAGATGGGAATATATATAGGGCGATAGATTGGACAGCAAAGCTTGCAAATGATGTATAACATATTGCAATTGACGTACATTTTTGTAAGCCCAAAATTTGTCCACCGCATTGGAAATATGAGTCATTCTGAATATTGATCTTCCTGTGCAATTACATCACAAGAAATAATGTTTATACATTTATATGTACATCTATACATATACATTTATCTATATTCAAAGTGCTTGAAAACAGTGATTCCAGTGATTGGAACACTGGTTAGACAGTGTGCTTTCCTCTGTGCTTTCCCGTGAGATATGGCATGACCTTGCCAGTGACCTTGAATGTGAACAGAGCCATACTGACGCTACATACTGTGGTCACAGTGCTGGAATGTTAGGCCTTAACCAGCTCATTTTGTCCTCTCTAGTTTTCGTGTTGGCAACTAAAACTGAGAAGAAAGATTAACTGATAGAGAGATGGATCGGAGGGAGAGTTAAAGGAATGATAGGAGGATAGTGAGGGATAAAAGGATAAAAAAGTGAGAAAAATGCAGATGAGTAATGTCCTCCCTCAAGTTGTTAGAGTGTGGGCTAGACTGTGGGACTGTGTACTTACATTCCTCTCTTCGATTTGTAACCTTCAGTATCCCCACACACCCACAGAGAAGACTCCTGTCCTTGATAGGAGAAACAGCAGCTCAGCCGGAAGCCCTGTTTTGTACACACGTACAGAGAGAGGTTATTTAGACCAATAATACTGTGTAAATGGTCTGTATAGGAATAGGTCGTGTGACTGTCCTGAAATTGTACTGCTGTGTATGTAGTGTTTTATTGCTGTGTTTCTTTGCTCAGGTCTAAACTTCCTGTGTCTACATTACACAGATGGGTGCTGGCAGTAGCAGAGTGACTGTTTGCTGCGGGTGTGTGTAGCAGTTAAAGCAGTGTTTGCTGTGTGTGTGCTAATGGACTGTGCAGTGCTGTAATGGTTTTGTTGAGCTTTAGTGTGACAGTTATGTGTTTGTGTGCGTGTTCTGCGCACTGCTAGTCTTACAGTAGAACAGCCGTTAGTTTTGCTCTAATGCACATGTGAGTATGTAGGTATGTAGTTGTTTTTTAGCATGAAGCTTTAAATAATTCATCCCTATAGCTGCCCCTTTTCTTTCTTTCTTTCTTTCTTTCTTTATTTTTATCTGTTATTGTCATATTTATTTTTGTTTTTTGTATCTATATCTCATCTATATCTATCTATATCTATTTCTTATCTATCTATCTGTCTGTCTCTCTCTTTCACTGTATTCTCTCATTTGATCACACACATTCTCGCTCAGGCCATATCTATCTATCTATCACTCTGTCTCTCTGTCTATCTATCCCCACTGACTTAGCTGTCCATTCTGTCTTGAGACACCCATAGAGGCAGAGGAGCAAAAAAAGAGTAAAGGGTAGAGGATGAAGATAAGCTTTTATTTCTCCATCATCCACCACCCATCATCTCTCTCCTCTGTCCTCCTCTCAGTCTTTATTTTTGTAGAGTGTCTGAATTTTTAAAGTGATAAGAGCCTCAGTACTGGGATATTTTAGCTGTATACTGTCCTATAGGCTTCCTGATAGCTAAGCGTGTCCTGTGCTCTCAATATAAACACAATGGTGTCTTTGTGCGCTGGCTGCAGTTTCACGCAGTCACTCAATTAGTGCTTGCGCTCATTTCCCGGGTCCAGGAACAATTAGGGATTGTTTTGAAGGCTCTGTGTTATAGTTCAGGCTCTTCATTTTTGACTGTCTGTGCCTCATAGCTGTTATCAGGTTGAAACAGGGGTTAAGTGGTTTAGACCACAGACAATGCAAGCAGACAGATGTTAGGGTGCTTTCTATGTGCTATGTGTTGCATTCAATGCAGCCTCTGTGGACGCACACATACAAACGCCTTGCCCTCTTTGCTAATGTAGCCACAGGCTGCTTTTGTCTCTCTGTAATTGACTGAGTGAAGCCACGCAGTTTCTTTCTTTCCATGAAAGAATGGCCACTGCCACGGTGAGCTTGTATGCTGGCATTTCTTTAAACCATACCTCTGTATCCTCGACAACAGCCCTCTTACATTTACATTTGTGTAGGCCCATGATCTGACCAAACTGAGGTTCTGAGAATTGAAAGATGGACAGATGCTTAGTTCTGCCTTTTATTTTCTGTAGTGTTAAAACTTTCTACTGTCTTTTTGTCTCTCTACAGCAAAAACCTCCCAACACTGACTGGCGTTTCACGCAGAACCAGCGGCCTGGACCCAGCGGGTGAGTTCATTAGCATAGATTTGAATTATGCAAACACTTCGGATCTGAAGCACAAGTACACACCCAGCTAACACTCAAACATTTGCATTATTGCACTGCATGCACACACGCTAACGAACATCATGCACACACAGTCTGTCTGAATTGGTCTTGCTTTTTGGAAATGAAAGAGTTTAATGTAATATGTAAATTGTTTCCACAAAGATCATTCAGTCCACAGTTCATGCAGTCCATGTTGGGAAACTATAGTCCCTTTTTGCAGCATGGTTGGATGGATGTTTTGAAACATAGTTTTGACTCTTTTAGTACATAGTAATTTGAAAGTTGCACTCTTTCAGGTTTCAAACATTTCAATATTTAAAACCCATTATTATAAAACGGATAGTTCTGGAAATCTGATTGGCGTGCTTAAGGCCGTTGTAGAATACACCAAATATACACACTTATAAATTTATCACAACAGGTGAACTCCGTATTGCTGTTATTTAGCATCTTACATAAAGCACTTCTGGATCACTGTGTTGTGTCAAGCACTGTGTTGTGTAAGGGAGGAGCTTTGTGTGTGGGTGTTGGACGATGATGCAAAGGGCAGTGCTTGCTCATCAGAGTTCACAGCAGGAGAGAGGACACAGAACTGTGGGTCCAGAGGCAAACTAAACACACACACACAAATAGAAACACATTTCCTTCCTTTCTTTTGTTTCTTTCATTCTTTCTGACTCATTGTTGAGAGAGCATCACACCAACAACGTGCTGTTTGTAGGAAGAATTATAACCCCATTATAGCAGTGCTGCAGCCAAATAATGTTTACCCCAAATGTAGCCAGTCAGCCAAGATTTGCACTAAAGCTAATCAAGTCTTCAAGTCTGTTTCCACATCAAACTAACATGTTGCCACATCATCCAGAGGAGAAAAAAACAACTTGTCTGTGAGCCTAGAAATCAACATCATTTACTACAGCACCAGTTATCTTATACAAAACAGCTAGCTTCCAGTTATTAGCTCATCTGTAGCTTCCACTCATTTTTATAGATGAAAATATGCATTTCTTTTTGCTGCTTAACTGTAATTAATGTTTAACATTGTTGTGTGATGTGTTATTACCTTTTGTATCCCCTCCTTCTCTACAGTTAACCTAATATCTGTTCATGAACTCTTAAAAGCATGCAAACTTCAAAATTAGCCACAATGCACATTCCTAAGTGTATAATGATGTAGGAATGCAGGTGCCATAGTGCAAACATATGTCTTCAGTTACTTGCTAAGTACCTTAGCACTAGTATATTATCCATTGTTACAGTGGACACAATGGAGTGTACATATGAAGGCAGAGATAATGGCTTTTATAGCCAAATAGGCTAACTACTTTAGCTGATGTTAGCAGGGTTCAGAAACAGTGAAAATATATTTCTCTGACCATCTAACATGTTGATACATTGTCCACTGAGGAGAGAAGGCCTCACGTAGTAGACGATGAGTCCACATCAGCATCACACATTGTAATGTTAAAACACAACATTGGGACTGTCAACTCTAGCTCATTATCTTCTCTGAAGTTGCAGCTCCCTTAGTGACCAATCATAGCATAATAGAACATGTTCTCAAAATTTAACCTCCAGTGCTATTATCTAAAATGTAATGCTACAACCTTACACTAATTTTAGCCAAAGTCCTTTCTTGGTTTATTTGAGCTAGTCACTATTTGTGCTGCTCTGACTGTTGACCAAGCAGAGCAGAGTGAGCAAGCTGAACAATCAGATCACACTGGGCTCATTAGGAGGCAAAAAACGTAAGACACAGGAGCTCTAACAGAATGTTTCAGACAAAGAGTGAATACAGATGTACAGTATGAGAAAATAATTGTGTGTTGGTGGAAATTGAAGCATGTAAATCTATACTAGTAGATCCCAAAAATAGAATTCTGAACACTGAAAATGAGTGTAATAGGGCCCCTTGAATTCTGTGTGGCAACCAAATGTTACGATGAATTAATGTCTTTAAAAAGCATGTGCAGAAAGAGAGCAATGATGGATATAGAAAGCACTCAGAATAACCGCTCCATTGGATCACTGTGTGTTAAACTGTGTGTAAAATCAGCCGTCACTTGGCTCCTCCTCGTTTTTTGCCTTCCAGTGTGATTTTGTTTCAACAAGGGGAGAAGGGGGGCGGGGTTGTAAGACTGCAGGCAAGAAGGAATGGAAAGATGGAAAGAGAGCATAGATAAGAACCAGAGTAAGAGAAAGAAAGAAAGGTTGGAGTTGTGTGGTCACGTTAATGTCATGTCTATTCACCCAGCTATAACAGATTGCTGCAATGGCAGAGAGTGCCACTGGGAATACTGTCTTCTTACATGACTGACAGTAACTTCCAGCTCTTCTTTTCAGTCAGTTAGCAGTTCGCCAAAGGCTTTCGCCCTCTTTTTGCGTGCCAGCCAACCCCAGTGTTCTCACGCTGCAACAATTTTCACAACAGGCGTTACACAACACGTTTCTGCCAGAGAGCAGGACCTGTTTGAAATAAGCCATTTGGAAGAAATTAGATCGTTTTGTTTAGTGTGAAGTGTCAGGCCTACATATACAGTGGATGAAGAGCTTGACAGGAATATGGTTCTGTGCTTTAAGAGCTGAGCTGGAAGAGGCAGTATTTGTTCTGTCATTTAAGGTTTGTTTGAAGGATTATCAAAGGATGAAAAGAAGTGACAACTCATATGTGCTAAAGTAAATGGAGATAACGTCACCAGTCAAATATGGCTCAGTAAACTGGCCTACAGAACATTCTCAATGAATCCACTGATTACACAACGGTCTTTAGAGTTTCACTGTCCTCTACCCCCACCTTCCATGAAGCTAAAGGACTGAATGAATCACTGATCTTGTTTCAGTCACTACACGTTCCAGTCCAGCCATCTGGGATGGACGTCACCCCGGAGGCTGAGGTACAGAAATGTAGAGCAGATAGATGTGTGCAGAAATTCTCCTTTATTCTCCTGTAGTTATCCCCTATCAGCTTTCACCTCTCAGACTTTGATCCAGTTGTAGCATGTGGTGTACGTAGGCCATAGCATTGGCTTTGGTTGCCTGTAGGCCTTTCATATTACTAGAACAGTAGCTTATTTCAGTGTGTGTGCTGGTGTGAAGTTTGTGACGTATCTGGTTTGCGCTGATGTGGGGGAAAAAGCTGTCCTTCTGACATTTGATTTGTGATTTGGAGGGAATTACATCTGCAAGAAGAGAAAAAAAATCTAATCTCATTTACTCTTGGCAGTACAGATGCTTTCTTCTGGCATCTAATGCATGTGTGTTTGTGTGTGTGGTTGTCTGTCCAGTCTTTCTGACCGACAGCGTGTTGTCTTGACCACAGGAGGTCATTATCTAACCACAGGATATGATAATGCTGGCCAGAGGAAGTGCCGTCTACGGTCAGAGTAGTGCAAAGCTAATTAGGTACACATGAGGCGTCTTATCTTTACTCGCAGATTCGCTTGAAAATAGGCAACTCATGACGACAACAAAGTGCCTTTTCCCTAAATCTTGCCCTGAGTGCTAATCTGTGATATCTGAGATACACTGTCTGGCTACTGGCAAGGCCACTGAGTTCTTGTTGTTAGAATCTTTAGTGATTGGAATCTGTTCTAAAGTTGATCTTTGTTAACCTCTAAATTTTTGTTTGGACCACAGGCATATTTGTAGGTCTTTTTTTATTCTAAAGAGCAATATCAGCTAAATAAAAACATCAAATACAGACTTTCATACTTTATCACTCTGAGTATAGGGAAGTTTATCTGTTTATCTAATTAATGATAGCTAGCTTTCATTTGTTACCATGCTGTTGGTAACTTAGTTAACACTGCTGTTAGCCTTGCTAGTAGTACCACCGTTCTGACAATGTCTTCCCAAGGTCCTCTTAACAGCTTATCTAGCTAGTGAATGTAGCTAGCTGGCCTAACTCAGCAGTGTATAAACAGTAGCTATATTAACTTAGCTATTTAGCTATTATTTACCATGCTATTGGTAACATAGCTCATACCAGTGGTTACATTGCAGTTGTTCAGACAGTGTCTTCCGATGGTTGACCTTCCAATGATTACATTACAGTGACCCGAGGATGACCCAGAATCCACAGAGAAGTGAGGTGGATTAAAAGGTCAATGATATTCCTTATTATTATTATTATTATTATTATTAAGATATTATTGAATAACTACTATGAAATTGATATGTAAATTATGTAGGTGTGAGAATAAGGTTTTCAAACTTATGTTCTTGCAGTTTAAGCGATAAAAGCAACTCTGGAAGCAGCAGTTTGAGCAGAGCTGCAGGTTACTATGGTTAGCTTGGCCTCAGTGGCTGACTGTGCTCAGGTCTGCTCTTCATCAGTACTTTCAGTGTTGGCTCTAAGCCCTGTGTCCCCTGCCTTCCCTCATTTTGGCTCTGCGGGTTTATCCCGCTCTCTGTGCTTGGCAGGAATAATCTGGCAGCACCTCTCCTCTCTGCTGTGCTCCATTCCAGCATCTTCTCTTGCATGATGTTTATCTTTCTCTCTTCCTCATTACTCTGTGTATTTTTCTCTTGAACACTGAACCTTTAAACCTTCTTGTGTTTCCTGTAACTATTATTTCCACTAATGTTTCTCTCTAGCATGTAACGTTTTCTGCACAAGTCATGAGAATGTATGGTGTCTTTTTGCAGCATTTGTCCCCCAACTCCCTTCCATCTCTTCTATCTCTAAACATGTACTGCATGCAGATGTGTCTTCAGTCGGTGTGGGTAATAGTCTCCTAATTCCCCAGAAAGAGTACAACTAGGCTATAAGCCTGCTTTATGACCTTTGGGCTTGTATAAAGCAGGAAGTGAGACCCCATGAGACCCGGCTTCCTTTTAACCCTTCAGCGCTGGAGAGAGACAGATGGACCCTTGATGTCTTAAATGAGTGCATGCACATTTAGCTTTAGTGTTTGAAGACTCTAAAAGGTATTTGAAGGCTGCTATAGTTTGAATTTTTGGTGAGGTGTATACAGACATTCCTATGTCTGTGTAGATATTTCCCCTCTATGCAGCAATGTAAAAAAGGCAAGGAAATGTGGGAAGTATCGGAAACAGGCCACTACATATGTGTGAAAGAGCTTGTTAACTTACTGGCTAATGGTAAGCCAGTCAGTATGCTTTATGCTGCCTGACCGTTCCTAAGACAAGATCAAACCCATTCCCCTCGCTACAGGGGCTCCACTTCTAAGCATGTGTTAACACCCCTTTCAGACATTCTACAGTACAGCAGACAAGGTCTCCAAGGCTAGATCAAACTATTATTTATTTATTTGTTTGTTTTTTCAGCAATTCCAGATTGTATCCAGATTTTTTGCTGATCAACCAGATGAAATCCCAGTCACATTTGGAGGTGGCTTGAAATGCAATTTCAATCAGATTTTTACATCTTAGTCCGGACACTCTGGATGCTCAAATCGGATTTCAAAGTGCATTTTGAGTCATTCACAACATGACAAACAATGGGTGACGGAAGTTCTTGGATGTGCTACATAGTTACTGCTACCTCCACTGTTAGCACAGCATCCTATCCAGATAAGTTAGTGATGTCTGGACCCACAAATCTGATCTGATCTCCTGCAAATAACGGTGCGGTCAGTCGTCTCAAAGGATCGTATTTGAGAAAAATGGCTCATTTGCCTGCGAATTGCAGGATTCTTTATGGGGATAAGTGTTGAACTGCAGCTGTGTTGGTCCTTGAAAACAGATATGTTATAGTTGGGCTTGTTTGCTATCAAGGAACACTACAGAGGGGTACATCTAGTCTAACTAAATAGAGAGGAGTGGTTGCCTAAATAAACAGGATGTGTATTTTAGATTCATTGTTTTAATTCATTTTGTGTGCTGCATTCTCTGGAATCGTCTTAGCTAAAGGAGCAGTTTGAGCAAGTTGAGTCTGAATTCACCTGGCGACTGTCTGTTGTTATTAATGAGTATTAATGTTGTCACTAACAGGAAAACACAGCACTACCGGTAGTGCTTTAGACTTTAAGAGCTATTTGTCCTTTGTTAGTGTATTTATTACAGGTTGTGAAAGTGTTGTCTCCTCTTTGTAAGCTGTAATTAAGTCATTAGCTCCATCTGGTTTATGCTGGAGCTGCATAGCAACTTTAATCTTCTTTAATGCTGAGAGATTCTATATGATGGGTGTCGATGGCAAAAACAGTGTCTGAGGTATGTTTGCTGCTGGCAACCAGGGAAACCACCATTAATGAAGAGTGTGTTCATATCTCCTACATCTTACCGTGCATGTGTTTGAGTATGTTATGCTCCTCTAATGAGGTGAACGTTACGGAGATCAGGGCTACTTTTGCTTTTGTTCTCTGTAGATGTAAATTGCTGAGTTTAAAAACAAGCCTTTGAAGCTGAATTCAGTCCAGATGGAAATGCTCAGTGGCTTTGTGAGAGAAAGAGAGAGAGAGAGAGTAAGTGAGAGAGAGAGAGAGAGAGAGAGAGAGTCATGTTCTACTTTCAGGCAGCTGTTACCTCTCTGTTTCTGGTATCATTAACTTTTTGGTTTACAACATGGTGTGGTTCAGGGCAAAATAGAAGGTGAATGGTAAATGCCTGTGTGGGAGGGCGAGTATGAGTGTGTGTACACATATTTTGTTTAGCACTTTGTGAGGAAAAAATTTCCTCATGATAGAACAACATCGTGATTTCAAGTACTAGTAAGGACCTTTTGCTGTTCCTCACGAGGAAATTTCACACAAAGTTGTCATTTGGTGATTGGTTAAAGGTTAAAGGTGTAGGTGTGTTACACTCTTTGTCACTCTTTCTTCACTCTTTCCTCACAAATGTGTTTGTAACTTTTTAATGCTAAATGGAGCAATTGGTGTGAAATGGAGTGATAAATGTTAGTGATTTAATGATAAGTGAGCAATCTGTATAGCACTGAGAACGAATTGATAAAGAAACTGGTATCCACAGTTGCTCATATTTGAAAACTGATAACTAAATCTATATTTGAAAACTGATAACTAAATCCTGCTTATTAATCAGATATTCTAGTGTTTTTGTGACAATACATTCCAATAAACAGAAAATTCTTATGTTGTTCTCAAAACACTGTAAACTCTGTCCCCCACAGGGCCACTACAGATATTATTTGGCAGGTATTATTTTGGTGGTGGGTTGTTCTTAGCACTGTAGTGACACTGACGTGGTGGTGGTGTGTTAGTGTGTGTTGTGCTGGTTGTGAGTGGATCAGATACAGCAGTGCTGCTGGAGTGTTTAAACACCTCAGTGTCACTGCTGGACTGAGAATAGTCCACCAACCAAAACTATCCAGCCGATAGTGTCCTGTTGAGCAGCGTCCTGAGACCACTGATGAAGGAGCAGAGGATGACCTCTCTCTCTCTCTCTCTCTCTCTCTCTCTCTCTCTCTCTCTCTCTCTCT